>OX457050.1:35077122-35501852 GCA_949752735.1 Lumbricus terrestris
ATTGACTAGTGCGCATGTTTTACGCTCTTGTTTGCTAGCTGTTTGTGAACGATAAAGTCATGAAAATTTCACTTTTTTGGATTTGCATGCTCTAATTGTACCTCTTAAAGCTGTCATCTTTCACAAAATTGCATTGCTCATGAATTAATGCTCAGAAACATGGTTTAGGATATCATAAAATGTTGCCTCTCCATGATTTAATTTTTTTTATTTGCACAATATAGGCTAATGGTAAGTTATTGGTAACATTCAAAAATTTCTCATTATGGGTTAGCAGTGCGTTAAACACTGTAGTAGTCCTGTGAAGTTTTGAAAGGTCCAGCATTCAGTAAAATATCAATTTCTTTTGGTATATCAAATTGAGTAGTCTACTGTCAGTTGTACAATACTCAGCAACATCCATTTTCTGATCCAGACAGATCCCATGGACATTTCCCAGGACCACTCCTCGTAATTTCCTGTCTGGATTCCACCAGAGCGTTTCAATAGGACAATTCCCTCGAACATTTCCCTCAAATGTAGGCTACAAAAGTGTAAGCAATTTGAATTTGTACAGACTTCAATAGTGCTTTAATGTTTGAGAGAGGAATTTATAAGCCATTTGCTTTACTTGATTTTGAATTATTGTTGAGCAACCAAGCTTTTATTACTTGATTAATGTTTACTTAAACAGACTGAAAACGTTTACTATAAACAAAAGTACTAATTTACTGTTGCTTCTTTGCCTCATATCACTAAAATTCATTCTTAAAATATCGTTAATTTTATTTGAGACCTATATTATAAAACCAATGCAGTGTGTCAGTAGATATAATATACTTTAACAAAATGTTAACAATTAATGTAATTAGGCCGAATTATGAGTTGTGAGAGCAAGCGCCATAAACGTGCAGGGGCAAATGTAAGTCACTGTAAAGCAAAGGTCATACCGGTACTAAATGAATATCTAGGCTACCCTTGAGATGGCGGGATGAACGTTAAAGAGGAATTTTCATGGGTGTGCGGGAAGGAGTAGAAGAGAGGGAGTCCAGAAGGAAATCTCTTATGCCCATCTATCATTAGGGGAGGATTTCCCTCTGGCACAAGTTGGATCAGGCTACTTACTCCCCCCATGTGGCAAGCCCTGATGGGTGCCAATGTGATGGAAGCGCAAGGACAAATTTATGTGAGTGTTAAGCAAAAGTCAAATTAAATGAAGATTTACCCTGTGTTATGACGGGGAGGGGATTGTTCGGGGGATTTACCAGGAGGAAGTCCATGACAGATGCTGGGGGAATACCGGGGGAAAATGTTCTGGAGGAAATCTTCTATACTCAACTTTATCATTAGGGGGGGGAACCTTTCCCTCCTGGCCCAAATTGGAAGCAGTCTGCTTCCATCCCCCCATGGCGTAGTAGGCCCTGATTAGTCTGATCACTGAGAAACGCCTACCTCTAGTCACTCCTCTGGGGTTTCTGCTGGCCGCCAGCTTACCTTCACTAGGGCGTCTGCTTATCTGTCGTTTTGGCGTCTATTGACTAAGGAATTGTTGCAAAACAGGTCAAATAATTCAATAAAAATCCCAATTTTTTTAATCCCGAAAAACGGGATTCCATGTCTGTCAATCCCGGGATTACGGGATTGTAAAATGTCCGGGATTCTCTAGATTCGGGATCCCGGGATTACATTCCCTAGCACGCATACTTCTGAATCATTGTTACCAGAATGCACAGCTGAAGAATCGATGTGCTGCAGTGCACCACTCATCGAAAATCTAATTTTAGGCATGCAAATTCAGATGAGCTGGTTTAGCTCAGCGTATTGAAATGTCAATTAGCACATTGATGTAACGAACATTGTAACGAGTGTCACTTAAATTGTAATGAAGTAAAAGTACTGAAACATGAGTAAAATTTTACTTCAATGAAAGTAAAAGTATTTCCGTTTCTTTATACTTCGTTACATGTGAAAGTATTGAAACTTTTACTTAAGTACAGTAACGCGTTACTTTTACTTCGTTACTGTACAACACTGCCGGGGGTAATTGGTACGGTGGGTAATTGTCCGGGGGATAATTGGCACCGGGGGTAATTGGCATGGAGGTAGTTGTCCGGGGGTAATTGTCCAGGGGGTAATTGCCCTAGAACCTTCAGATGCCATATTTTCCTCCTTCCAATAGCAAGTTAATTTTTAAAATGAAAAGCTCTCAGCTTATGATTGCATGTATCCAGTAGACAAATAATTTTCTAGCTATGCCCTTACAATTATGGGGCACGGTGGACCGGTGGGGTAGTGGGTATGTTTGTTGCTTGGAAGCCGGAGGGTTGCAGGTTTGAATCCACCTCAAGCCGCCTCGTAGGGACCTTGAGCATGTTCTTCACTCGCAATTGTTCAGTGCTTCGGCGTGAAACTCCGATTCAGTGTCCGCGCTGTAGTCAGGAGCGCTTCTGAGGAGATTTTATTGAAGGGGCGCTATAACAAATGCACATACATGCAACATTCGACATTTTGAAAATGATGCAAATACTGGTGTGTGACTGCATTCTAGCAATGTAATCTACTAAAATGTAATCATATCCCAGATTTTGGTGCCCTATCGGCAAGCATTCTGCCACCTTTGCTCAACGCGTGTTACACAAGTGTTACAGTCTTGTGTTCATATCAGACCCAGCTGGTATACCCTGGCCTTATGTTCCTGCCATCTTTTTAACTGGAAGAATTGCAGCTGAGTTCCACTTCAGTTCATTTCTCGGTTTGACTGTTTGTATTTTCCATGGTCCTATCCAGTATTTTGAGATATGCAGTTTGGCAGTCTTGTTTGCATCTTTTATGTAAGAAATGAATCTACTAATAATAATTTTGTTCAAAACTTTTGGTGAATTCAATTAGTTCTTCACTGTTTAGATGCATAAATTTATTTCTTGTGTTTTTTTTCTTCAGATTACGTCATTATTCAGAGTACTAAGGCACTTTCTAGTCAGAATGTTTGGAATCCAAGTGAATTCTGTCGATTTGGAGTTCATGATTCGATAAAAGACTTCACTTTGGATCTTTAGTTTCATTCAGGACTGCAGAAGTTAATCGTTAATTAATTTAAACGATTGAATTTATTTCTGAAGATTGATTAAAGACAGTTGTATTCGATGAGGTACCCGGTATTTTAGCCGTTGTGATTATTAAATACAGCACTGCTTACTTATTTACGTATTTAAAATGAAAGTTGGAGTTTGAAAATAAATAGGTTGGCAACCTTAATCTTGCTATTAATATGAACAAGCAACTAGTAACTATAAATAAATATTAATAATACTTTTACAGATATTTCGTTTATTAGAATTTTAAGCTGTCATCATAAAAAAATTGCTCTTTTTTCAATGCTGTTATTCATGGTTTAGGACTTCAGAGTGTTGCCTTCCAATTGTTAAAATTTTTGGAATTTGTACACTGTAGCTGTTGCATTTGAAGCTGTCATCCTAACAAAATTCTTCATAATTTCAGTGCTCAGAGACTTCAATAAATTTCCCCTCTTCATTGTTTAATTTTCGATTTGCACACTGTAGTCTAACCGTCGTATTTTAAGCTGTCATCTTAACCAGTGCTGTACTCAGAACTTTTGAGGTGAGTACACGCTGCCGCCGTGTTTGGCTTGGTTTTACTGAGGTGATATACGCGCTGTATACCCACGTGTACCCTCGTTTTTTAGGTGAGTATACGCTGTCATTTTTTCCCGGAGGTGAGTATACGCCGTATACCCACGTATACCCTTGAGTACAGCCCTGATCTTAACAGAATTCATCATTATGGAAAAACAATGGATAACACTGAAGAAATTTATGATACTTATGAAATATTTATGAAATATTGGGGAAGTATAAGGACTCCATCCCCCATCACAAAATTGTGGGGTCCGTGTCCCAGTCTTCTCTAAGCCTCATCCCTTGGTTGAAAGACAATTGCTCTATTGGTTTGGTTATATTATTTTTTATGTTTTGTGTAAATAAATAATTCGGTCTGTAGTTTCAGGAATAAACAGTCATGAAAGGTTTAATTAATTGCCTGCTAAATTTAGAGGCCCCTTACAAACTTGAGACCATACACGTCCCAATGACATCTGGGGCTTTATTTGGGGGCGGGGGGCTCGTGCAGGTTCTATTTTGAGGCCTCACTCCATTAGTGTTTAGAATAAGTTATAAACATTATAAGTTATAAAGTTGTGTTTGAGAAAGTAGACTCAAATGGCCTGAATTAGTTTAAATGGCTAGCCTATTCTTACCCAAACTCAGTATGATAGGCCTATTTGCATTTAGGTCTGCTATGGCAGTGCCTTGGTTTGTTGAGGCATGTACCAGACCAGATCGGGGGCCCCAAGTGAATGCGCCATTAAAAAATTATACTATCACAAAAATAGGCATAATGACCAGCTAAATTTGGAGGCCCCTGCAAACTTTTTAATATAATATTTTTAATACTTTTGAAATATTTTGATGTGTAAATATAAATTGTCTTTAAGCCTGTAAAATTTCATATCGAAATTCCTACTTTTGGTCAAGATATTGAAAAAAAATCGTAGGGGGCCTTTTTTTGCCCACCCTGTATATAATAGCCTACATGAAAGGACTCTTTACACAGGACTGGTTTCTTCTTTAGCCTCCTTGTACAAGTTTTCCCCTATCCTCTAATATAGAATCCTTGAAATTAAGCTAAGACCAATTAATATTATTAACAATTGTTTTTTCTTAAAAGTGTTCTCGAAAATATAGCAGGTTTTTAAAAGAAAGAACTTCGTAATTGTCTGGATATAGGCCTACTTCTTACAATCCAGCCAAGCGCATCCGTGTTATAGGCTACTGTTGTATCTCCTGCGTCCCATCAACGTGCAGCTTTCACAAACGATAAAAGATTTCTGGAAGTAGGACATTCGAGAGCTAGCTTTTGTTGAATATCTTTACAGTGACTTGTCGAAGCCATAGAGATGTATTATAATAATTATAATAAATATATCAGGGGTTATTCTAAGGAATATTCTCAACTGCACATAAATGACGTATTTTGAGACTGGACATAGGAAAGTCGTTGATCAGGGATTTGTCCCCAAAGCAGAAGGCATATTTTGGCATTCATTTGATTTAATAGAGTGAATTCGATCCATTTTTCGATTCATTTGCTTAAAAATGGTTTAATAAGCTTACTTTTTCAGAAGCAACTCTTGGTGAGCGCTCGTTAATAAGCTGGTGCTCTGCGCCTGGCCTTCGACTTAGATGTTTAAATATTAAGATTTTCCGACTTTATAAAAATTCATATTACAGATCAAAATCAATAATAATTATGATAATGTTTGACTTAAAGTTCATCATGGCAAAATCTCCAAATGAGTTAACTAATGAAATCAGCTAGACGTTCTTTGACGTTTTAGACTTTTCAATATCCTTAATCGACTAGAGATCCCTTAAAGATCCTCTGCTGTTGCTGGAATTGTCATCAGTACACGTTAGGCCTAAATGGCACACATAATTGGAATTAGCTCAGAAAGATTGCAAGTGTAATAAAGTTCAATGGTCCTATGTTTCTGGACACTTCCAAAGTTTTCTTGTATGATGTAAGGCTACGTCTAAATGTTGCTTTTCTGCTATGAAACCCCATATATAGTCATTAAGATCAACATCATTATTGTTTTGCCAAAGCTAGAGCTAGCAGACAAGATGAGATATTTCCCGAAGAAATAAAATCTTTGAGCTAATTTCAAATTTTGTATTAGCCTAAATATAACCCATTAACTGCAAAATACGATGTAAGACTGATAAATATCCCAAATGGGGTGATCGTTTCTTTCCCGGAATTTCATTTCCTCGAAATTTATTTCGCCGAAATCATCTGACCGAAAATCAATTCACCGAATCTCACCTCGCCTAATGTTCAATTCACCGAATGTTAATTTAATGGAAATTCATTTAACCGAAAATATAAAGGGATCGACTATGCTAAAATACTTGGCACGTGCGAACGTGTGTTGTGCAGTAGGCCTACACCTTTAGGCCGTCCTATCGACTGTACATGATACTGTACATCACACACACACACACACACACACACACACACACACACACACACACACACACACACACACACACACACACACACACAAGCCTCTGTCTTTCGATTTCGTTTCGTTCTTATGGCAGTATAGCCGTCCTATCGAGTATACATGATACGGTACATCACACACACACACAAGCCTCTGTCTTTTCGATTTCGTTTCGTTCTTATGGCAGTATAGCCGTCGGTTTCTGTCTGAATAGAGATAAAATGTCTAAAACAAAGTTTGTTACTAGTAGTCGAGGTAAAAAATAAGGCTATAATTGAGGGATACATTTATCTGAAAGACAAAGAAGTTAAAGGGAAAACGTACTGGTGTTGTGAGTTGCGAGGTTGCACTGCACGAATGCATAGTATGGGAGATGTCATTGTACGACTGCTGACTGAACACACTCTGCAGTCTGCATGCTCCATCGGCTAATCGAGTAGCTGCCGCTGTTGTTGTTAGAGTCCTTTTTAGTACCATCGACTTGTCTACTTTTTCTGTGAAATGACAATTCGGTCACATGAACTTCTATGAAATGAACATCGCGTAGATGATTGTCGGCGAATTGATTTTCGGTTAGATGAAGTCGGCTAAAAGACCTTCGGTGAAATGAACTTCGGTGTAATGATAGGGAACCCCCAAATGGTCATTATTGATCGATAGGCCTATACTGACACCCACATCAACACGAATATGTACTGTGCACGCTAACAGCAGCTTCAACCTGGAGCCGCGTCGCTGATCTACATGTAAATGATTTTTACCACACCATGACTTGGCTTAGGGTACGACTGCTGGAAATTTTATATGCTGCAAGCTCTGGTGTCACTCATTCATGAGAACCAGAATGTGTGTGCGAAAATAGTCGCAGACTTGGTCCTGGGAGCGACCGAAGGACAATAATTTCCAATGCACGAGCGCCTAGCAGGGTAGGGGTTTTGGAAGGTGATGTACCAATCCCATATTAGATTTTTTCAATTTCCACACTGCACTGGTGGCATTCTAAGCTGCAATTTAGCGAGGTTGCTCATAATTTCAGTGCTGATAGTCATGGTTTAGGACTTTAATAGGTGTCCCGTCCCATTGTTTAAATAATTTTGATTAGAACATTATAATGGCAACTTTCAGGCTGTGATCTTCAAGGCATTACTCACAAATTTCACGCCAAAAGGCATGGTTTGAGACTTCAATAAATGCTCCTCACCATTGTTTATATTTTTGAATTTCCACACTGTAATGGTAGCATTCTGAGCTGTCATCTGAACAAAATTGATCTTTTTAAATGCTGATAGCTATGGCTTAAGAGTTTAGAGAGTCTCCTTTTTATTGTTTAATTTTTTTCATTTGCACACTGTAACTCCAGCTGACATTTAAAAAATTACCCATAATTTCTTTTCTCATCCATTGTTTGAAAAAACGTCATTTGCCCACTGTTTTAATAGCATTTTAAGCTGCTACCTTGACAAATTCAATCATAATTTTAGTGCTCAGAGACGTACGTGGTTTAAGACTTGAATAATTCCCCCTACCTGTTTCTTAAATTCTTGTTAATTCACACAACGTAAAGGTGGTAGTTTAAGCTGTCATCTGTATCAAAATTGGTAATTATGGATAAGCAGTGTAGGCCTATAACACCGTATAAATCATAATAATACTGTTTGTGGTAATATTTTCTTAAATATTTGGGGGGGGGGGTATAAGATATAAGCATCTCCGTCACCACCACAAGTTCCGGGTTCCATTCCTCGATCCTATCCCACCTAAGTCTACGCCTCTGTGCGAGAGGCTAGTTCAATAACATAGGCCTACGTGTATCTTTCAGATTCTGAGTAGGCCTATGGTGATTTAAATCACTGATTTTGGAATAGGATCACATAAACTCAAAAAGGGTGCGTGTAATATGGGGATATATCATATATGGAAAATTTGGAAGAAAATTTGAGTATATATGCATTGACCTATAGTATACAATCCTACATCATGTCGGTATATGTACGTACTATGTATGTATCGGATAGCCTGTGTGGCTGAAAAGCTAGCTATGCCTGATTAATTCTTTTCTTTTCATCGCCTGTCTCCCAGTTAGATACTTGGGTTGTTATAATTATTATGGTAGACTATTTTGCTTTATGCGTCTGACTGTCGACGTTCCTTGAACTCCTTCCTGCTTCATCTTGTCAGACAGTCAGAGCAAGCGGCAAAAGCAGGCGAAATTAAATAAACTACGATGGCCAAGAAGTTGCCATTAGATCTATATGGTATGAATGATAACCCCGGCCTTTACAACTTTATCCGGATATCAACCTACAGCAGGCCTTGAATTTGCATCCACCCATACATTTACTGCAAATTCTTCTGTCTGCAACTTATGTGTGATTTTTTGCAGAACCTAATTGTCTTCTTCGATCACATCACCCATTTTCCCCCGCTCTTACTTCATGCACAAGGGTGACCTTCGCCGAATCGGTCTTATGCTTGACTTGAAAACTGCATGTAATCGCCATATCTGTAGTTCACGTCAAATTTCAACAGGCCTGCTCTTTTCCTTAACATAAATATCACCAAAATAAACCGTCTCAAAGATGTTCACTTTGGGCTGTTGCTATGATGTTTGTGTCCAACTTTATACCACTAACTTCTCGTCGGTTCACGCAATTAGGCAAAAAGTAACTGCACAAGATCTGATTTTCAACTGCACAAATCTCTTTCCCAACTACACACTTTGTGTCCAGCTGCACGTTAAAGTAACCCCTGAAACATACCTGCAGTCTTCAATGAGTCTGGGTAAGAAAGTTCAACGATAAGTTTTATATTTGGCCTGCTGAATAGGATGAAGTTCAGTCTTTTCTTGCAGCCAAGACACAAGCCAGATGATCTGATGCTGAAACCCGTGCTAAGTTGCCATCTTGACGATTACCAAGCGAATTTTAGAAAATCGCGCTTTTTTCCCGTCAGAGCAAACGACCACTTCCTGCCTCTCTTCCGACATCTGATCACCGTTACATAAACACGTTTACATATAACCTTCAATGTGCTCAGGCTCCACTTTCATTGGGTATTTTGCTATGATTACGCGATGTCCCAGTCTCTGTTCACGCAACGTCCGAATCCCCATTCCGCAGAAACTTTGCCCATGACGTTCAGTAATGGATTCACGAATTGAGACCATAATCTATAAAATATCACTAAATACCAAAAGCTTGCTTCATAAACAGCCTCTTTACAGCTCTTAGTGAGATCGTATGACATTATCATCATTTTGTGTGTTGTAATTTGCAAAAAATCTTAATGAAATCACGTGCATTGGAGCATGATTCTCCGGATAATTGAAAAAACGGAATTGAAAGTCTAAACAGCTGTAACTTTTGCAAACATGAAAATTTTCAAATGAAACTTTCAGGGATTGTTGGAAATTCATTCCCCTACAAAATTGAAAATTTTCATAGAAAAATGTCAGTCGGTTGCGAGGTTATCGCATTTTATCCGGTGGTACATTTGTTTTGAGCCATCCTGTAGAATATATCTCAATGGTCGAAGCCAATCTCCTAGCTGAAAAAAATTCTGCTAAAAATAGACTTTAAACGGCTTTTAGGAAAAAGGTGTATATACACGGTGAACGGAAAAAAACCGAACCTCTACAATAAATAAAAAGTAACACCACACACGAAAAATATTATAGATAAAAAACTATTTTATTCCTAACTATAAACCTAACTAGTTTTCATGATTATACGCTATTCCAGTTAAAATTTGATGTCATTTAAAAAGTTTCAAACATCGCATAGAGCGACTGAACTAACGGAGGGCAACAAGCAGCACCGTCTTGAGCGATCAAGGCAGTTATTGATGCGCTATCCTGAAAACTTGGTACATTTCAAATAGCCTAAACCTTAATACCGTGAACTATAAAATAAATATGGTCTGTGATGCAAGAAAATGTTTACAAGAAAAGGTACCGGTACGCGATGTCGAAGAACTACGTCAGTGCAGACAGGAATGGGACGAACATGATAAAGCTGTAATCGTTTCAGCAATTAGTAAGTGGCAAGCGCGTCTTTCGGCGTGTGTTGAGGCCGAAGGACATAGGCGTACGAGGCGGGGGTCCAGAGGAGCAAATACCCCCCAAATTTCGGGCAAAACTGTTTTTTGGGCAAGCAGACCCCGGGAAATGACTAACAAAAAGGTCGTCAACTTTTCGGGCAATTTCGGGCAAGTCTGTTTTTCGGGCAAGTAGACCGGGAAATGACAAAAAAGTCAACTTTTTTCTTTGAAAATTTTTCCCAAGAGATTTCAGGATTTATTTTTAAGCCAGAAGTTAAATTTCTGCCCCCCCCCACTGCTGAAATCTCCCGTACGCCTTTGCCGAAGCAGAAATTTTTGAACACATGTTGTAACTAACAAATGATAGTTAGCCTATTTGATTCTTGTCCTTTAAACTGAAGTTTCTCCATATTTCATTAAAATGCACAAATTATTACACAAATTATTGAAGCAATAAAGGAGGTTTGGTTTTTTCCGTTCACCGTGCATATGCGATAATTATCAGGCGACGCAATGACGATGATGCATGCAACCATATGCGGCGATCAACTGGCAGTATTGTACAATTTGATAAGCGACGTACGGTTCGGGTTGTATGCGGGGCAGACGGGTGCACTCATTTCTTATACATAATTCTATATTATGCATTTATTATACATGGACTTACGTCTATGTATTGTGTGTATGTGTTGGTGTCTGGGTGACACCAACACATATTTACGTATTTACACGTATTTAGTATTTAAGTAATGTGCATGTATGTTTGCATGTATGCTCTCTGTCTTCCTCTGCCGCCTCCACCTTGGTTCATGCCTTTATTGCTAATCGATTGGATTACTGCTCTTCTCTCTACTTTGGCCTTCCTCAGGTTCGTCTGCGTGGTTTGGAGGGGGTCCTGCGGGCGGCTGCTCGCCTGGTGGGTGGCGTTCCTAAGTTTGGCCACATCTCTGATTACATTCGTGATGTCTTACATTGGCTTCCGGTTCAGTCACGCATCCACTTCAGGGTTGCTTCTTTTGCTTGGGCACAGCACCACCTTATCTCTGTGAGTTATTCACTTTGACCTCTACTACTGTGGGTCGCCGATCTCTGCGCTCGGCCTCTAGAGGTGACTTTATGGTTCCTTATGCCCGCACTGCCACTGGGCAGAACAGGGCATTTTCGGTCACTGCATGGACCTTCCGTCTGGAATGACCTTCCCTCTAACCTGCGTTCCCAACCTCGGAACTCGTCGGGCTCTTTCTATGGATTGCTTAAGACTTTTCTTTTTGACCGGGCTTGGGTCGGGAGCGCCTCTGAGTAGAGTCCTTGAAGGGGCGCTATATAAATTACATAGATAGATAGATAGATAGATGTTTTAATGAATGAAACTTCGACCATGAGCATTTGATGTAAAGCGCGTTTTAAGCACCTCTCTTTAGTATTGTGACCTGCAATTTGCCGTGACCCTCCCCTTCCGGACCTCCCTCCCTCTCTCTGTCCCTGTCCCTCTTTCTCTCTTTCTCTCTTTCTCTCTTTCTCTCTTTCTCTCTTTCTCTCTCTCTCTCTCTCTCTCCCTCCCTCTCTCTCTCTCTCTCTCTCTCTCTCTCTCTCTCTCTCTCTCTCTCTCTCTCTCTCTCTCTCTCTCTCTCTCTCTCTCTCTCTCAGGCCATCTGTTCGCGAAAGACAAACCTCTGGGGCCCTTCCAGAGACACGTACAGAATGTGTAAATATTGAAATATTGACCCATGTCAACAAACATCGGCTGACCTCGCAGTCAGGTAAATGGCCTGCAGGTTTCGTTGCGATAGGTTGTAGGAAGCGGGATCTAATCAACCTTTCAGGTAGGTATAGTCTAAGCTCTTCTTTATCATTCATTTTCGTCGTTTAATTCCAGCGTTTAAAAACAACTTTTTTGGTATAGGCCTACGAGTTAAGGGGAAGGTGGCTGCATGATGGGTTAGACCGAGCGCTCGTCGCTCGACAAGTATAATTGTACTGTAGAATGGGGATCTCTTCCTCCTTCCTCCATCCATGGGTTCCAGCCAACCTCAGACTACGGTACTTTAAGCAAGTCCCACACTGACAAAATGATCAGCTTAGTGATTACATAAAAGGCGTATTAAAATTATAACAGCGTGGGGCGCGGTGGTGTAGTGGGGGCGTCGTTGCCTTGAAGCCGGAAGGTTAATTCGAGGTTCGAATCCACATCAAAGTCGCCGCGTAGGGACCTTGGGCAAGTCCTTCAATTGCAATTGCTCAGCGCTTCGGCGTGAAAACTCCGATTCCGTGTCCGCTCTGCAGTCGGGAGCGCCTCTGAGTAGAGTGCTTGAAGGGGCGCTATAACAAGTGCACATACATACAAACATACATAGATAGAAATATGATGAAAGGATGTCGGGCATATTATTCCTGTGGACTACGGTACTTTAAGCAAGTCCCACACTGACAAAATGATCAGCTGACCTCCCCCTCGCTCCCTACCTCCCCTCCCTTTCCACCCTCCCTCCCTCTTCCTTTTGTATTCGACGTTAGCATAAGTGCGCTCTCGGTTTTCGTTTTGTTTTTTGTTAATTGTACAGTGAGTACCGTTCCAATTGAGTGTAAATATTGTAAACTAGCTGGGGTACCCGACGGGCCGATGGAAATGCTCACGCAGATAAGAGGGTGGCCAGCCTGATAAGCGCCCCCACACCAAGTATGGAATCTAGTGGCGTAACAACTGAACTGGGGGCCCGTGGACATTCTCAGCTTGGGGCCCCTATCCATTAACGGACTAAACAGTGAAAACAATGAGATGGTTATTTTAAACAAGAGCGCCTATTATATCTGAAGTAATTTTGGTAGGCCTACTATAGTTTTGGTAGGCCTACTATAGTTTTCGTAAAGTTTCGCTTTATGAATGTCAGTATTAAACGCTGTCATCAATAATTTATTGTTAAAGCACATTAGTGGTTCAATGCACAGCAAGAAAACAACCGAAAGAAAGACCATCAAGCCTGTCCTGCGAAATATTTGACCTAAAATAAGTCTTGATTATTTTTAATTTTGAGAAGGAGCGCTCTGCACTGGTGACGGTGACCGAGAGGGTGACAAAGAACACACAGGCAGTGGCCAATTCAGGAATTGACGACGTGATGTGATAGCTCAATATGAATTTCAGAATGTCCAAGACGGTTTTTGTTTCTTTAAGTTCCTCTCTGAACTCACGTCTTAACGACCGCACGGTCCGCACCTCTTGCACAAATTCGTGGCCTTTGTCCGATGAATCTATATATCCGCTGCAGCTTTCCTGCTGCTAATTCCTAGAGAAGGCCTAATGTCTTTTTTCTCCTTGGAAGTTGTCCGCACTTCGGAACAAACTGAACTGACATCGACTTCTTCCTCTGCGTTCTCCGCAATAGCTGCAGCTGCAGGAATATCGGCACTTGGAATTTGCATCTTAAAAAACGAATTGATGGAGGGAGTGCAGACTCAATTTTTCGATTCCATTTGGAATTTGCATATTAAAAAACGAATTGATGGAGGGAGTGCAGACTCAATTTTTCGATTCCATTTGGAATTTGCATATTAAAAAACGAATTGATGGAGGGAGTGCAGACTCAATTTTTCGATTCCATTTGGAATTTGCATATTAAAAAACGAATTGATGGAGGGAGTGCAGACTCAATTTTTCGATTTTTCTCAGCTCGTTTCTGACTGTGCGTTTCATGGCATTCATCCTATGTGATGATTATTTTTGTTTAGGCACCGCAATAGTGATGACCCAGATAAAAATAAATGAATAAATGCAGTGATTGTAGTCTGTTATTATGAGCGCAAAGGAATGAACACTGCAATGTGCAGCGAGTATCAGTCACTTCAACACTTGGCTCGTATAGAGACACTGACAGAGACAGAGACAGGCACACACAATGTACACCGGTCGCTGATGCACACACGCACACACAGATACAGACAGACAGAGACATACAGACATATATCTCTCTATGTCTGTCTGACTGACAGAAAGACAGATAGATACATATAGACTGACACACACACACACACACACACACACACACACACACACACACACACACACACACACACACACACACACACACACACACAGCTAGAATTAGAGGGAGCGGAAAAGAAAGCAGATACTATTTCAAGCATCATTCATTAACGCTGGAATTGATTGATCGGATAAGGACGATTAAGTGATGTATGCACCTCTGGTCGGGTACTAGGATAAACCTAGACCTCCATGGATGAACGTATACCCTAACATACAACTAATGTTGATGCCTACTACGGGTCGAACCGTCGAATGCTCTCACATCCGATGACCCATACAGTCCCGACAGACGTGACACATGCGTATCATTTATTATATCCCGTATATCCGTCGTATCCAGGCTAGGCCTACATATGGTCAGACTCTATAATCTGAAAACTAACTATAAAAAGGAAAAAGTATACATGAAACTTTTTTACTTAAAAAGCTTGGGGGCGCTTTGGATCTCGGGGATCCGTGGATTTTGTTCACCTTCATTACATGGTTGTTACGCCAATGGAATCCTGATCATGCGATGCTCTGCGGCATAGGCGCAACCACTCTATGCATGGGACCCATGGGACGCGTCCCGTCCAACGTTTGCCCAGGCTGGGATATTTATATTATAATTCATTATTATAATGGCCATGGCTCTCTCTCTCCCCCTCCCCTCTATTCCTCCCATTATTATAATATTGTAATATATTCCCAGGCTGGGAATATTTGTATTATAATTTATTATTAAAATGAACTTTAATGAATTTTATGTTATTAACTTTTCAATGGGATTGGAATATTAATTTAGAAAACTTGTAATCCTATAGACCTACTTTTCAATGTGATTGAAATTTTGATTTAGAAAACTTGTAATCCTATAGGCCTACTACGTAGAGGAGAGTGGGGCAAGAGCGGTCTGTGGGGCAAGAATCAGGCCCGGCCCTAAGATGTGCGAGGCCCAAGGCAGCATGCGATTAGCGGGCCCTTAAGCATGACTTTGCGGAGTTGACTTCCCACCAATACAGTAAGCCCTGATAATATTGATCCCAGGCAGGCATAGATAAATGTTTAAAATTAGATAAAAATTAAAATTGTGCTCCTTTTTAAACCCGCTTTTATATTATCTACCAAAATGGCGAAATCCATTGATGAGATGTCCTATCATTCAAAATAACTGATTAATAAAACATTTTAATTCTAAATGAAAGGAGAAATTGTCAAACTCAAATCCTTTAAATTGTAATGCATCTATGCATTTACAGTGCACACGAATCAATGGCGCTGCCAGTGCACGAGTAAGATCCAGAGAACAGAAAATGCTTTTGAGACAGCGGAAAGATGCACTTTGGGTAGGCCCTACAAGTTAGTAGCAAAGAACGTGTAAATTGGGGAGAGCTGATTGCAAAGTCCAGAAACATTAAGGTCAGACTCAATATTGCTCAAGCATCATTTAGACTCGCTCAAAATTTATAAACTAATAAGCTTTCATAACAGTGTCCGACAAAAATTTAGTGAGTGGGTTCTTTCGAAAAAAATGTGCGAGGACTTTAATATTTCGCAGTTCAAAAGTCAAGTTAGGCCTACCAGTAAATACTTAGATCGCGGGTCACGTGAAATCACGAACTTCTATTCGAAATATGAAGAGACAGCATAGAGAATATAATGGATATTATGCCATAGTTATCGAGCGACGAGCTAATTAAGTCTTAGCTCGTCGCTCGACAATGATATTAACTTATTAAGGCTACTGCATTCCAAAGAATTTTGATTCTACATGTAGGCTAGAGGCCTACACTGCAGTGGCGCTGATTCGCTTTGTATAGCCTAATTGACTGCCAGTAGGCTATTGTTGCTAAGCGACGAAGGCGCTGCACAACTTATCATAGTAAACAAATAATATGGTAAGCAGCGCGGGACCTCTGAAAGCGAGGGGCCCAAGGCGGCTGCCTCGCTCGCCTTGCCCTAAGGCCGGGCCTGTTTGTAGGCTACTCTTAGCGCCGTATATTGCAGGCTGTCTGTTCTGTTAGAAGCCTAGTTAAGTTTGATGTTATGTAAGATTACTGCTTAACTTGTAGGCCTACATGTAAAGCGCAGTGCGTTTGCAGGCGCTTCGTTAAAGAAAAATTGTTATTGCTATCATTAATTAACGTGAACGCATGGGCGGAGTTTATCAGGAGCTGGGGAAGCTAAGCCCCCAAGAAGACACAGATTCATTTTTTTACCGTATAAATGGTATCTTTTCTCGGGTTTAGCCCCCCCCGAAGAAGGCGCAGACTCAGAAATTTGTTCGGGAAAAATGGTTCTGTTCACGAACGCGAAACTTCCGAATGGCTAAAAAAAGGGTCATGAACTTTTTGGGCCGGGAAAAAATTAGTATTTTTCGGCAAGATTTCAGCCCGAGAAACTAAAAAAGGTCATCAACTTTTTTTGGCCGAGAAAATATTTTATCGGCGACGCTCGTCCTGGACCGAGTCTAATCCCCAACAAATTTAGCCCCTCCAAGAAAGGAAACCAAACTCCGCCCATGCGTGAACGCCTAATGTAGGCCTTTAGTAGATCAAGACGCTTCTTCCCCCCTCCTCGCAGACTCTTCACTGAAAGCGCCTCTGAATATTCTATGCTACGAGAGGCGCTCTATAAATTTTTAGATACAATATACGATATGGTCGTGTATCATTGTATGTATGCCGTTGCCGGTGGTCTCATCATCACACATTAGTCAGCAGCTCTGGTAAACGGGTGGATTATGAAGTTTGATCATACATTTATCTCCATCCTATCTTATTGAGGAGTTGGGCTATAGGCCTTGGTCGGATGCCACTTGTAGCCAAAAGGCAACATTGAAGAGCTCTTGCTCTTTGATGCATGCCTCAACTTAGGTGATCTAGTCGTTTCCCGTTGCTGTATATATTTCCAGTTTTTCCCCCACAATGTTGCCTTTTGACGTGACAACTGCGCCTCAGTCCGAGTCAGTCGATCGGCCCTGATTTCGTCATATAGGGCCAGGCCCAACAGATTCCACATGAGATTCTGAGATCCCCTTTCCTCTGTCTCACTTTGGTTGAATTCGAAATTCTGTGTTTTGTGATTGCAAATCATTTCAAGAGATGCTATTACAACAGATGATAAACTTGTGAGAAAGACTGAAAACAGCGTTCCTGTTAGTTCAATGTGACGACTGTAATAATGGCCTCTCAATTTCTCATGAACTCATTGACGTTGGCAACAATAGGTAATAGAGATGCTATGAGTTAATTGTGAACTGTAAGTTATCTCAATTCTCAAATATTTAAAAATTTAGGTACCGTACAGTTCGTGCCTTCCTTCGGATCTAGATTTAAGACTCGTCTCTTTCAAATCGCTCACCCACCGCAACCTTATTCCGGACCAATTGACTTTTGAAAGATGGCAAAATAAAGATTAATCTGCTGCTCGTTGTCACTCATAATCTGACCATAAATCGGATTTATTTTGTAATTATAGGTGGTCGAAGATGATTAAAATCAAGAAACTGAAGATCGAGAGGTGAATAACGCAAACATAAGGATTGTTTGGTTCACAATTTCACTCTTAATTAACCTTAAAAGAATTACCAAACGCAATATCTGTTTATCAAATACGGTAGGCCTACGTGATAGAAATGCTAGAAATACTGTGTTCAACTTCCGTTTCTTAATACAATCCGTGTTCTTGATTATGTAAACATTTTAGCAGCAACGTTGAAACTAGCCTATAACCAAGATTTGAAGGTAAAGCCTAAAGGTTAAAACCCTAATAAATGTTGATTCCCTGCTTAAAAAATGGAATGAAACCCTAAGAAAATTAAACTTATGCAATTTGCCTGGACAGTAGGCCTATAACAAAACATTGTGTCGCGTTTTACAGAAGTATATTTTCAAAGTTCAGACAGGCTTTCAGCAATCTAATTTTTGTAGAAATCATTCTACCGAAACTCTATTTACTGAGTAGCCTATGAACTACTATGAACTACTATAATACCTAAGTGTGCTTTTCTTGCGGTGTATTTGTTTTCGAAGGAGAAGCGTTAGACAGGCTTTCAGCAATCTAATTTTTGTAGAAATCATTCTACCGAAACTCTATTTACTGAGTAGCCTATGAACTACTATGAACTACTATAATACCTAAGTGTGCTTTTCTTGCGGTGTATTTGTTTTCGAAGGAGAAGCTTTAGACAGTCTTTCAGCAATCTAATTTTCGTAGAAATCATTCTACCGAAACTCTATTGTCTGATTTGTATGGCGCCATAGTCCGTGGTCAGCTCTGTTTGACGTCAGTACCGCTTTTGATGCAGTTGATCACTCTATCTTTGCTCCAACGTCTCTCTGTTTTATTTGGCTTGGCTGATGCTCATTTAGAATGGCTTCGCTCTTTTCTATCTGGGCGCACTAACTGTGGTTTTGGGTGCCTCTACATTTGTAGATCATGTTGGGTCCCGGCCCCTATTGGTGTGCCACAGGATTCAGTGTTCCCTTCTTTTCCTCGGCTTTACTGTACGTTCTCTACACAGCTGGTATTAGTTCCTTGTTGTCTACATGTGGCCTCCTGCACCGACTCTATGCTGAAGACGTGCAGGCTTATGCTCACTGCTTTGCCGCTGATGCATTGTCCACTGTCTTTAATGTCTAATGCCATTGATGCTCTCTTATCATGGATGGCATCTAATCGTTTGCTGCTAAATCCCTCTAAAACTAAGTTCATCTGGTTTGGTACTCGTATGCAATTGGCGTCCATTGGCCTCCATGCACTTAATAACAGCAACTTTCCCTGATATCTCGTTCTCTCTCACATGTCTTGGCCAAAAGTAAGAACTTCGAAATGAAATTTTACAGTCTTAAAGACAATTCATATTTACACATGATGGTGAGATTTCATCAAAATAGTTCAAACGCAACAAAAGTTACGCCACTTTTATTGATGTCACCCATCGTTTTTTGACGATTTAAAACGCGACGCATCAAAAAGTAACAAAAAACCAATTCATTTATTCTCGACAATATCTTGGCCAAAAGTAAGAATATCGAAATGAAATTTTACAGCCTTAAAGACAATTCATATCTGCACATGATGGTCGGATTTCATCAAAATATTTCAAACAGAACAAAAGTTATACCACTTTTACGGAGGTCACCCACCGTTTTTTGACGATTCAAAAACGAAACGACACAAAAAAAAGTAACAAAAACACGATTTTTTCTCATCTCAAATAATTGATATCAAATAGCCTTGATATTGCCAGATGATCATTATTATTACTATTTAAAACAGAAACAGGGTACCAGCGTAGCTGCGCGTCACTGAGAAGTCACTTAGAAAGATGACAATCAAATTGGTAAATAAGGAATCTATCAGATTAATCAACAGGTCGATCCATCAAGAACTAGAAGTTTTGGCACGGGTGTTGGGGACATTGAACACAAGTTGTGAAGCACTGCCAAGTTCATTTGACAACAGTTAATTGAGATGAGACTTAATAAAATCGTGTTTTGTTACCTTTTTGTTGCCTTTCGTTTTTGAATCGTCAAAAAACGGTGGGTGGCCTCAATAAAAGTGGTATAACTTTTGTCCTGTATGAAATATTTTTATCAAACCTGACCATAATGTGTAAATATGAATTATCTACAAGCCTGCAAAATTTCATTTGGAAATTCTTACTTTTGGTCAAGATATTGGCAAACAACCTAGGGGGTCTTTTTTGGCGCACCCTGTATATGAGACTATGCCGAGAGCATCTTAGTCTGAATAGGCTAGAGTTTTGCTCTAGATTGCGTCAAATGAACTTGCAATTTCTTGTTGAACCAGGCGATAGACTGCATAGAAAGTGCATAGGCTTATTTCTATGTTGGTTCCGAAGGAAATGTTATTTTAATGGACAAATTAATGAATTCAGTTAAAGTTATGATTTTGTGCTCGGATAGTAGGGCCTATAGTCCCTATAACTCAGTAAATAGAGTAGTAGTCTATCTGCCATACGGCTTTCCTATCTCCAACGAGTCTCTTTTTGGCTGCAGCGTTTTGAGTCGTTATAGGATTATAGATTCTTATACATAGGCCTACTCTAACTCTACTCGTATTCATATTCTGAAGAGGCGCTATAGCCTATAGGCTTACATAGATGTATAATACAGTAAATCTGTGCAAGGTTCAGTATTTTCATATAGAACGTGTGATAGGTTGCATACCTCTAACCATACCTCCTATAAATATGATGATGATGATGAATTGGTGATGCCTTTTCCTAAACGAAATCTAACCTATAGGCCTAATCCTGGCCCTAACCGTAAGACTATCATAGAGGTAGGCCACACAATATCTATATTATAAGTCTGAAAGCATTTAGACTCTTCGTCCCAGAATAGGCTCAGAAATGACAGAGCGTCGGTTTAACACAATTTTTGCAATTGAACCTTACCCAAATTATAAGGTCAACGCGACTATTTTCAGCTTTTAATTCACTTTAAAACCAGAGTTATTAGCGTTTTAAGACAGATTTAATCAGATTTTGCTGCCGCTGCCGCATAGTGAAGAGTGAAGTCAGCATGACGCCATTCCGTTTATTCAACAATCCGGTTGGCAAACCGAAACCGGTTACAGTTTACAATTATGCAGCTGAAACAATAACATTCACAAGAACGCAGGGTGGTCCGTAGCTCAGTGGAGAGAGCGTTGGCCAATAAACTGAGAGTCATTATCGCGACCCGGGTTCAAGCCTCGCTCAGGGCAAAAATTTATTTGAATTTTCTGTTAGCTGCCAGTGGCGCTTTCTGTTGTGTTGTTTGCCTCGGGTCTGTTGAAAAATAAGTTAGCCCCTCCCACTCCTGGCTTGGCCGATCAGGAGCGTTCCAACAGTTAGGCCATTAGTGTTAAGTTACCGAACGTGTTGTAGCCGACCTGCGTGTCGTGCGAAGCTGGCCGTATCTCGTATAACTTGTACCTGTAATCGTTCTGCGGTGTGTCAGATTGAATTTGAATAAACGAATATTATTATTAGATCACAGATATATTTACTATACTAACAGAACAGACAACCTGCAATAATTGTATTAGGCCACAGTCAGCACACACGCCCACCCCTCAGGGACGGTTCATGTTTGATTTTTTGGAGAAGCGGGGTGGGGTGGAGGGTTGCCGAAAACCCAGAGCCGTTTTAACGCCGAGGCACGCGAGGCACATGCCTAGGGCCCCGCGCAACAGGGGGGCCCCGCGGCGACCCAAACATACTATATCGCATAACAAATTAGCAACATGTTTTACGAACTTTGTCGTATGTTAAACTTACATTTATTTTACACTGCTTAGTACAAAGATTGCTGTGCTAGCTGTAGGCCTACGTGTCAAAAGCATACTAGCTCATAGGCCTATTATTAAGAAAATGTAAAAAAATTACACACACGCACATAAAAGGCATGAATGCAAAACTCTATATTCCGAGACTGAAAGATTGAGGCCGAAATCGTGTTACGTTCAGTGTTTAATCTAGGCATCTTTCTGGGGGAGCTCCACCTATTAGTGACTACCCTAACATTTGATCAAAATAATAATAGTTTATAGTTGCTGTCTACATTATTGTAATACCTGAGCTCTAATAATATAGTATCATATATTATATGATGCCATCACATTACAATGATTATAGTTTACTGTTAATATTTTTTACAGCTACAACTCTTAGTAAAATAGCATCATTACAGTCTACTACATGGCGTCTCGATTTTGGTAGTTCTTCCTTGGTTTTGTAACAATTCTGATAGGCCTAACTGTGTCCTGCATGGTCAGCAATGTAGGATCTGTTTGAGCAACGGGAATAAGATAATTCTAGTGCAAGGAAGTCGAGCTTGGACCAGTCTGCAGATATTCATTATACTGCAAAGGTAGCGGCCAAGAAAAGGCAGAACTGAGTTGCAGAACTTTATAGGCTACGCAAAGAAATTATGATGGAAATGATAATATTATAGGCCTACTAATGAAAAATTTCAACCACTCTTTTTATCAGCATTGAAATAATACAGTAATTTTGTTAAGATAGCAGCTTACAATAATGCTACCATTACATTGTGGAAACTGATAAAGAATTTATTATACATGTAGTTGTAAAAATATTTATTTAAGTCTTAGACTATATATTCAGGTCAGCGCTGCAATAGTTGAGAAATTTTGATAAAATGGCAGCTTAAAATTCTGCCATTGCAATGTAAATATTCAAAAATTTCTGGTGGGAAGGGGTACATTCCCTCCTCTTACCCCTCCCCACTCGGCGCTGCGCGTCTCAGTGACCGTCCGGGAAATACTCGTTATCAGTTCTCCAGAAACCTTGATTTCCCTCAGAAATGAGACTCATAATATTATAGTTACGCCTATAGAATTAGACCTGGTAGGCCTACGTGTTTGTGCCTAGGGCCCCAAAATTCCTTGAAACGGCCCTGCGAAAACCCTAAATATAGCGGTTAACGCTGGGTACCACAGAGGAGTAGGGTTGAAAACTCTAAATTTCCCGGGCATCTAGTACACAAATAGATACAGAAATTATGAGGACTACAAACATCTCTAGAACCCATCACTGTAGGCGACAGAGCAGAAGATATTAAATGACAGCAAAGTTGATAAAAAAATTCGGCAATGTCTAGCAGATAGGTGTCCCTACAGACCGTGAAATTCATTTTAAAGTCTTGTCATTCTGTCGTTTTCAAAGTCGCCAGCAGAATGGTATCGTGGCACACTGCCTAGTCTGTTGAGACTGCTGCCTTCACAATTGAAAATCAAGAATCTGCATGCCTTGGTCGGGGGCGGGGTCTGCTGACTATGGGCGTGGTGACCCTGGTCGCACCCTATCTCTAGCTGCAAGGTCTGAGGTGTAAAGCTCCGAAACTGCGCGAATATTATCTGAAAATAGCGAAATTTCGGTTTTTCGCTTCCACGCAGGCCCCCGTGGTGAGAGAGATTCACCAACCCCTCCACTGGGTGGTTCTGGTGGTCAATAGCTGCGAAACTGTAGGCGTATAATAATTCTGGACAGGCATGCACACACATCCACATTCTCTTTTTTCCGTGGTTTCTGACTGAGAGCGGGTATGAATAACTTGGTTAATACTGCTAGTGGTGAGAATGACGTCAAGATATGACGGGTTGCCAACTGTCGTCTGCTCAGCAAGGTCTACGCGATGGTTAATTAATGTGCAACGCCAATATGGCCTATTAAATCTGTATAGGCCTTTACTTCCACATCGAAATTTAAAATGTTCATATTTCTAGTTTTAAAGTAAGTTGAGAGCTGAAAATAGTCGCATTGACCTACAAATTTGCATAAGAATGATTTATTTTATTTATTTATTTTTTCCTCAACCAAAACAACAAACAAACATGATACAATTATGGCATTGAATAATACATTAACATAATTTGGTGAAGAAGGGGAGACCCAGAAGGGATGGAAAATCCCGCTAATAGGGCCACCCATAATTCTTGTAAAATATAAAAGAAAAACATGACAGAACATTCAAATGTAGGAATAAAAAAATGATGAGGGAGAGAGAAAAAAAGAAAGAATATTAAGCAATCGACATTTCTGTATATAACGAGAAAAACAACTCTTAACTAATGACTTAACTAAAGACTTAACTAAGGGCTTGGCGAAACCACTGAGCAGAAACCTTAACCATTACATATCAGGAAGTATTTTAAATAGATAAAGGCGAAGTTTATGCTTAAATAATCTTGTGTTAGGTATGGAATGAAGATGTGTAGGGAGAGAGTTCCAACATTGGGAGCCAGTATATTGTATAGAGAATCGACGAGTATTAGCATGTGCGTAGGGAAGGTCATAAACAGTTAATTTTCTAGTTTAATAAGAGTGGCGATCAGAGGTAAGGTTAAAGAAATAATTAAATACAAGTGGTAATAGGCCATGGTTATAACGGTACATAAACTCTCCTATTTGCAAGTGCCTAATTTGATCGATCTTTAATAATCCAAATTCCTTGAAATACAGAGCGGTGTGGGCTCGGCGAGGAATATTAGCTATAAAACGGATTGTATATTTTTGAAGGGTGACTAGTCTGATAAAATTAGATTTGTAAGTAGACGTCCAAATTAAATTACAGTAGGTTAAATAAGGATAAATAAGAGAATAGTATAGCATAGACCGGATAGAGACAGGAATCAGTTTAGATGAGCGAAATAGCACACCAACAGTCTTAAGCAATTTTTGCTAGAGATATTATTGATGTGTTCCTTCCAATTTAGATGCTGGTCAATGTATACGCCCAAAAATATTTTGTGGATATTACTTGGGTGATAGGAGTCCCTTCAATAAGTAGAATAGGAAGTTCATTGGGATATTTTTTCTTATGGGATCTGAAGAGGATGTAGTTGCATGGTTTTATCCAAATTTAGAGTAAGTTTATTAGATCGAAACCAATCAACGACTCGGTGAAGCTCAGAATTAACAGTGTTGAATAGGGTATTAATAGATTTATCAGAATGAAATAAGTTAGAATCATCAGCAAATAGCACAAAATACATAGAAGGCGATACATTGGGTAAATCATTAATATAGATTAAAAATAAAAGAGGTCCAAGATTAGATCCTTGAGGGACACCGTGAGAAATGAGTTGTAGATCAGAAGTACAATTGTTAACAGAAACGAGTTGAAAACGATTTTCAAGATAGCTAACAAACCATTGTAATTGTGTCCCTCTAATTCCATAGTTATAAAGTTTTTTGATCAAAATATGATGATTTACAGAATCAAAGGCTTTAGCTACATCAAGGAAGATACCAAGGGAGTATTCGTTATTTTCAATTGCATTAGAGATTTTGTCTAGTATGCTTAGAAGGGGCATGTAGGTAGAATAACCCTGTTGGAATCAATGCTGAGACTGAAATAGTACTTTCTCTTTTGATAAAAAACTATCTAAACGTGCGTACATTAATTTTTCAAATATTTTGGCAAAGAATGGGAGTAGGCCTACAGAAATCGGTCTGTAGTTAGAAACATTGCCCCTCGGGCCCTTTTTATGAATGGGTATGATCTTGGCAGTTTTCAATGCAGAGGGGAATACTCCAGTGGTAAATGAGCAGTTGACAATCTCTGATAGCGGAATTGCAATTTTAGGCAATGTTAATAGGGCTATGGCAGGGTCAATTCCATCGACTCCTTTACTATGCGTAGTGCGAATGGTATGCACTGTGCACAAGGTTAATTATTTCACAAGGTGTAGAAGGGATTAATGCTATAGAATGTGGAAGGGGTTGGGATAAGTAGGCCTAGGAGAGAAAAGAGTTAGTTGCAGCAGGTATTTTTTAACAAGAGATTAAAAAAGTTTAATCACGCGAAAATCTGCTGTTTCAGAGCCTTTCTTGGGACACCACACATCCGGTCATACAAACAGAAAGGACAAACTTTGAGGCTTATAATCTAGATATAATGTGTCACTTTATGTATCATGGAATTCCTAATGCACTTCTATTCTAACATTGTCTGAGACTGGGAGATTGATCATGGATTGATGCGGACATCGGGTTACGTTTATGTTAGGATATTTTGTCTAACGCTCAAAGTTCCTTAGAACAGCTCTGCGTGTGGTGTGCCTGTTTACAGATCGCATGCTCCACGCTGTTCGTCTTTCACATATTATTTGCTGATTTCTGTTTGTGGAGTTTTTGCACTCGCAAGTTACATACGATGGAAGGCAAATATTGATATCGAAAGTCTGCGTTGGTCTACCGTTTCAGCGTATGCAGGTACGAATCTTTCGTCTCTTTACGACCTCGTTTCTACGCATATAATTATCGGGCTATCATGTTATGCTATAATAGTGTAGAGTATAGACGTTTTTCTACAGCCACCGTGCCTGGCCGTTTTTGTGGTTCTGCGAACGTGGGTGCAAAAAGCTACCCCAGAGGCGCATGCCGGTTGTGCGGCAGTTTCTTGACCAATACCATGTGCGGCATGCATTAGGCCCATATGCACCACTAATAAATTTATATCTAACACTGGTCTAGTAGACCTACGTTGGCTCGATAAAATTGTATACGTAATGACCCTATCCGTACCCGGCCTGACCCGTGAAAAGCGTATATACCCAACATGTAGCCTACCCAACCTGCGGTACATTGAGACCCGCGGGAACGGGTAAATCGGGTGACCGTGTAACCTTCATCGTACGTGCTGAGTGGTTAATTGTATTATAAGCATTTACAAAGCGCCTCTTACAGACTATCTATTATTAGCTACTAGATGTGTTACCCGGCGTTGCCCGAGAAATTTAGGGTTTTCAACACTACTCTTCTGGGGTACCCAGTGTTGACCGCGCTAAATTTGGGATTTTCGGTAACCGTCCACCCCACCCCGCTTCCCCAAAAAGCCAAACATGACCCGTCCCTGAGGGGCGGGTGTGTGTGCTGACTGTGACCTAATACAAATATTGCATGTTGTCTGTTCTGTTAGTATAGGCCTAGTTAATATTTCTGTGATCTGATTCTTGTGAATATTATTGTTTCAGCTGCATAATTGCAAACTGTAACTGGTTTCGGTTTGTCAACCGGATTGTCACCGTAATTATTGGGCTAGAATGACGTCATGCGGACTGTCGACTCTTTATTTATGCGGCAGCGTGGCTGATTAAATCTGTATTTAAAAGCTAATAACTCTGGTTTTAAAGTGAATTAAAAGCTAAAAATAGTCACGTTGACCTTATAATTTGGGTAAGAATCAATTGCAAAAATTGTGATAAACCGACACTCTCTCATTTCCGAGCCTTTTCTGTGACGAAGAGTCAAAATACATCCATACGAACAAACATATGGAAGGACAAACTTTCGAAATTATAATATAAGATTAATGAATTAAGGCATATTGCTATTTAACACTACTGCCATTACAAATATGATTAACGTCGCCCTCCTCCTTTATCCAGGCTTGGGACTGGCACTGGCAAAGTGCAACCAGTGGCGGAGTTTAATGAATTAATTTGGTGAGATATCTTTTCTAGAGGTGCCACGTTCTTTAAGCACTCCGTACACTGAAATTTAAAAGTATTAATATTACGTCACCAACCGTATGCCAGCTGTCTGGGTTAAGTGTTGCACAGTAAAAACAAAATTATTTTATTTTATTGCAAATATTACACAGTTTTGACTTGTTTTAATTAAGCGAAAAGTTCAGTTAATAAAATTATCATACATGTAGTCAGCAAGAGTAGTCTGCCAATGCAAACAGAACTTATTACTAAGTCAGACCTACTGCAACTGTAGGCCTACTATGAGAACAGAGGCCAACTGGACATTAATTTTAAGACAGTATCTTTCAAGTAGGCCTACATCAAGTGGGGCGCGGTGGTGCAGAGGTATGTTCGGTGCCTTGTAGCCGCAAGGTTTCGGGTTCAAATACACCTCAAGCCGCCGTGCAGGCAAGTCCTTAATTCACAATTGCTCATGCGCTTTGGCGTGAAACTGCGATTCAGTGTCCGCGCTGTAGTAGGGAGCGCCTCTGAGTGGACATCTTGAAGGGGCGCTTATGAATTGCTCATACATACATTCATGCATAGCCTACATACATAGGCTACAAGCATGCGTTCATGCATATGTGCATACATGCGTGCATACATGCATACATGCATACATACATACGTGCCTGCATGTCATGTCATGTCACTCCGCCGTCGTCGCTTCGCGACGGTTGGCTACATGAATGGACCAATGAATGCATTCCAGCAATATCTGTCCTTTACGGTCCTCAGTAGATCCTGCAGTGAAAGATAGTGTCCACGTCATGATGTTATCGAGCCAGCATGTATTTCATTAGCAGGCAAAATGATATACACAGAGTCACTATAAGAGTCACTAGTGGTGCGTCCATCCACACACTTAGAAACCAGCAACCGAATAGTTGCATCTGTGGTGGTGGCATCGATAGTGTGCAGCGACGATCGAGGGGCGGTAGCGTTCGCAGCACACCTTACGCCTCCTCCGCGGGCTGGTCCCTATTGTTGGAAGTTGAGACACGTTTGGCTATTCATCACGCATTTGGCCTAAGGTCCTTCGCTACCCTTTGATCAGTTGATGAATCATGCAGTGTCATTTGCAACAGTTGAAAAGGATAAAATATGGCTCTTTCTTGATTTGATTAGGCTAAATAATATTATATTTGTCATTTATAACAGAAGTTTTTATGAAGAGGTCCATGCAGGCTATCCGTTTAATAACTGTGTGAGATTAAAAAAGACACTAATATTATGTCGGGCTATGCTGACTAATACTCTAACGCACTGGTTTCCCGATCACTTTTAGCAAACTCCCGTCGCATAAGTGTTAAGCTTAGATTATTGTTGAAAGTCAGACGAAGACTTTAAGCGAAATCTATGACAATTTGGATACAGGCATTCATTTATTCAATGGACCTTAGGCCGATATAATTACAGCGCTCCTTCAAGAAATCTGCTCGTTGGAATGTCTGCTCTGCCTCGACTGTTAATTTTTGTGGTGACTAAACACATGAATTAGAAATAATACTGAACTATGAGCTATATTATAATTATGTGCTTAATTCTGTTGTGCACTGCAGGAGGAGGGATGCATATGGCCGTCAGCATATGTGGAGATAGGTTGGAAGAGGGAATTGTTATGCTGAAGTCAGTCACTCTCCTTACACGACCATCACCGTTTCATGTTCACATCTTTGCAAGCGACGATCTCAAGGCATCGATCACAAAGGAAGTGAGTTGGGGGTGTTAAAATAGACGCTTATTTTGTATATATATATAATTATATATATAAATCGATGCCAGTGTCCACTTTGAATATACTCGGCATCATAGGCTACGAAACGTGACACGACACTTCATGTTGCGAACACTTTATCTCTAGGACGCGAAATGTTATTGTCATAATAATATTTACTTTCTCGTTGAATAACGTGAGGCAACCTACATATCATCCAAATACAAAGAGAGACTCAAACTGAGGCTCGAAAGTATTAGGCATTGACACATTGTAGGCTTATACCTGTAACGAATTCCCTGGTAAATTAACTCAGCAAAGGTCTATGAAGTGATATTATAATAATTATGTGATCATGTGATTAGGTTAAATAAAATTACATTTGTCATTTATAACAGAAGTGCTGTACAGAAATAGGTTGGAAATAGTACATTAGCACATTTCAATAATTGCGTTGTTGCCTGCAGCTCAACAGTTGGCCAATGAGCTTTCGAAATAACATGAACTACACGATGCACCCTGTTCAGTTTCCGAATGTATCGAATGAAGACGTCTGGAGAAGCTTATTCAGGCCATGTGCATCGCAGCGTCTATTCTTGCCGGTTAGTAAAGCCATTAGTATGTGTTAGCTTTAGCAATTAGTATACTTCATGTGTGTGGATCTGCAACTTTAAGGCACGACTTCAATATTAATATTCCGCATTTTTTCGGGCAGAAGTGAAATCTTGACCCAGACCCCCGCTACTGAAATTTCCCCTACGCCTATGCTTGCGTCTCACATTTCAACTATAATAGCCCTTATTATAAAAATTATGTCTGATTAACTTAATTGGCTTTCCGTTGCCTCTCGACGGGGGCCACGTGGGGGTAACCAGCTAAACACAGTGCTCTGAGACAGAACTTACATTTTCATTCCTTTCTTCGTCTACTTTGCAACAACAATGCTGTTTTTATGCATGAACCTCTTCATAAATCCGGCGAGTCCGTTCCGTTTTTTATATCTTCTTAAATTATCTAATTTCCGAAATAATTTATAGCCTTTTTTCTGAAACCCTTTGTTTCAAATTTTTTCAAACCCGCTGCCGAGTAATCTCCGACCAGTCATCTTCATTCTACGCTCCTTCTCCTCTTCCTACTCCTCTGTCCTCGCTGCCTTGTAGACAATATGCTTCCTACTCCCCTCACCCACGCCAAGCCTGCCAAACAGCAACGGTCGAGTATGGCCATCTCAAAGTCATTCCAATTTTATGTCTTACCACACTGCCCCGCTTTAACTAAAGACCTCAGCAACTATTTCCGTCTCTCCTTCTTCTCTTATGCGGTGACATTTCTGTTAATCCTGGGCCATCATCTTCATCCCACTCCAGCGCAAATATCTCACACAAACAGTCCACTCACAATACAACCAGACCTTCAGGCAATAACTTTATACTACACTCTCTCAACATCCGGTCCCTACTAAACGAAAACAACTCCATTTCCCTCACTGACCTTGCCTCCTCCTCCCGTCCACCGGATCTCATCGCACTCCAAGAAACCTTTAACCTGGCTATCCACTACCTCTTCAAACGCTCATCTAGCTGACTGTATGCCACCTGGCTACTCTCTTCAAAGCTTCCCCCGAATAACCACCTCCTCCAAGTCCTCAAAAATATCTGGTGGCGGCACCGCCTTCCTGGTTCGTGAGCCGGTTGTCGTCCTAAATTCTTCTCGCCACACCTTCAGTTCTTCCGAATGTCCGTCCACAACACTTCGACTTTCCTCAGAGCTACTCACAGTTTTCAACATCTATCGTCCTCCTACCTCGTCTAAGTACTCCTCTAAAAACTCAGTCTTTCTTGATGAATTTAGCTCTCTCCTCTCAGTTGCTGCCACTACTCCCAACGAATTCTTACTCCCCGGTGATTTCAACATCTACAGGGTGGCTCAATAAAAAATGTCCCACCGGATAAAATGCAATATCTTCGCAACCGATTGACATTTTTCTGCCAAAATTTCCCAATTTGCAGGGGAATGAATTTCCAACAATCCTTGGTAGTTTCACCTGAAACGTTTCATTGTTGCAAAAGTTACAGCTGTTTAAACTTTCAATTTGGTTTTTTCGAATTTCCGCGAAAAAATTAAAGTCACTTATAGATTTCCATGTCAAATAATATCACTTTCACTACGACCTCAGAATTCCTTTTTACAATTTATCGTAAAGTATGATGGGAGTGTTTTGACTGAGCGCCTGTGAATAAGCTGGTTCCCGCGACTTGGCTTTTGTGGGTGCTGTAGAAGTCTATATTACGATTACGATTAGCAGGGGGATGGTTTGGGGATGGGATGTGTACCTCCCAATCTCGAAATTTGTTTGAATTTCCACTCGGCAATGGCAGCATTTTAGGCTGTCATTTTTACGAAATTGCTCGTCATTTCAGTGTTTATAGTCGAGGTTTAAGACTTTCAAAAGCGTCTTCTCCAATTATTTTCCCTTAAATTTCCATGCTGTAAAATTTGGTGACTTTCTTAAACTCAAAACATTTCTCATTTTCATTGCTGAAAGACATGCTTTAAGACTTCAATAAATGTCCTCTGCCCTTTGTTTCATTTTTTACTTAATAAAAACTGTAATTATAGCATTTTGGCTGTCATTTGAATTAAATTACTCAATCATTTCAGTGTTGATAGTTGCGGTTTAATACTTCAAAAGCGTCCCCTCCCATTGTTTAGAAATATTCAGATTTCTTAAGCCGTCATCTAAAAATAATTTCTTATAAATACATGGTTTAAGACTTCATTAAATGCCCCTCCCATTACGTCATTTTTAAAACTTTCATACCGTTATAGTAGCATTTCAAGCTGTCATCTTAAAAAGAATTATGGATAAATAGTGGCTAAAACTGCAAAAATTTATCATGATATTGATTAAATATTCTGAAATATTGGGAGGATATAAGCACCTCCGTCCCCCACCGCAAACTTTGAAGGGGGACTGTCCCCGCTACCCCAACCCCTAAGTCTGCGCCCAGGGTATAGACATACGTTACCACAGTAACAAAACAGTAAGGAACAAAGCGGCAGTAGGTGGCAAAGGTTGGGATGGACCATCTCAAGCCTATCGTCCGAAGTTGGGGACCGTCCCAAGTCTCTCAGAAGTTGGGGGACGCGTCCCGTGGATCCCATAGAGTTGTTGCGCCTATGCCGGGGGGGATGGTGAGGTTCAACCCCTGACCGTCCCCCGTTGTCCCCCTAAAAGTCTACGCCCATCGTGTAGACATGCGTTACCACAGTAAATAAAAAGAATAAAAAGAGTAATTTATCAGAACCTAACTAAATGAATTCTATGTACATATAATGCTATATAATTTCTGCCTCATTTTGACTGCAAATGACCTGGTATTTTGCATTTGGAAAGACAGAAACATTCACGCCAGACTATAGGGTAGAGCAGTGGTTAAAGTGGTTTGGGTGAGCAGTAGGAACGCTGAATGTGAGCAGTGCACGCTGATGAAGAATTGTATTGAAATGCATGTGTTTTGGAGTTCCATCATGATGAGCAGTGGATTGAAAGCCAAGAATTTCGAGAGCAGTGAGTACGCTGTTCCCACGCGTTCCCACCCACTTTAAACCCTGGGGTAGAGATCCTATTCTCAATTTGCTGCTTGACAGGAAGGTATACAGCGAGAGCGTCACGCATAGGCCTATAGCAGGAGATAATGGCTGAATTTGGGTATGCGGCAAATATGGCGGGCTGCAGAGAGCAGGACGCGATCAAGGCAACTCAGACAGGCACTCCTCCCTCCGTGCTCAACCAGCGTGCTGCCTTAGGCAAGCATAGAAAGAGCAGCTGCAGTCAAGTCTGGTGGTAACGAAAGAATAGACACGGGTAGCAGCACCAGTAGGAGTAAGCGAGCGAGGAACAGTGCGTAGTTGACGCAGTTGATAATAACAAACACGGCTGAGTGAGTGATTGTGTGGAGCAAAAGTGAGCTCTTGGTCCAGAGCAACACCAAAGTCACGGACTTTGGTTGAGAAGACAAAATCAGGAAAGGCAGCACCAATAGCCCATGTACAGTAGCAACTTTAAAACAGAGCACGAAGGTGAAAAGGTTGCAAAAGCTTATGATGAAAAGAAAACTTGAAACATCACCAGAATTCAAAGAATCAATGCAAAGCTCAAATCGCCCAGGAAACCAGAGCTTCGTGCTCAACTTGCTGTCTTGAGGAACCTGCGAGCACTTACAACTGAAAAGTCAAAACACAGGTGCAATGAATATTAAGGCGCCGTAGCAAAAGCGCGCATGGCAAAATCGCGCAGACAAATGCGCGCATACAAATGCGCGCAGACAATAGCGCGCAAAGCGCGCAACAGGAACCTTCCCCGCCAAAAGGGCGCAGACAAAAGCGCGCAACCAAAGCGCGCAAAAAAGCGCGCAACGATCATCAAATGTTGACTAGAATGATGAGTAACAATGTTTCATAAGTGCGATTTTGCCATGCGCGCTTTTGCTACGGCGCCTTAATATTCATTGCACACTGTGTTTTGACTCTTCATATGCCCTACTTGTTAGGCTTAATTGACTATATTCTGGTTTACTTCTATAGTCTAGTGTGTAATAATTTTGTGTGCAAGTGTATGCCTACAGTTTAGCTTATGTTACTAATGAACTGTCGGAGAAATTCTTGGCAATTAGTAGACTTTATATAGTAAGTAAAGTAAAGTCATCCCAGGGCCGAAGGCCCGTTGGTAAGGCGCTCATCTCCTTTTCTTGGCCCTTGAGCCGGTGTCACGAAATAGAGTATCCCCGTATTAGTTGTATCCTCCAAATTTAAAAAAAGTCGAAAAAACCGCTTCCGCGTGCATTTTTTTTTGCAAATTAATTTTCATCTGCTTTGTTTTGAACAATGACACTAACAGGTAGGCCTATGTTTATTCCTACTAGATAGTTTGTTTTGCCCTGTTTTTAGAGCACTTAAAACATTTAAAACACATAAGAACACTCAGAGTCACTAAATAAATTCGAGTTGCCTTTATCTGAGCATTGCTTAGAACACTTCAAACAATTAGAGTCACTTTAAATTTTGATTACAGCATAATTTTTTATTAAGCGCATCTTTCAAAAAAGGGGATAGAATGGCTTATCCCCCCGGATAGTATAGACCGGTTAATTCCATCCGGAGGGATAGATTAATTCATCCCCCCCGGATAGCTTTCAGGGGGGATACTCCGTTTTGTGTCACCGGCAATGGACGAATCCCAAGGTCCTGCAGGACACGAGACCAGTGATTTTCCAGGACTTGCCGTCTACTTCCCAGTTTACGCTGGTACCAAATTATACTGCTTGGTGACAGAATCACGTGGGCGTAAACAACTTGCCAAAGGTCGTTACCCGGATTCGAACCGCAACCGCCCGCTCCGTGAGCGAGACTTCTATTCTATTCTATTCTATTTTGGGATTTATAAAGCGCCTCTCACAGTACAGCCTAATCAGAGGTGCTCCCAGTGCGAAGAACTCCTGGAAAAAGAAAAGTCTTAAGACAACGGGCAGAAAAAGTAAAGCCTCCAGATAAAATCTGGGAACGAATAATATAATAGGAGGAACGCCATTCCACAGTATACAAAGGGCAGACAGAGGCAAAGGCGCGATGTTGGGCTGTGGCAGTCCGAGATCGGGGTACAAGAAGATCATGACGGTCTAAAGAGCGGAGAGGACTCCAACGGTAGCAGAGAAAGGCCTCCTAATAAGATCACAAAGGTAGCGAGGCGCTTGACCCAAAAACATCTTATAGGTAAGAAAAAGAATTTTATATTGAATCCGGGCAGTCAAAGGAAGCCAGTGAAGGTGCTCAGTCATGAAGTCGAAATGTGAGAGAAACGAGGAAGGCGGGCAATCAAACGTGCAGATGCATTAAGTACCGATTGAAGAGGAGCCAGGCGGAGTTTAGGTAGGCCAATGGGTAACGAGTTACAATAGTCAATGCGGGAACAGATGAAGGCATGGACCATAGAAGAAAAAATCGATGAAGAGACAGATAGCCTAATGGCACGTAAACGTCGCAGATGATAGAAACTGGACCGAGACATAATATTAATATTATTAGCAATATAATATAATGTGCTATAATTCTGATATTTTGTTATGACTTTATTTTCACTCATCTGATTTTTTTGTTTACAATGAACTATTTGGTCTAATAATTCTGATGCTGCGTTGTGCCCTGATTTTTGCCAATCTGTTTTATTACGTTTACAATGAAATGCTCCTTTCAAGAACAATAGTCTCATATTTTGTTGAGTCTATTTCCACTAATCTTGGTGTCCTGCTCCTTTTGGCCTCACCAGGGTTCCGTCCTGGGTCCTCTTTTTTACCTCCTCTTCACGGGTGACATAGAGGCCCTACTTGCCTCTTGTTCCCTTAAGAGTCACTCTTACGCTGATGACGTTCAGTCCTACACTCATTGTTCAGCGTCCCAATCTGCCTCTGCCGTCCGACTTATGTCACATGCCACTGACTGTCTTACTGCCTGGATGTCATCCAACAGATTCCGTTTAAACCCTTCTAAAACCCAATATATCTGGCTTGAAACTCGTCAACAGCTGGGTAATATTGATCTGGGGTTTCTAGCCTCTGAATTCCCCACCTTTGTTTTTTCCACATCTGTGCGTAATCTGGGTATCGTCCTGGACTCGGAGCTGTCTTTTGCTGATCATCTCAAGGCCTTGACTCGCTCTTGTTACTACCATTTGCGTCAGCTGCGAGTCGTGTCTCGCTCTCTGTCTTCCTCTTCCGCTTCCGCTTCCACCTTGGTCCATGTCTTTATTGCTAATCGATTGGATTACTGTTCTTCTCTCTACTTTGGCCTTCCTCAGGTTCGTTTAAGTGGTTTGGAGGGGGTCCTGCGGGCGGCTGCACGCTTGGTGGGTGGCGTCCCTAAGTTTGGCCACATTTCTGACTATATTCGTGAGGTCTTACACTGGCTTCCGGTTCAGTCACGCATTCATTTCAGGGTTACTTCTTTTGCCTGGCGCTGCGTCTTGGGCACAGCACCTCGCTATCTCTGCGAGTTCTTCACCTTGACCTCAACTGCTGTAGGTCGCCAATCTCTGAGCTCGGCCTCTAGAGGTGACTTTATGGTTCCTTATGCCTGCAATGCCACTAGGCAGAACCGGGCATTTTCGGTCACTGGACCTTCCGTTTGGAATGACCTTCCCTCTAACTCGCGTTCCCACCCTCGGAACATGTCTGGCTCTTTCTATAGATTGCTCAAGACTTTTCTTTTTGACCGGGCTTGGGTCGGGAGCGCCTCTGAGTAGACTCTTTGAAGGGGCGCTATATAAATTACATAGATAGATAGATAGATAGATAGATAGATAGATAGATAGATAGATAGATAGATAGATAGATAGATAGATAGATAGATAGATAGATAGATAGATAGATAGATAGATAGATAGATAGATAGATAGATAGATAGATAGATAGATAGATAGATAGATAGATAGATAGAAAGATAATCTGCTTCAATTTGTTTCGAAATGAAATTCTCAGTATATGAAATATATTTCGTTTAATAGTTACAGTTTTATTGTGTCTAAATTTCTAACAAACTGTTTTATTATGTTTAGATGTTCCTTATAAATTTTGTGTGTGTATTGGGTCTATGTATTCTTTGTCGCGCGCATTTTGCCTTCGCGCTTTTGACGGGTCACCAATATTAAGGTAGCACCTGCCTTTGAAAAAGTCATATAAGAGTATCAACTGCCCATATTTTTCTGTGACGAAATTGAAATAAGTGATGAGAGAGAAAGAGAGAAACTGTTCCTGTCTGGTCCTTCCAAGAAATGTAAACCAGATAGGGCTTAGCCCATCTTCACCTATGAGGACATTCAGAACAGTGACGCCACTGACTCTCAGCCTGTGCTCAATGATTGCTCATCTGCGAAGAAATTCAGAAAGTACAGCTTATCCTCACCTGTGAAGAAATTCAGGCAAGTAAGGCAGTGTTTAGCAATAAAGTGGCTTCATGTAAAGGCTTGACGTCTAGTTCTTTTGTTCAGAAAAGCCATCGCCAGGTTCTTCTACCTACTGCTGCTGGCAAGCGTAAAAGAAAGAGCGAATATTTAACAATGCTACATGAAGGCAAGTGTGTGCAAAGCAAGTCTATAGCGGAAAACGTGCATAAGATGGAGCAAAGAGGGGGCTACCTTCTGCGATGACAGGTACCAAAAATGGAATGACAATGGAAGCCGAGAAATAAAAAATGCATTTAAAACGCAGAAAATTAAACGTCACAGTAGACTTATTTCTTTTGTGCTTTTGTCTTTGTTGTTTACTGACTAAGACTTTTGTCTAGATATCAGAAAATATTTAGCATTTATGTAATTTTGGCGCTTCGAGCTTAATACAGCGTGTCATTTCTTTAGATTGCTTAGCAAAACCGATACTTGATGGATTTCATGGAAGGTATCTTCTCATCACACTATGCATTGCTGTGTGCAATAGTTTAATTTAATATGTAAAACATAAATTCCTGCTTATTGGTGTACAGGAAAATTGTTGAATACGTAGCCTATAGATGTTACTGTCTCTGGGGTACGAAGGGCATGCCAGTCTTGCCCTCAACAAGGGGTAAGTGGCATGATATTCATGCCCCACATGGTGGGGCAAGAGTGGCCTTTTGGGTAACTCCACCATAAGCCAGATTTTGATGAAGAAATAGTATCCAGTAGCAATTTAAGCAATTTTATGGATGCACCGATGATCTACCTACACTACAAAACAAATGTTATCTTGAAATGTTTAATATGTCATATTTTTTCAACATTTTATGACTTTATGCCATACTTGCCTCCACCTCCCCTACGCTATATATACTCACTGTCTGCAACAGACTCTTCAGGTATTTTAGCCTACAACTCATACAATTGAAGTATAATAATAATAATTATTTGATTGATGCATCACTTTAGTTGATTCTGAAGGACGTCGATGCTGTGCTGTACGTTGATTCTGACGTCGTATTTCTTCGACCTCTCGACGACATCTGGCAGATCTTCAAGAAATTCAATGCCACACAGATCGCAGCTTTAACTCCCGAAACCGAAACTCCCGAAGGCAACTGGTACATTGGACATCCCAAAACACCAAGAGTACCACCGTATGGTCAGCACATTTTCAGTATCAGTTTCTATATCAGTTTGAATACCTCTCAAGGTCTCAGTTGATCCCATCGCCTTCATCGATATATCGTCGTCGTCGTCGTCGGTGCCCTATTCGTCTCTCCGAACATTGGCGGCATCATGGTCAATTTTTCCCCAGAGATCCTTTTGCTGTGTTGCTCGTACCACCCGTTCCATCAACAGTCCCGTCGATTCCATCACGTCATCCATCCACATTCTTCTTGGTCTTCCTCTTCCTTTTGATCCCTCACTCTTACCGATTATTAGACGGTTAGACCTATATATCTTTTTCAAGACAGTTTGTTGTCTTCCTCATTATATGACCGAAAATCCGAAATATAGTAATTTCCTCTTTACTATTACACTCGAAAGTTGTTCTCCTCCCACTTCTCTCAACACTTCCTCATTCCTCTCTTTGGCTGTCCAATGTATTCTCAGAATTCTTCTGTATGATGTTGTTTCAGATGACTTTATTCTTTTTTCTTCACTCTTTCTGTATGTCAATGCCTCTGAGCCGTACGTTGCATCCGCGTTCACGAAGCCTGGGTAAATCCGGGCGCGCCTTCCATGTGAGTACCTTCGAAGAAACTATAAGGATGCCACCGGCTAACCGAATTCCCCCTAATACCGGTGTAAAGGTTTCAAATGACCCCTTCTAAACATTACCACCCGGTAATCTGAAACCGGTTGCAGTTGACCCCCGTAGATTCACATTACCCCCTCTGAATTCCGAATGAATTCCTAATATCCAGCTTCCATTTCTCAAGCGTAGTTTTCGTCAATCCAGCTTCTATTTCACCTACAGAGAACTTTCATCCAGCTTCCATTTCTCTAGCGTTGTTTTCGTCAATCCAGATTCCATTTCACCTACAGAGAATCTTCATCCAGCTTCCATTTATCTAGCGTTGTTTTCGTCAATCCAGATTCTATTTCACCTACAGAGAACCTTCATCCAGCTTCCATTCTCTATAGGTGAAATTGAAGCTGGATGAAGGTTCTCTATAGGTGAAATGAAAGCTGGATGAAGGTTCTTTAAAGGTGAAATGGAAGCTGGATGAAGGTTCTCTATTGGTGAAATGGAAGCTGGATGAAGGTTCTCTGTAGATGAAAAAGAAGCTGGATTGACGAAAACAACGCTTGAGAAATGGAAGCTGGATGAAGGTTCTCTACATGTATAGGTGAAATGGAAGCTGGATGAAAGTTCTCTGTAGGTGAAATAGAAGCTGGATTGACGAAAACAACGCTTGAGAAATGGAAGCTGGAAGAAGGTTCTCTATAGGTAAAATAGAAGCTGGATTGACGAAAACATCCAAATGGACGCAATTAAATAACTGTTTTCACTGGTGGTAACCTGAAACCGCAGGGGGTAGGATGAAACCGGTTTGAGATAACCCCAGAGGGTATATTGAAACCGATTTTATCCTACCTCCCGGTAATCTGAAACCGGTTTCAGGTTACCGGGGGTTAATGCTTAGGAGGGGAATTTGAAACCTTTACACCGGTCCACGCTCCGACAAGAACCTGCTGGAGTAGCAAACGCGAAAAACGAATGCACTTCAAATGCAATTGCCATCTCCGCGACTATATTAAACAAATATGGGGATAGCACACGACCATGTCTCACTCCTTTTCCGATTTTGAACCATTCTGATAGCTATAGCACACCCGCTATACTCCCGCTGCTCGCTGTCTTTGTACATCATGTTTGCTATGTTTACCAGTGGTGGTAGAAAACCATCTTCAACCGTATCCATAACCGCCCGTGTTTAATACAGTCGAAAGCTTCATGAAAGTCCACGAAACACATCATCAATATAGAATCGGTTTATGCAATAGCCCACTTGAATTGACAGATTGTCAGTGTGAGTCATTACGGTTATACTTTTCCGTCTTTCAATGTTCATGTTGCGCCCGATCGTGTCGGTATAGATTTGAGTTTCAGCGGCATGTGGATGTTAATTTTGGGAGGGAATGCGTGAGAGCTGAAGGGCAACAAACAGCGAGGTATTCGCAGTATAAGCATCTGATTGAATACCGGGCTCCAGTGGATTGCATAGGGCTCACCGACCATATAATTAGCCAGTGCTAGGACAAAATGTCCCCGGAAAAATGTCCCGGACAAAAAGTCCCAGGATAAAATGTCCCCGGACAAAAGTTCCCGGACAAAATGTTCCGGGACAAAAGTCCCCGGATCAAATGTCCCGAATAAAATGTCCCAGGACAAAAAGTCCCAGGACAAGAAGTCCCCGAATAAGGTTGTTCCCAGACAAAATGTCCCTGGACAAATAGTCCCTTTAAAGAACATAAAATCGCACGTTTTTCACGAGTCCCTCTGCAGTATTTTGACACCAGTTATTTGTGCAAACAAATTCATTGTCAGTATTATTAAATTCATAAACCTTTTATTTACGGATTTTAGGTCCTATGCTTTTCTAAATGTATTAATCTAATGTAATTCCGATTCAAACAAATGACGTTATTGAAAATTTAAAAAAATAGTGAGTACGTTATAAAAGACATTAAATGTCAAAATAAATTACAAAATTTATTATTATTAAACGTAAAAAATAACCACCTTATAGGCCTAGTATGCTACAACCAAGCAAACATTTGTAGGCAACTGAAAAGAAGCGCAGTAAATCTTTGCAAAGTGCCAGGACTCCCAGGGCTGTGAAAACGGTAATCCTGGGTGATAATGACTTGCCTAATATATCTCCTACTCTTTCATTCATCTTGTTTGCTGATGATACAAATGTCTTCTACTCTCATAAATCCTACCAGAGTCTAATGCAAACAGTAAACAATGAACTTGTCTTCATAGCCGAATGGTTCTCTGCTAATAGACTTTCCTTAAACATAGATAAAACTAACTTTATGCTCTTTCGAACTAATAAAAAGATGTGCCCCCAGAATGAATTGCAACTGTCTATCAATGATACCTCCATAACGCAGGTTAGCTCCACTAAATTTCTTGGTGTGTACATAGATCAACACCTCACATGGAATGATCATATTAAATATATCTCTGCCAAGGTTGCAAAAAGTGTTGGTATCCTTCGTCGAACTTCCCATATACTCCCCCCCACTATCCGTGTTAAATTGTACTACTCATTAATATATCCTTATCTCTCATACTGTAATTTAGTTTGGGCATCTACATATAAATCCAGGCTCAATAAATTAGTACTTCTCCAAAAACGTGCAATACGTATCATAGCTGGAGTTAAGCCTTTTATTCACTCAAGTCCTTTATTTCAATCATTTAATTTATTAAAGTTTCACCAAATAATGACTTTCCAGATAGGAGTCTTTATGTATCGGTTCACCCATGATCTTCTTCCCCTTAACTTTGCAGGGTATTTCCAAAAAGGATCTGAAATTCACTGCTATTCCACCAGGAACTCCTCTCATTATCGAGCCATATCCGCTCGTTTAAACTCAAGAAGATTCCATATTAAACATACTGGACCAGGTATATGGAACTCGTTTCCTAGTCATGTTCAACAAGCTTCCAGTTTACAAAGAGCAAAAACATTACTGCGCAACTACTTGGTTAATGACTGCAAAGATATTTAACCTTGTAGGCACTGATTTTATTTTACTTTATTATTATTTGTTGTGTTTGTTTTGCGTTCTTTAGTTAAGTTTACTACATTAATTGTCATCTCATGCTGTTCTTTTAGCCTATTGTTCAATTCATTATGTCAACCGTCTAGCCATCTGTTAAAATTGCATATGTAATTAGGTGTCCCTGTTAGCGGGATATTCATCCCTTAGGGCCTTCCTTGTTACCATCCGATAATGTGAAGCATGTTATACTATGTCTATTGTGTATGTTGATGGTTGGTTACAATAAATGAATTGAATTGAATTGAATGTGGTTTCCACGGCCCGGACGATACTAAGTTGTTCACGGGTCGGAATGAACACCAGACCACTTCTCCGACTGAATGAAGCCACCCGACCGAGTCGTGGCCCTGTCTACCTTCAGTGCACAGCAGTTGTTCACCGTACCCTTAATCGCAGTCCCTGTCTAGAAAAGGTCATAGTCAATCGCTTCTGTAAGAGAGAAAATCACTACTGAACTCTGTATTGGAGTCCGACTCTGCTTCTTTCGTGGTGATCGAGTAGGCAGAGCGTGACAACAAGTCCACTCTTTCTGGGGATAAGGGGAAGTGTGACAAAACGCCAAGGGTGGAAGGTCGGCTGTTGAGCAGCGGCAAAATCGCCAGTGACTTGTTGGCGATCCAGCTCCACAAATCGGTTTATGGCAGCAGAACCAAACCCAACGTGAGCTCCAGGGTGTCCGATGGGTCTGCACTACTGCGTCCATATGAGAAGAAAGGCTGCTCTTATTCTAGACTTGATGTTATTGACTGGGTGGCTAATGTCTTTCCGGGGAGTCGTGTGTCTCTGGATCGGCAGTCGTGAACTGATTAGGTGTTCTCCACCATGGACCATCTATATTCTATAGGCTATAGCCTCCTCCGTATGCTACTACTGAGTACCGCAGATGAGACCACCCTGTCGTGGCGTGCGCTAATTCATTCATTTCATTTCGAGAATTTATATAGCGCCTCTTCAAGAAACCTACTCAGAGCACTGCGAACATGTTTCGACACTATATACCTGGTCGACAGTGAGGGGTCCGATGGCACCGGGTGTCCTTGAAGCCTATAGGCACCGCGTTTATGACAAGGCCATATATCCAGTTCGGACCAAGTAGGCTACCGATGTCTGTTCAACACGGTCGACTAAAAAAGAAGTGAGTCCCTGGTCTCGATTGCCCGATGAACGGAAGGCACCCATGTCTAGAGTCAGCTCGGCTAGGCAAACCGCTGTGCGCCTTCCCTCAGGAATCGTCAACATGCATTCAAGTCCATTACGCTTGATATCTGGAGCCAGTATTTTCTGTGCCGGAGGTAGACAGCCTTCTTGAAAAGATTGGTTGCAAAGGACAGTCAGGAACGGAAGCAGTACATCCACAAATTTTTGAAGAAGGAACGTCGGCATGTGGTCGAGTGATACAAGCGACAAATTGCAGACACTGACAGCAGCTGCGAGCGTGACAAGATGCTAGCAACTACGGAACATGAAAACCTATTGTGAAAGATATATCTCACTTAATTAGAACAGCAATGCCAGTGCCAAGTAGCAAACTCTCGACACTTTTTAGCTGTGCCGAGAAACTAAAAACATGTTTTGCACGGCATGCTCCCACCCCGGTATAAGCTTAGGCATAGTCTACAAAACTCTACCGCACTAATGATCGAGAAATAAGCTCCTTGGTGAACTTGTACATTTCTCATGAAATAATTAGACTAGGCTATTGTTTATTAAAATCTTGTAAACCAAACTGCAGTTTGCAATTGGTTGGTTAATAAAGAATATTCTGTTGTATTGAAAATCAATAAAGCATTCACATACATTTGAAAAAGCCAGTTCTCTGCCAGACGGACTCTTCATGTCAATGTAAGCTACCTGCTGATAGGCACCCCATGCGCTTGGTTCTAGGTAGCCATACCCTTTTTCTAGGGACATTTTATCCTGGGACTTTTTGTCTGGGGACATTTTATCCTGAGACTTTTTGTCCGGGAACATTTTATCCGGGGGCATTTTGTCCGGGACATTTTATCCGGGAACATTTTGTCCGTCCACGAATTAGGCTATATAATTATATATATATATATATATATATATATATATATATATATATGAGATGTAAGATTGTTTCCGGGCGCTAGAGCGCTCTCGTTAGCCTATATCGAGTGTTTAGGTGACCAGACCAAACCACCACCCCATTCCCAATGTGAAACAGTTAGTATTCATTCATTCATTCATTCATTCATTCATTCATTCATTCATTCATTCATTCGGATATTTATATAGAGCTCCTTCAAGTAAAAAAAAACTACTCAGAGGCGCTCCCGACTCCAGCGCGCCCAAAAGAACAGTTTTAAGTTTAGTGAGGAATGGTCCTGGTAGAGTCCCAGGGTGTGTTCGTAGCTCAAAAGGAAGGCCATTCCAGACTACTGGACCAACCACAGAAAAGGCTCGATTTTTCATAGTAGCAGTACGAGCAAAAGGAACTAAGAGGACTCCCTTATCAGCAGAGCGTAGCTGACGACGTCCTTAGATACCCAATGTAAGGTTGCATAGCTCTCGGAGGTAAATTGGGGCAAGGTCCTGACAACATCGCCATACAAATGCAGCTACCCTGAACTCAATACGCTGGCGAATAGGGAGCCAGTGAAGTACCTCAAGCATGTAGTTTGAGACATGACCATATTTAGGGATTTTCCCAATTAGGCGAGCAGCAGAGCGCAACAGCCGATCAAGACAAGTCAATCTGCTGGATGGGAGGCCAATGTAGAGTGAAGAGCAATAGTCGATGAGAGATGCAACGATGGAATGCACTAAGGTAAGAGTAGCAGCAGACGTAAGAGAACGGATGACAGTGCGAAGCTGGCACAGCTGCATGATAATAGCAGTCTCGAGCAGGACGGTGATGTTGAAGAACAAGTGAGTTCTTGGTCAAGTTTGACACCGAGGTCATGACCCGTGGTTGCAAAGACAAAGCCAGTTGTATAGGCAACAATACGCTGACTCATCGCTGCGTAGTACGTGAATGTTGTATCATCTGACAGACGTTGGTTCTCTGCGTACAATGTAGATACGTGGGCTCGACGATCTCGAGAACGTTCTAGCATTAGGCGTGCAGTGCAGTACGTCTATGCTGCAATTGCTGCGCACATCATCGTGAAAAGCACGTTCACATAAGACATAGTCATTTAAGTTATTCATAAAGATAATGTTTGTGTCTCTTAGTTAAGAGCTGTTGAATTTATGCTTCAAAGATGTTTCCATAAATTTACACTGTTTGAAGCCAAACTGCATTGTCGCATAAGTTACCAGGTATACGCAGGCTCTGATCGAGGTCCTATTAGACCTAGTATATTAATAAATTTGTCTATCACAGCCACTTCATTTCTAGGCCCATTTGCAAAAAATATTTGAGTGAGGTATACCGTTTAGCGGTTGACCAATGACAAAGTACGTTGTGCATTGAACTGCGTAGGCATTAACACGGGAGTAGTTCTTATGAATACAACAAGAATGAGGCAAGTGGATTGGCTTAGCAACATGACGTCACTATATCAACGTTACAAGAGTGTGGTGGAATTGGGAGATCAGGATCTGGTCAACATCTACTTCACCCTCTACCCACGTAAGTAAGATCACAATGAAGAGATATTGAAAGCATGAGGAACTAACATGGTTCCCGGACAATTCGGAGCCGGACAATTCGGAGAGGACAATTCGGACCGGACAATTCGGAGCGGACGATTCGGAACTGGAGAATTCGGAGCGGAGAATTCGGAGCGGACAAATAGGACCAGACAATTCGGAGCGGACAATTAGGACCAGACAATTCGGAGCGGACAATTAGGACCAGACAATTCGGAGCGGGCAATTCATAGTAGTCAGAATTAGTGATTGGACTCAGATTTTCATACCCATATTCATCACCCAAATACATCCCAGTCTGTTCGGATAGGTTACTGGACATCAAAGTCAATATTAAGCCAACTTAGAAACCCACTGTCTATCAATCTGCTTGCATGCATTAATTTTTCCCGTTTGTATACATCTGTCCCAATAAATCTGACCGCCAATCCATCTATGATCTACGTCAGTCCACTCACTTTCAACTAATTTTGCAAACTATCGGATTATGCGTTCTTACCTTTTGGATCTTTTAGATTTCCGACAATAAGGAAGTCAAAAATGGCTCCACTGCAATACAATAGGTTATATCAGCTCTCATAATATTATATGAATCGACATAATCTGTCCTCATAAATGAATTAGTGTAAATCTGGTATTGTGAGTGATGTGAGCGGGATCACTCCCTTTCTGCAGGGGTTACCTTTTCCTAGGGATCTTTTACCTGATAGATGATAGCATTTATTTAGCTCCTCATTTCACTGCACACTGTTATTTTTTTTGTTTTTTTGGTCATTTTGCTGTTTTGATTTGTTGATCTATCTGAATAAGTGAGCGGTGTAAATCTGGTCGAAGAGTATATAGGAGCGGTGTAAATCTGGTCGAAGAGTCGGAGCGATGTAAGTCTAGCTTAAAGCACGAGTCATATAACTCTATATTTGTCCAGTCATCGAAGACAATGAAGCGAATGATTACTTTTTTTATTGAAGGCTAAATAGCTAATAATGTGAAACCAGACTGACAGGCATAAAAGGTCAGGGATTACTTAGCTCGAAAAGTTCTCCTAGCTATAGACCTATGAATTTAAGTTGCAGCAGGCCTAAAATATAATGATGTTTTAACTAATAATCTAAAACCTGACTAACAGGCGTAAAAGAAATTAGGATAAGCCTCTATTCATAAGAAAACTGCATTTATTTAAATGAGCTGCCTCTAAGTTGGTAATTTAGTGTATAAATTTAGCCAATAATTTAAGTTTCCTAATTTAAGTTTTTGTATTTAGGGTCTGGAAGACCAGAGAACGTTTGTTTGGTGCCATACAATTACTGTAAAGCCAAACTGCATTTTGATCGACGTAGGCCTTTGATGTTTCTGATGCTTTTATTACAAACGTTTGTTTGCCACTGAAGAAATAGTGGCCTAAATAAATAAATAAATGCTTCATCGATCGCCTCTTAAGAAGGAGTTCACAATTTTAAAAAAATTTCCTGGCCCGAAATGTCCGGGTCCGAATTGTCCGGGTCCGAATTGTTCGTCTCCAAATTGTCCGCTCCGAATTGTACGCTCCGAATTGTCCGCTCCGAATTGTGTCCGGATCCGATTTATTCGATCCGAATTGTCTGCTACGAATTGTCCGTATCCAAATTGTCCGCTCCGAATTGTCCGTTCTGAATTGTCCAGCTCCGAATTGTCCGGACACCACATAGCATGATATGACATAGCATAACATACCATCTATATAAATAAAGAGAAGATTCTGTCTGTCTGTCTATCTGTCTGTCTGTCTGTCTGCAGTCTGTCTATCTGTCTGTGTGTCTGTTTGACCGGGATGCATTTCCACAGTTTTTGAGCCTTTCACTCCAAACCTTCACTACTGTGTAGGTTTCGGCACGAGACACCCCAACGAGGGGTTGGCGATTCTCTACCACCATGGGGGCCAGGGTGGGGAGCGAAGCCCACAAATTTCCCTCCACTTTTTCAGCAATTCCTCTGAAACTTTGTACCTAGACAGAGGGCCATCAGAGCCACCCGGTGGAGTGGTTGGCGAATCTCTACCACCATGGGGGTGGGGATTGCGAAAACCGTAATTTTTACTATAAATTTCCATTCCATTGCCATAGTTTCACAGTTAGACAGATTTTTACGCAGGTCACCTCGCCTCTACTCAGCCCACACCTCGGTCCGCAGGGGCCAGGTGGGACATGGGTGTGGGTGGGGGGGAGGGCGTGGGGGCGGTGGGAGAGAAAATTTCCCCGAAAACCGAAATTTCACGGGTGGCGTACCGGTCGAGGTTGGAGTGTGGTGTGGTGGGTGGGTGGGGTTGGGTGGGGGTAAGGAGAGGTGGGGTGGGTGGAGGTGGGGAGGGGGTGGGTTAGGTGGTGGTGGGGGGAGTAGGGGTGGTGTGGTGGATGGGGTGGATGGGGAATGGGAGAGGGGGTGGGGGTGTGGAATTTGTGGGTGGGGTGGGATTTGGGGGTGGGGTGGTGGGTAGGGGTGGTTGGGGCGGGTTGTGTGGGGTGGGGAGTGGGGGGGGAGTGGGGGGGGGGGGGTGGTGTGTGGAGGAGAAGGGGTGGGGTGGTGGGGATTGGGGTTGGGTAGGGTGGGGTTGGGGAGGGGTGGGGTATGGTCGATTGGGGGTTTGGTGTGGCGGGAATTTTTTCGAAAACCCAAATTTCACGGGTGGCGTACCGGTGAGGTCGGAGTGTGGTGGGTTGTTGTGGAGAGGGGGTGGGATGGGGTGGAGTGTGGCGTGATTGTGGCCGGGAGCGGGTCGTATCCTAAATTTCCCGGGCAACGCCGGGTACCCTAGCTAGTAGCATAATATGGCAGACATAACATATCATAACATGGCATGACAAAGCATGACATGACGTGACGTGACACGACATAACGACAACCCCACCACACCCCACCACTCCGACCTCCACCGGTACGCCACGCAGGAAATTTTCCACCCACCCCTCTTCCACCCATAACATAATACAGCAGACATAAACGACATAATCATAACATTACAATGGAAGGAAGCGCTGGGATCAATGCATTGTCTCGTTCGGTCGCGAAGGGGTCGTTACTGGAAATCGAGATCAATTGACGCTCGACGTGATCTGGCATCGCTCTGGCGCACAATAAATGATGGCCTGGGCGGAGGAGGGGATGGCGCTTCGAGCTCGGCTCTGGGACTCCTTCACACCTGTTACGTCTGCCGTTGTGTGCCAGAATGGCCAAAGATGCCGTGGACAAGTATTCCATGAAAGACCCTATGCCAACGTGGCTGCTCAAGTCCTGCGTCGACCTTCTCGCTCCATGCATCGCTTCAGTCTTCAACTTGTCGCTGTCCTCCCAGGCACGTCATTTGGGGGGGGCAGGGGGGACATTTGCCCCCCCCTGAATTTTGCCGATTGTTCATTTTACATGTGACATATTTTGCAACGCCACACGTTGTTCAAAATACCAAAATACCTATGTCTTCACGGCCTGTGTAATTTTGTATGTGAGGGCAGCTTCGATCTGCACACTAGCACAGCATATAAAGCCCCAGATATCGGATAGAGGGAAGACCCTGTCCCAGGTCAGTAGGGTCACCAGATGTGTGGGTCCTGCATGTGAGCCGCACAGTGCACACTGCCACCCAGTTACAGCCAGCCATGATTATCCCCTCCAGCCTTACAAGCGTTAGGCCGATATCTGGCCGATATCATTCCGTCTGACATGGAGCTGGAGCGGTTTCGCCTTTCCTCAGCTTCCTAAAACCACGGACCACTAGGGCACCTGGGCAAGTAGCCCGCAGAGGAAGAACAAGCGGGAAATTCTGAAAGGCAGTAGAAAGACGGATTACAAGGGGATGACTGCAGCAGTTGAGGGGGAGGTTAATGAGTATTTGTGTTACCAATGGCGGTTGGCATAGCTGACGATTGGAGTTTCTTGGGAACTGGAGAGTGAATAAAATCGGACCAAAGGACATGAAAGTCCAGCCCAAAACCGATGATCTACCATAAAGGCTAAAGCACTCACGGTAGGCCTAATATTATGTGACATCTAATTGAACTGAAATTTACAGAAACTGATTGGATTTATAGTGCAATGTTTGGACAGATTTACTTCTTATACATGAAGTCCTGGATATTAATAATTTCTTTGAGTATTATCTTTTCCAGGTTGAGATAATCACCCATCATACTTTCAAATTACGTTTTCAGACAAATCCATATATCTGATATCAGTGTTTTGGCTTAAACAACCGAAGGTCCAACAAGCCATTGACCAACACTTGAATAATCCCCATAGTTACTAATAGTCATTAGTCCAATGATAATTATTGCAGGCCTAGTGCATGCAGCATGAGCATGCAATAGGCTATTGCTTTGTGAATTGTTATTAATGACATATTAAAGCAGGGTTTAATCTGGATTTCTCCTGGGGAGGGGATGTGCCCTTGCCTGCAAGAAATTTGTTTGAATTTCCACAGTGCAATGGTACAATTTTAGGCTGGGATCTGAAAAAATTGCTCTACTATTTGAGTGCTGATAAAAGTGGTCTAAGACTCCAATAAATATAGGCCTACTTAAAATAATAACAATTTCTTGTTGAGCTTACACATTGTAATCATAGCATTTTAAGATATTATCTTGACAAAATCACTCTATTATTTCAGTGCTGATAAAAAGAGTGGTTTAATATTTCAATATTAAAATGTAATAATAATTGCAATAATAATTTCTGATTTTCTGTATGTATCAAGTTATAATAGGCAACTCAGTTCGTTTGCTACTGAACTTTTTATGATGAATAACAGCATATCGGAGTATAACATGTAAGCTTACTTTATTGTACTGGCTTAGCCTTGATGTTCAAGACGGTCCTTAATTGCTGACCAGGACAAAGTTAGCAGAAATTGTCAAGTAAGCAAGATGTGCAAAACTACCAAAATTGGGAAGCATATGTAGCAATGATGTTATTTTACTAGGTACTTTAAGAAACAAAACATTTTGAAATTTGACAGATTGAAATTTTAAGGATAACACTTGAGAGTGGAGAGAAGACATTTTAGTTGTAAAAACATAGTATTTTTACAAATATTAACAGTGTATTATACTCTATTTTATGATAATGCCATATATTACCATAGAAAATAATATAATTATAATTACATAAAATCTAGTAATATCATGGTAGATAAGAGTCTATGTAAGACAACTCGTTGCAATACAAAAATGTAAGCAGGAACAATGGCCATTATCATTCATTTTGTCAAATATTTCTGTGGGGATGGCCATTTATGTCATTTTAGTTGTACAAAAATGTTTGTGCAAATATTACGCTTTCAATTTGATGGTATCATATAATCATAATGAATAATGGCACTATTATAATCATATATAGGTAAATAATATCATGGTATACAAGTGCAAAGCACTTAGTCTATTTAAAGTAGGCTTGTATAAGTTGTATATATAGGCATTTAAAATATATCAATCACTGAATAAAATATAGTAAGAAATAAATAAGAGCAAGAATAAAACATCTCATTTAGCTGCAGTTTTGCAAATGTTGGCCCAAGACAGAACTTAAGAAGCTTGTGGAGTGTTGACCCGCAAAATTTGTTGGCCCCCCCTGAAAAAAACTGAAATGACGTCCCTGTGTCCTCCGGTGCCTTCCCGACGAGCTACAAGGACGCGTACGTCACTCCACGCCTCAAGAAACCGACGCTTCCTCGCTGCGATCTCTCGAGCTACCGACCGATCTCAAACCTGTCGTTCTTGTCAAAGCTTCTCGAACGCGTAGCCAGCATCCAGCTGACCCAGTACCTGTCGTCGACCGGTCTTCTACCAGCCAATCAGTCGGCCTATCGGAGTTGTCATTCAACCGAGACCGCACTACTGAAGGTAGTCAATGACATCATCGAGGCGATCGACGCAGGTGACCACGCTCTGCTCGGTCTGCTGGGCCTTTCAGCCGCGTTCGATACCGTCGACCATGACATCTTGGTTGAGCGCTTATCAAGAACATTCGGGATCCGATCGGTCGCGCTCGACTGGCTTCGCTCCTACTGTACCTCAGTGGTCGCCAACAGTCAGTGCTCTTCGACGGGGTTCTTTCATCCGTCCGCTCCCTCGTCTGTGGAGTCCCTCAGGGCTCCGTGCTCGGTCCGCTGCTTTTCCTACTCTACACCGCCGACGTGGGAGAGCTTGCCACGAGTCTCGGCCTGTCATCACACTTCTATGCCGATGACGCGCAGCTCTACACGTCAGGACCTCCATCAACGGCTGTGCACCAGCGGCAGCGAATGGAGCTTGGTATTGAGCGGATCGCAGAGTGGATGAGATCGAGCAGACTGCGGCTCAACCCTGAGAAGACAGACTTTCTGTGGTGCGCAACCAGCGCACGGTGCCTTCATCCCGACACCGGTACGCTCAGCGTCTGCGAGGCTTCGATCACGCCTTCGACCTCGGTGCGTGATCTGGGCGTTGTGCTGGAGTGTGACTTGTCCATGAGGCGCCATGTGGCTAGGACGGTCAGCAGCTGTTTTCGCCAGCTACGTCTCATCTGGAGCTGTATCGAGTTCGAGTTCAAGTTTCGAGGCCGCAAGAGCAGCCGTCGCTGCTTTCGTCGTCACTCAAGTGGACCGCTCTAGCAGCCTGCTGGTTGGTGCGCCTGCGTGTCTTCTGGACGGACTTCAGTCGGTGCTAAATGCCGCGGCGAAGCTCATTTGTAATAGGAGATAATATGAACATGTTACACCACTCCTATGCGATGTCTTGCATTGGCTGCCTGTCCCGTTCCGAATTGAGTTCAAGCTCAGTTTGCTGTTATACCAATCGCTTCATGGGACAGCGCCTGAGTACATCCGCGACTGATGTTCTGAGACGAATTTATCTGCTTCCGGGCTGCGACTCAGGTCGCTTGGGAAGACAGATGGCGCGGCATCGAGGGAATGGTTTGCAACGTCAGTTGTCGACTATTCTACACTTCTGGCCGAATTAGCTGGTGAGTCCAACCATATGGGCCGTCTCGAGGGCAGACGCACGGCAGGGTGGAATATGTTATCGCCGTGCAGCGGTAGTTTGTCGTTATAGCGAACTTTACTGATCTGTTTCGCCGTAACCTCCAACCTTCTGAAGTGCGTAGGGGGAATGTTACATAGAACCGGAAGCCACCACAGCAGCGGGGGTGGATTGGAGTGTGTCCGAGACAATACGCATCGACGCGTTCAGCTTCACAGCCACCAGGTTAGTGTGGTTTGAGCTGGCCCAAACTGGAAACAGTATATATCCCACCGTTGTAAAACACATAGCCAAGGCCTACTGCGAAGGGTGGGGGCATGGGCTCCCAGTCTGTGCAGGTGTCACTAAAATATCATGCCCCTAATAATCGTATCCCCCCCCAGATGAAGGGAAGTTGAAAAGCCACTGTAGTCTTAAGTTAGGGCTATACCTCTGCAACTCTGCTCTCGCTGAACTGGCCTACAGCTGCTTACAATAAAATAATGACTGTCTTTGCCTACATTGCCATATATATATATAATGCAATGTAACGGGCGGTAGTTTTGTTTGTATGTACACTTGCTATAGCGCTACTTCAGGCACTCTCCTCAGAGGCGCTCCCGACTGCAGAGCGGACACTGCATCGGAATTTCACGCCGAAGCGTTGAGCAATTGCGAGTGAAGGACTTGCCAAGGTCCCTATGCGGCGACTTGAGGTGGATTGGAACCTCGAACCTTCCGGCTTCAAGGCAACGACACCACCACTACACCACCGCGCCCCACGCAGTTGGGACAATGGACTCGCTAGCGTCATGCTTGACTGGTTGATAATGAAGGAGTGGTTCGTGTTTCTGTAGTGTAATATAAGCGTGCAGTCATCGGGCGTTTCCGAGTTTGGCATAAGTTTAGTTGCCGACAGTAATTCTTGTGGCTGCCAAATCTCGAGTTGCACAGTCAAGAGTAGGCCTATTATAAGTTTAGATAAGTTAGCTGTCAGTTTCGTTTGCCTTTTGTGGCCAACCGAGTTGCGCTGTCGATATACTGTTGTCGCTACTGCTGAAGAAGTTGGCCAATGTGACGAAGTTCTGGTCGACTGAAGGTTTTATTATGTTTCAAGTGTCAACGAGAAAATATATCGTTATTTTTATTGTACAAACCGTTGTCCTCGTCTTAATAACTAGAGGCATATACAACAATAACTATAGATGAATGATAACATCATAATTATTATTATCACGTAGGCCTAGGCTACTTTCTAGAGAAACATGCATGGGCTACTCGTTTAGAAAACCATTTCACAACTAGAAGGCGCCTAACAAATAAATGCATAAAATGATTTTAGAAAGACTTTACTTGACTGAATGTCAGTGGAATTACCGATCTGATCACTGTGCTTACAACAGCAATTGCAACTCATCGAAGGCGACAGGAGTTTCTCTTATTCACGGAAATCGAGCGATATTTCACAACAACCGTCATCCAATATTTCGGGACATTTTTAAAACGTTTCAAGACGTAAGAATCAAAATTTATTTCATTTAAAATTTATTTAGGCCTAATCGGTATTTTAATTGATTGGTTTTTTACAATTTGGCTTGCACACTGAAAGGTATGAGTAGCATGTATCTACAGCCGTGCCGCCGTGGACGGACAAAATGTCCCCGGACAAAATGTTCCAGACAAAATGTTTCAGGATAAAAAGTTTCCGGATAAAATGTCCCCGGACAAAATGTCCCCGGATAAAATGTTCCAGGATAAAAAAAGTCCCAGGTTAAAATGTCCCCGGACAAAATGTCCCCGGATAAAATGTCCCCCGGATAAAATGTCCAATTGTCCATGGACAAAAAGTCCCAGGATAAAATAAATGTCCCCGGACAGAAAGTCCCAGGATAAAATGTCCCTAGAAAAAGGGTATGGCTACCTAGAACCAAGCGCATGGGGTGCCTATCAACAGGTAGCTTACATTGACGTGAAGAGTCCGTATGGCAGAGAACTGGCTTTTCCAAATGTATGTGAATGCTTTATTGATTTTCAGTAGAACAGAATATTCTTTATTAACCAACCAATAGCAAACTGCAGTTTGGTTTACAAGATTTTAATAAACAAATATTCTAATTCTTGCATGAGTAATGTACAAGTTCACCAAGGAGCTTATTTCTCGATCGTTAGCGCGAGGAGGTAGGGTTTTTTAGACTATGCCTAAGTTTATACATGGGGTGGAAGCATGCCGTGCAAAACATGTTTTTAGTTTCTCGGCACAGCTAAAAAGTGTCGAGAGCTGCTACTTGGCACTGGCATTGCTGTTCTATTTAAGTGAGATATATCTTTGACAATAAGTTTTTTTATGTTCCTCAGTTGCTAGCATCTTGTCACGCTCGCAGCTGCTGTCAGTGTCTGCAATTTGTCCCTTGTATCACGCGGTGCAAACTCGACCACTTGTCGACTTCCTTCTTCAAGAATTTGTGGATGTACTGCTTCCGTTCCTGACTGTCCTTTGCAACCAATCTTTTCAAGAAGGCTGTCTACCTCCAGTAGAGAAAATACCACACTGGCTCCAGTTATCAAGCGTGATGGACTAGAATGCATGTTGACGATTCCTGAGGGAAGGCTCGCAGCGGTTTGCCTAGCCGAGGTGACTCTAGACATGGGTGCCTTCCGTTCAGCGGGCAATCGAGACCAGGGACTCACTTCTTTTTTAGTCGACCGTGTTGAACAGACATCGGTAGCCTACTTGGTCCGAACTGGATATATGGCCTTGTCATAAACGCGGTGCCTATAGGCTTCAAGGACACCCGGTGCCATCGGACCCCTCACTGTCCACCAGGTATAGTGTCGAAACATGTTCGCAGTGCTCTGAGTAGGTTTCTTGAAGAGGCGCTATATAAATTCTCGAAATGAAATGAATGAATTAGCGCACGCCACGACAGGGTGGTCTCATCTGCGGTACTCAGTAGTAGCATACGGAGGAGGCTATAGCCTATAGAATATAGATGGTCCATGGTGGAGAACACCTAATCAGTTCACGACTGCCGATCCAGAGACACACGACTCCCCGGAAAGACATTAGCCACCCAGTCAATAACATCAAGTCTAGAATAAGAGCAGCCTTTCTTCTCATATGGACGCAGTAGTGCAGACCCATCGGACACCCTGGAGCTCACGTTGGGTTTGGTTCTGCTGCCATAATCCGATGTGTGGAGCTGGATCGCCAACAAGTCACTGGCGATTTTGCCGCTATACTCAACAGCCGACCTTCCACCCTTGGCGTTTTGTCACACTTCCCCTTATCCCCAGAAAGAGTGGACTTGTTGTCACGCTCTGCCTACTCGATCACCACGAAAGAAGCAGAGTCGGACTCCAATACAGAGTTCAGTAGTGATTTTTCTCTCTTACAGAAGCGATTGACTATGACCTTTTCTAGACAGGGACTGCGATTAAGGGTACGGTGAACAACTGCTGTGCACTGAAGGTAGACAGGGCCGCGACTCGGTCGGGTGGCTTCATTCAGTCGGAGAAGTGGGCTGGCGTTCATTCCGACCCGTGAGCAAGTATCGTCCGGGTCGTGGAAGCCACATTGTCACCCAGGATTACGGTGTTCACAGCCCTGGGAGTCCTGGCACTTTGCAAAGCTTTACTGCGCTTCTTTTCAGTTGCCTACAAATGTTTGCTTGGTTGTACTAAATTGGTCAATTTTTTAGGCTTAATAGTCATAATTATTGTGATGTATTTTGACATTTATTGCCTTTTATTACGTACTCACTAATTTTTTAAATTTCCAATCACGTCATTTGTTTGAATCGGAATTACATTAGATTAATACATTTAGAAAAGCATAGGACCTAAAATCCGTAAATATAAGGTTTATGGATTTAATAATACTGATAATGAATTTTTTGCACAAATAACTGCTGTCAAATTACAGAGGGACTCGTGAAAAACGTGCGATTTTATGTTCTTTAAAGGGACTATTTGTCCAGGGACTTTTTGTCTGGGGACAACTTTATTCGGGGAACCTTCAGCCAGCTTCCATTTCACCTATGGAGAACCTTCATCTAGCTTCCATTTCACCAATAGAGAATGGAAGCTGGATGAAGGTCCTCTTTAGGTGAAATAGAATCTGGATTGACGAAAACAACGCTAGAGAAATGGAAGCTGGATGAAGATTCTCTGTAGGTGAAATAGAAGCTGGATTGACGAAAACAACGCTAGAGAAATGGAAGCTGGATGAAGATTCTCTGTAGGTGAAATGGAATCTGGATTGACGAAAACAACGCTAGAGAAATGGAAGCTGGATGAAAGTTCTCTGTAGGTGAAATAGAAGCTGGATTGACGAAAACTACGCTTGAGAAATGGAAGCTGGATATTAGGAATTCATTCGGAATTCAGAGGGGGTAATGTGAATCTACGGGGGTCAACTGCAACCGGTTTCAGATTACCGGGTGGTAATGTTTAGAAGGGGTAATTTAAAACCTTTACACCGGTATTAGGGGGAATTCGGTTAGCCGGTGGCATCCTTATAGTTTCTTCGAAGGTACTCACATGGAAGGCGCGCCCGGATTTACCCAGGCTTGGTGAACGCGGATGCAACGTACGGCTCAGAGGCTTTGACATACAGAAAGAGTGAACAAAAAAGAATAAAGTCATCTGTAACAACATCATACAGAAGAATACTGAGAATACATTGGACAGCCAAAGAGAGGAATGAGGAAGTGTTGAGAGAAGTGGGAGGAGAACAACTTTCGAGTGTAATAGTAAAGAGGAAATTACAATATTTCGGTCATATAATGAGGAAGACAACAAACTGCCTTGAAAGAGATATAGGTCCAATAATCGGTGAGAGTGAGGGATCAAAAGGAAGACAATCATTGTCTTTTATTACGTACTCGCTATTTTTTAACATTTCCAATCACGTACGCCATTTGTTTGATCGGAACTACATTAGATTAAAACATTTAGAAAAGCATATATCCCTATATGCAAATAGGTTTTATAGATTTAATCATACTGACAATGAATCTTTTTGCACAAAATATAACTGCTGTCAAAATACAGAGGAACCCGTGAAAAACGTGCAATTTTATGTTCTTAAAAGGACTATTTGTCCAAGGACTTTTTGTCCGGGGACATCCTTATTCGGGGACTTTTTGTTCTGGGACTTTTTGTCCCGGGACATTTTATCCGGGGACATTTTATCCGGGGACTTTTTGTCCAGAGACATTTTGTCCGGGGACATTTTGTGCGTGAACTTTTGTTCAGAGACATTTTGTCCGGGGCATTTTGTCTGGGGACATTTTGTGCCACGTAACTATCGCCTAAACGTAGATTTAGGTGTAGGCAATAATAGCCATACGGAGCAAGTCCTTCACTCGCAATTGCTCAAGCGCTTCAGCGTGAAACTCCGATTCAGTGTCCGCGCAGTAGTCGGGAGTGCTTCTGAGTAGCAACCTTGAAAGAGGGCTATAACAGTGCACATACATGGAGCGATTGAAAGAGTCCATCTGACCCTTCTATCCCTTTTCAACGTCAGCGCTGCTTTTAACACTGACACTGTATAGACCACGAGATCTTGCTAGAGCGCTGTTTCTTTTTGGTGCATTTTACAAATGGGTAGATTCTTTTTTTCTGAGTAGTCCATGGCTCTACTATATATAGGTCCTCATGGGTGCCAGCACAATATGGTCTGCCCCAGGGCTCAGTCCTTGGTCCCATACTTTTTATTATCTATGCCTCAGGTCTTGGCACACTCCAAACGGCTCATGCGATTTCGGTTCTAGGACTACTGGTCACAGGTCAACTGATAGGGACTACTGATCAAAGGACTACTGATCAAGGGACTACTGATCAGAGGCAACTGATCAAGGTACTATTGATCACAGTCCGAGTTGTCTAAGAACGAACACGATCAATGAAATCAAAGAACTATTTAATATAACGAAACTCAATATCGGAATTGGTTTACTCAGTGTTAATACTCTCGAAAATTAGTTATTAGCAAACGATTTCAGTAAAATTACTAAATTTACGACTGGTAGAACACAAAGTAACATACATCGAAGTCCATTGTATAACTCGAAAAACTTGGTTATTGTCTTGCCGAGTGTTATAGCATACGGTCGTATTTAACAAGCAATATAATAGTTACTTAAGCCCATTATGAACTTTAAAACCGTACTGTCCGACATAATTATTAACGACTGGTAGAAAACAAAGTAACGCTGTTGAAATGAAATGCAAAACTCTCCAAATATTTATGGGACTTTTTGTTGGGCCTTGGGGAGTTTAAATAAACATTCCCTGGCAAACAAATCGGACCCCAACAAGTTTTTGATGATTCGTTTGATGATTCGTTCGATGTTCGATGTGCGTTGTATAATTTGTGATCAATAGTACCTTGATGAGTTGCCCTTGATCAGTAGTCCTTTGATCAGTAGTCCCTAGATCAGTTGACCTGTGATCAGTAGTCCGCATACCGCGATTTCGGGTCAGCAATATGCTGACGACGTCCAGGCTTACACCGTACACCCTCCCTTCTAATGCTATCTCAGCGGTTCGGACAATGCATGATCGGGACTTTGGATGCTCTAGAGTAGAGACGCATGGATGTCGTCCAATAGTCAAAATTTATTTAGATGGGCACAGCACGGCAGGAACTTGCCAAACTTGATCTCTCTTCTCTTCTATCTGAATTTCCTAGCTTTATCTTTGCAACCACGGATCATGACCTCGGTATTCAACTTGACCGAGAACTCTCTTTTGTTCTTTGGCCACAGGTGTAGACTATTCTAGTATATAAGCGTGAAGTCAGAGGGCGTTTTGCTCCTTAGGTTACGCTATACACACACAAACGCGCGCACCAGAAACACGCACACACACACACACATACACGCATAAACATACATACACATACATACACATATACATACACACATACATACATACACACATACATGCACACATACATGCACACATACATGCACACATACATACATACACACACATACACACATACATACACATATACATACACACATACCGATCTATCAGTGAGGCTTGTTTACCTGCTTCACAGAAACGATCAATTCTTCTGCCTGTTTTGAAGCGAGATGGTTTAGATGTTAGCGATCCTGTTAACTATCGTCCAATCGCAAATGTAACTTTTCTCTCTAAACTTCTAGAGCGCATTGTTGCTAACCAATTGATTGCATATTTAGATGTTAATGAACTGATCCCTTCGCAGCAGTCTGGCTTCCGGAGGCACCACTCCACAGAGACCCTTTTGCTCCGACTTCTTTCTGACCTGTACTCCGCTATGGACCTTGGTCAGGTTACGCTCTTGGCTCTTTTTGATGTTTCTTCTGCATTTGTTTCTGTGGACCACTCCATCCTCCTGCAACGTCTTTCTACATCCTTTGGGCTGGCTGGACAGCCTCTAGAATGGTTGCGTTCCTTCCTCTCTGACCGTTCAAACTGTGTGGTTGTTGGATCCTCTAGGTCCCTTTGGGTTCCTGCTCCTCTTGGTGTTCCTCAGGGCTCCGTACTTGGCCCCTTATTATACCTTCTCTACACGGCTGATCTTTGTCCTCTACTTGAGTCCCGGGGTCTCCTCCACCAAATCTTTGCTGATGACACTCAAGCTTACATACATTCTAACCCATTGGATTCAGTTAGCACTGTGCGCCTAATGTGTCTGACTGTAGACGTCCTTTCCTCTTGGATGGCGTCAAATCGGCTTCTCCTAAATCCCAGTAAGACTCAATTCATTTGGCTGGGTGGCCGTCGGCAACTTGAGAATATCGATCTGCCTCTGCTAGCTCAACTCTTCCCCGACATTACTTTCTCTGCCACGGTTCGTGACCTGGGTGTTACCCTCGACTGTGAACTCAGTCTCAGCCAGCATGTCAATCTTGTTGCTCGAAGCTGTTACTACCAGCTTCGTCAACTTCGAGTGATTGCACGCTCTCTCTCTCTCATGATGCGCTAGTAGTTCTTGTTCATGCCTTCATAACTATAGTCGAATTGACCATTGTTGCTCAATCCTTGTTGGCCTCCCCCTTGGGGTTCTGGGACGGTTAGATCGGGTTCTGCGCTCTGCTGCCCGGCTCATTGGACGAATCCCTAAATTTTCCTCTGTTTCTACCTACATGCGTGATGTGCTGCATTGGTTGCCAATAGCCCAACGCATACATTATCGAATTGCAGCTCTGGTTTCTCGCTGTATCCTTGGTTGTGCTCCATCCTACCTGCGACTTCTCTGTCGTCCAGTCTCTGACATTGAAGCGCGTCGGGCCCTTCGCTCTGCTGCGAAGGGACAACTACTTGTTCCACGGGCTCGCTTAGCTACCAGACAGCGCCGAGCCTTCTCGGTTGTGGGGCCGTCAATCTGGAATGACCTCCCCCCCTAACCTCCATCTCCTTCACCTGACCAGTCAATCCTTATTCCTTAAGTCCCTTAAATCTTTTTTCTTTTGCCGTGGCTGGGCTGGGAGCGCCTCTGAGTAGTTTCTTGAAGGGGCGCTATATAAATGCTAATAATGAATGAATGAATGAATACATACACACATACATACAGGTTGGCTCAATAAATAATGTCGCACCGGATAAAATGCGATATCTTCGCAACCAATTGAAATTTTTCTTCAAAAAATTCCAAATTTGCAGGGAATCAATTTCCAACAATCAGTGAGAGTTTCACCTAAAACTTTTCATTTTTGCAAAGTTAAAGCTGTTTAAACTTTCAATTCCGTTTTTTGATATTTCCGCGGAAAAATGAACGTCACCTGTAGATTTCCATGTCAAATAATATCACTTTCACTACGACCTCAGAATTCCGTTTTACAGTTTATCGTAAAGTATGAAGGGAGTGTCCAATCCCTGCTTTAACACGATCGAGCTCTAGCCAATGTTCTCCAACTTGGGATGAAATGTCTTGCAACATTCCCGCATAGCTCCCCAGACGTGATAATCAAGAGGGTTAAGGTCTGGCGAGTTTGTTGGTCATTCATCGTTGCCAGTGAATTTACTGCAGTGGTGGCAATAAGGTAGCGTCATCATAATCAACCTTGCTGTGCAAGCAAGCAGGCGCACAGTCCTGCCGGAAAATAAAACCAGATGCTAGAACATGCCAGCAGTCTTCAATGAGTCTGGGTAAGATAGTTCAACGTAAAGTTTTACAGTTAGCCTACTGAATGCGATGGAGTGCAGTCTTTCCTTGCAACCGTAAAACACGCCATGGCAGCAGATCTGATGTCGAAACCATGAAGTGCTTTGCAAGCTTAACCCTTTCGACTACCAAGCAAATTTCGAGAACATCGCACTTTTTTCTGTCACACCAAACGACCACTTCCTGCAACTTTTCCGACTTATCTGACCTTTACACAGACACGTTTGCAGAGAGCCCTCATTGTGCTCAGGTTTCACTTTTCACTGGGTATTTTGCTATGATCACGCGATGTTCCAGTCTCTGTTCACGCAACGTCTGAGATCTCATTTTATGATTTTTACCATCCCGTCGCCTCAGAATTATCTTGTCGTATGTCCATTTTTTTTCAAAATCGAGTTTAGACTTCATATGTAGCAAAAATTTTCCTCTCTTTCATCACTTACTTCTGCAACGTTTGTCTGGACAATTGCGTGGAATTATGTTTTCGACGATTTTGTACCATCTACGAATCCACCATCATCTCCGCATCACGTCACGTGGGTCGGTAAGAACTAAAAACGAATTGTCCGGATCCGAATTTCACGCATTTCTCCCGCAAGCCATCCGAGGTGGACTATAAAGATAGACTCTATCAACAATTCTGTTAAATCACGACTACAGTTTTATCGGGCACTATATACTTCGAATGGATAGACTTTGTAGCATCGGCTAGACCTACCAATGAACTGGCGATTCTTCGAACACATTACCACCGTGAAGCGAGCGTCGGTAGCGCTGATTACAGCTGCTAATAACTGACGGGCCGTTTTTGGCTTATCCTGATTCAATGACAGTAATTCAACATCAACTGTCTAATTTAACATCAACAACGTAACGGACGGATGCAAGCCCATGGCTGCCGCAACTTTATTTCATTATTATTACTATTAGCTTTATTATTACTTCTGTGTTTTATTTTACATCTCAGACCTGTAACTTGGTGCGTTCTGTCACCTTGATTGTCTTACTTTGAAATTAAACGAAGATACTACTTTTAATAGTTAAGAGATACGACAAGTCGTTTTAAAGATATTCACCGAAAACTACCTGTCGTATGTCCAGTTCAGGATTGCCTTGTCGTATCTCCAATTTATTTTTGCCGTATCTCCAGTGCCGCATTCACGGTTTAAAAGTGCATTGTCGTATGTCCGAGAAAGCTCGTCGTTGATTGCACGAAGGAGATACGACATCCCACTTCGCTGTATCATAGTGTCGTATGTCCAGGGAATAAAAAAGGTTCTTTTATTAAATAAATGGTAATAAACTTGCGAAAATTGAAACGAACAAAGTCGCAAAAGATTGTGTATTGCTTTCTTTTATTATTTGAATTTTTTCAAAAAACTTTCTGGTCAGGATGACTTGCAATTGATTTAAATCCGTTTTATACAACATTTTCCAAAATTTCACAAAAACCATTCTAAGTTTCAGTTTAATTTTAATGCTTCTTCTTCTTCTTTTCGTGCTCTGCCCTTAGGCAGGTTCGAATGTTTGACGTCTCCAATCTTCTCTGTTCTGCGCTTTCATTTTCAGCTTCTGGTAGCCATCTTTCATCATCCAGTCTAACAGTTTTTGTCTTGGTCTGCCTCTCGTTCTTTTTCCATCCATTTTCCCCTCTATGATTGTTCGCAGCATCGAGTCTCCTCTGAGTGTGTGCCCGATCCATCTTCTTTGTCTTTCTCTAATTGTGTGTATCATCGCTCTCTTTTCTCCGACTCTTCTCAATACCTCCTCATTGCTGATATGATCCCTCCAGCTGATTCTTTCTATCCTTCTCCATAACCACATTTCAAATGCTTCAATTCTCTTGATGTCTTCCATTCGCATAGTCCATGTCTCTGATCCATATAACATCACACTCCATACTAAGGTTTTTATCATTTTCTTTTTCAGCTCCTTATTGATTCCTCTTCTCAGTAGCTCTTTCCTCTTTTCAAATGCATCTTTTCCTAGTACAATCCTTCGTTGTATTTCTCTGTGGCATCTAGCATCTTCCGTAATCGTACTGCCGAGATACGCAAATTCCTTGACTTGTTCTAATTCTTCTCCATCTATGAATATTTTAACTGCCTTCTGCTCTCCTTTGCTTATTCTCATAACCTTTGTTTTCTTTATGTTGATTTTCATTCCGTATTCTTTTGATGTTGTATTCAGCCGGTCCATCATTGTTTGTAACCCTTCCTGACTTTCTGCCATCATTGCTTGATCGTCTGCGAATCTTAATGCCCTGATCCACATTCCTCCCACTTTTATCCCTTCCTCCAGTTCTTCCAATGCCTCCTTGATTATCTCCTCTATATATATGTTGAACAGTAGCGGTGAAAGTGGGCATCCCTGTCTTACCCCCCTTCCTACCTTTCCTTGTTCAGAATATTCACCCTCTATCCTTATCTGTACTTTTTGTCCCATATACAGATTGCCTATCAGTCTTCTATCTCTCCAGTCCACGCCAACTCTTCTCAATGCCTTCATCAGTCTCTTCCAGTCCACTCTGTCGAACGCCTTTTCATAGTCTACAAAACATATGTATACATCCTTTCCTATTTCGCAACTTCTTTCTGTTATTACTCTCAGTGACCCAATTGCATCTCTAGTTCCCATGCCTTTCCTAAACCCGAACTGATCATCTCCTATCTCATGTATTGCATCTGTTTTTGCTTGTAACCTTTTTGTTAGGATTCTGATCAAAATCTTTGACGCATGTGTAATGAGACTGATAGTGCGGTGGTCCTCACATCTAGTTGCGTTTGGCTTCTTTTTGATTGGTACCATGATGGAATGTAGGTAGTCTTCCGGCCAAATTCCTGATGTGTATATCTCCTGGCATATTTTGATTATTTCCTTCATTGCTTTCTCATCCAGGCTCTTCCACATCTCAGCTGGTATATCATCATACCCTTCTGTTTTGTCATTTTTCAGTTCTTTTATCGCTGTTCTTACTTCCTCTTCTAGCAGTTCCGGGCCAATATCTTCCTTTGCTTCCCCTATCTGCTCTTCTATATCCATTCTCCCTTCTTCTTCTGTTCCATTGGCGTTTTCATCCTTATATAGTTCCTCTATGTATTCTTTCCACCGATTTTTAACTTCTCCAATTTCACTTAGCATCTTGCCTTGTTTATCTCTAATCTCTATTCCTCCTCCTATCCCCTTTTTCCTTGATAGATTCTTCACTTTGTTGTATACCATACTATCCATTCCTTTTTGTTGTAGTTCTTCTATCTCTTTGCATTGTTCCTCCCACCATTTTTCCCTAGCCTCCTCCGTTGTTCTCCTCAATTTGTTGTTTAGTCTTCTATATTCTTTCTTTGCTTCTTCTGTACTTTGGTGCTTCCATTTTCTTCGTTCTTCCATTTCCATTATCATCTCTTCTGTTATCCATGGTTTCCTTGCTGGTGCAGACTCCTCTATTCCTATGATGTCGTTGGCACTCTTTATGATGGCCTCTTTTAATCCTTTCCATCTTTCCTCTATTGATGATCCCTCATTCTCTTTTAGGTTTTCTTCTATTCTCTCTCCTAGTTCTTTGCTCTTTTCTTTCAAGTTCTTTTTATTCCATCTTTTCCTGTTTTTCTTTTTCCTTTTCATGAATTTGAGTTTTGCTTGAATATTCATGACGACCAGATTGTGGTCCGTATCTGCATCCGCTCCGGGTTCTTTACACTGTTTCTGTATCTTGATTGTACCAATATGTAGTCAAGTTGATATCTCGCTGTGTCTCCTGGTGCCTTCCATGTGTACCTTCTTCTTTTTTCATGCTGGAACCAAGTATTTGTTATCATCATCTTTTTCCTTTCACAGAATTCTGCCAGTTTTTCTCCACTGTTGTTCCTTTTCCCCAGTCCATATTTTCCGATGCATATCCCTTCTTCTCCCTCCCCAACAACCGCATTCCAATCTCCCATTATTACTGTGTATTCTGTTCCCTTGATCCTTTCCAGTATCTCCTCCAGTTTTTCGTACATTTCATCTATTTCCTCTTCTGGATGGCTTGCTGTCGGCATGTACACCTGAATTATCACCATATCCATTGGTTCGGCCTTTATTGTCACCTCTATTATCCTACTTCCATGCCTCTCTACTCTTTGCACCGCTTTTGCTACCTCTTTTTCTAACATTATGGCCACACCGCTTTGTCCCGCTGTTCCTGCCGTGTGTATGATTCTAATTCCCTCACTAGCGAAATCTCCATCCTCCTTCCATCTCGTCTCTGCCAGTCCTAACACATCCAGCTTCGCCCTCCTCATTTCTGCAATAACATTTGCCAGTTTACCAGTTTTCCTCATCGTTCTAATATTCCATGTTCCAATTCTTACATGTGCCTTTTCCCTACATTTGTTCTCTCCTTTTGTCGATTGTTTTTGTTTTTCCTCCATTTTGCCAGGTTTTCGCTTGCTTACGACCAAGGAGGCCTTGGCCCCTCCCCTGCCGAGCGCGACTCTCCCCGGTAACCGGTTTGAATCGTTCACGCTGTTAGCTTCTATATGTGGATTCGTCATTCATTTAACTTGGGAATTTTAGGGAGATGGTTTCTCGTTGCCTTTCTCCCGGTGTTTTTAAGGAGACACCATCTCCCAGCGTCGATATCTTCTATCGTCCGTCCTTCGGTTTCTTCGCCCATGTGGGCATCGCATATACCGGCGATTGCTCGGTCGCCCACCACGCCCTTTGTTAAAACAGGGGGGACCACGCGAAGGTGGCGCGGTTGGACATTTGGGTAGCAGAGGCTATTTGAGACGCTTGCTTGCCCCATTCCCCCCCTTTTTAATGCAGCATCCTTTAATTAATGTCAATGCTTTTATATGACGTTTGCGCCTGAAGTTTTATCGAACTCATTTTTTTAAATTTCCGTCCAAAGTTCCGAAATTTCAAACTCGATTTTCTCGGAATTCACAAAAGTGGACATACGACAAAATAATTCTGAGGCGACGATATTCCGCAGAAACTTTGCTCATGACGTTCAGTATAGCGGATTCACAAATTGAGACCTTAATATATAAAATATCATCAAATGCTAACAGCTTGCTTCATAAACAGCTTCTTTATGGCTCTTAGTGAGGTCGTATGACATCATTATCATCTTGTGTGTTGTAATTTGCAAAAAATCTTAAAGAAATCACATATATTGGAAGTTGGAACGTGATTCGGCGGAAATTTGAAAAGAATGGAAAATATTTTTAAACAGCTGTAACTTCTGAAGTAGTGCAAATTCATTATTGAGATTTTCAGGGATTGTTGCAAAATCTTTCCTCTATAAATCCTGCTATTTTCATACAACTATCAGGATTGGTTGCGGAGAAATTGCATTTTTTCTGGTAGGGCATTTTATTGAGCCACACTGTACATACACACATACATACACACACATACATACACATACATACATACTTACATATATACTTATTTACTTACTTGCTTACTTACGTACGTACGTACGTACATACATACGTACATACAGTACATACAGTACATACAGTACATACATACATAGATGCTTACGCACATGCACACACATAAATAAACACATACATGCACAGATACATACATACATACATACTTACGCACATACAAACACATATGTATGTGTAATTTGCAAAAAAATGATACACACATACAGACACAGATACATACATACATACACATACATACATACATACATACATACATACATACATACATACACATACATACATACTTACACATACATACATACACATACATACATACACATACATACATACATACACATACATGCATACACATACATACATATACATACATACATACATGCATATACATACATACATACATACATACATACATACATACATACATACATACACATGCATACATACATACATACATACATACACATACACACACATACATACATACACACATACAGACACAGATACTGTAACATACATACATACATACAGATGCATACATATATATATATACATACATACATTTACATACATACATACATACATACATACATACATACATACATACATACATACACATGCCTACATGCATACATACATACACATACATTATGTATACATATGCACCCACAAACATACAAACATACACAAATACACGCATACACAGTTTATACACACACAAACACATGTACACATACGCACACACGTACACACACGTGCACACGCGTGCACACACATGCACACACATGCAGACACATGCACACACATGCACACACATGCACACACATGCACACATACACACACATGCACACACATACATACACACATACACACACATGCACACACATGCACACACATACATACACATACATATACACACACATGCGCACACATACACACATTATGAGCTTATTCCCTCACGCCTTTCCAGTTTCTTCAACGTTCAGCATTGCCTAAGGCCTAAATTAACTTTACTTTGGTAGTTAATGGCTTGTTATAAGTATCTACAGTTCTTTAACTTTTCTACATAAATCAACGAAAGGTTTCTCGCATTTTTGTTCTTCAAAATCCAGCAGTAGCAAACAAACAAAAAATGTACCATAACAACTATTATTGAACTATTTTACATGTATCACACAACTCAACGTTAATGACAACTTCGCCATTTTATCAAACTCTCTCTCTACACACTCCTTATACACACGACTGGCACTCCTACCCAAGCCTATCTCATCGCGTACATCCTCCTTCAGCTCTCTCTGTCCCTGTCTCTCTTGCTCTCGCGTACTGCCGCACAGCAACAACTTTCCCGCCACACAACCACCTGGCCTACCATTGCCTGTACGCTCTTGCATAATATTTAGCTGACCATTCATTAGATGTTATACAAAATTAGCTTACACATATATGTACACATGCATACACATACATACATACATACATACATACATACATACATACATACATACATACATACATACATACATACATACATACATACATACATACATACATACATACATACATACATACATACATACATACATACATACATACATACATCCATACATACATGCACATACATACACCGTGATTCAAAAAAAGTAAGCCAAATAGTTTTATCAATATCTCCAATGCCTGATGATATATCACACTAAAAATTTTCAAATATTTAGAGAACTGGACTAAGAATATGATTCCAAAATTTCGGAGGCCATAATGTTGGGAGAAATGAAGTCTGGCGTCTCTCTTGTTAGGATTTCAATGGTTTCCTTGGCTCTGTGGGCTAGCTGGGACACTGTCCTGTTGAAAAAAGCAGCCTTCTGGGGCTAGATTTCTGATTACAGGTAGAAGATGTTGTGACAGCAGAACGTAGCTCTATTACTTTTTACTCCAGGGTCACTGAAGACCAAAATTGGGAACTATCAAGCGTCAAAACCGCAAAGAACATAACAGACTTGCTGAAAACTGAAGTTTCGGGAGATGAAGTTGAAATATTGATATCTTTCTATCCGTTCAAATTTATGACTTGATATTTTGGATTTCTATTCTGGGTTCAATTCTCTAAATATTGGGAAAATTTTACTATGATTAATTATCAGGCCATAAAGATACTGAAAATAGTTTGACTTACATTTTATTGAATCTAACAGAAAATTGCTTGTAAACTGAAATTTCGGCATATGAAGTTGAAAGATACATATCTTTTTATCCGTTCAACTTTATCTCATGAAATCTTGGAATCATATTCTTGGTCCAATTCTCTAAATATTTGGAAAATTTTAGCGTGATATGTTATCAGTTATTAGAGATATATGAAAAATAATTTTGCTTACTTTTTTGAATCGCGGTGTACATACACATACATACATGCACATACACACACATACATACACACATAAATACACATACACACATATAAATACACATACATACATATAAATGCACATACACACACATAAGGATTTTGCAGCCCTTAATATTATAATGATTTCGCAGGGTATATAGGCTACGTCCAAAAACTGAGCTTAGCTATGTCATGAACACATCTCTTAAGCTATCGCAGAGAACGCCCCTCTGAATAAGTTCTTTTTGTGCCGCACCGAGCCTATAAATTTTATAATTCCAATTAGACTACAACTATAATGGATTTTAATTTTTTGCGCAGTACCGATTTGACGAAGACCCTGAGAAATTCTTCAGCAAGAGAATGTTGGAGATTCTGTTGAACCTTAGAAGTGAAACAAAGTGTGAACAAGTCGCCAAGATATTTCTCCAACAGCTTCACGTCAACGTGCTACGAACGTTTAAAGAATTGAGAAAGACATTCTGAACGACAAACTCCAATTGCACGCAAACCTAAACGGAATTGCCGACAGCAAGTGACAGCCTTGCTGTGCAGAATTACACAAGCGTCACATTGTATTCGTGCTCAATGACTGCTCATCTCTTGTGACCAAACTGTTATATAATTATGACATTGTGTTTAGCTAAACCTCTTTGATAGGAATACTCTAATGTTGCTTGATTGAGATTTGTATGAAAGACTGTATATGCAAGGAACTAAAATCTAAAATGACCCGCTCACCGTGACCTATATTGACATCAGGGTGAGAATTGCCGGGGGGGTTGGGGGGGTTCAACCCCCCAGTCTCTCTTAGGACCCCCCTAGTTCAGTCTTCAGTGCACACCTCAGGGGGGTCGTCTCCAACCCCCCCAGTTTTCAGTTGCGCCAGTGCAACATAGCATTAACTGATTTACCCAGAAAAGGAGCAGTTTTCCATGGGGTATGGTAATGGTGAAGCTAGAGTCTAATGCTTAGTGGAGTGCCGACGCGGAAAGGGAGAACAGTGAACAGTTGTCGCTTCGTGCATAGGCGTTGTCAATGGCTATAGCCTGCGTCTGAACTTCTACCCACTTTTTCGGAGGACTAGAACTACGCATTATGCATATGGCACCCACGGTGACTCATCTGGCATAAGGGAGGGTAGATCCATGGACACCGGTATAGAAGCGCGAAGCGCTTCGCTTATACAGGCGTCCATGGTAGATCCATGCAGGGAGGAGGGAAGAGGGAATTATGGCTGAAAACTGTGCAGCCAAGGCAGGCGTGGTCATCCAATTGTTGGAGGGGGGATTAGACCAATACTATCAAAATAGGGCTAATGGAACCTATGTTTCCCAAGCCGACCAAAGTTGGCTTTGACCTTAGGAAAATGTCAGCAAGTCTTGTATGATAAATTGGGCGAATCACGGATGCCTGACACCTCACTTACTCTACGGACCTGCAAGTCACTGAAAACCACAACATGCAATGACAGACAAATAGGTTATCCAAAGAGGTGGTCTGAGAAGGATGTGACGCATGCACGCTATATACTCGGATACGACAGCTGTGAAATATATAGAAAGGGCAGGGGTGCAGATCGAGAGAACTACAGGGTGGGCCATAAAAAGACCCACCCTTAGGTTTTTTTGCCCATATCTTGGCCAGAAGTAAGAATTTTGAAAAGAAATTTTACAGGCTCAAAGACAATTCATATTTATACATGATGGCCAGATTTCATAAAAATAATTCAATCACAACAAAAGATACACCACTTTTAGTGAGGCCACCTCCCGTTTTTTGACGATTCAAAAAGTAACGCATTAAAAAGTAGGTTTTTGCCAATATCTTGGCCAAAAGTAATAATTTCGAAATTAAAATTTACAGGTTTATAGACAATTCATAATTACATATGATGGCCAGATTTCATCAAATTATTTCAAACAGAACAAAAGTTATATCACTTTTAGTGAGGCTACCCACCGTTTTTTGACCTTTTTGAATCATCAAAAACGTAGGATGGCCTCACTAAAAGTGATATAACTTTTGTTCTGCTTGAAATATTTTTATGAAATCTGGCCATCATATGTAAATATGAATAGGCTATTAGCTTGTAAAATTTCATCTCGAAATTCTTCCTTTTGGCCAGGATGTTGGCAAAAACCTACTTTTTGTTGCGTTACGTTTTTGAATCGTCAAAAACCGGTGGATGGCCTCGCTAAAAGTGTTATGACTTTTGCTGTGTTTGAAATATTTTGATTAAACTGGGCCATAATGTGTAAATATGAATTGTCTGTAAGCCCGCAAATTTTCATTTAGAAATTCTTACTTTTGGTCAAGATATTGACAAAAAACCTAGGGGGGGTCTTTTTTGGCCCACCCTGTACAGAAGAATGCATTGGTGGCTGGGTCACATACTTAGAGGAGAGGGTATGCTGGTGAAGTTGCTGGAGGGAAGTATGGAGGAAAGGCAACGAGAGGCAGAAGAAGATTAAATATGTTGAGTGATCTCGATGATGGAGATATATATAGTCGCACCAAGAGGAGGGCGCAGGACAGAGAGGGAGGGAGGATGAGAACACGAGGTCGTTAATGTCACAAACCTGCCCAGCGGCAGAAGACTGAAGAAGAAGAAATATATAGAGCCGAAAGAAACATCTACAGGGGCTGCGAAAAGAGTGCACGAACAGCTGGATCAATCCATTGAGATGCATTAGGCTATATGTATAACATAACGCTAGAGAGAGTATGACGCATCTGCCCTGCAGTGAAATTTGAATTCGCAAATTTACGTTGCTCTGATTCAAACGATCGCCTATGATTGATCTTATGATGTGATTGGTCGGAGCTCATTAGACCGACTTCAATATAGAGACTTGATACTTGATATATTCATTATATAATACACCTCTATGGATCAATCTGATCATATACGCACGTGGGACTACACAAAGGTATGCGATGCAGATCATTAATATTATGGCTTCCTGGTCTCAATGAACTTATAACCGTCGCCCGTGGATTATTTGTTGTATTTATTGAGCATTACCTCTGGTTTGCATCATATATGTTTCTCAGCAGAATGCAACTGTTGTCTTAGAGGACATAAAAAATTAATGTCTCAGAAATTTTTGATGTATATGGGGTGCTATAAAAAGTGCTCATACATGCATACAGCATACATACATACATACATACATACATACATACATACATTTGACATCGTCGGAAAGCTATAGACGTCTTTACAAGTCATGTAGATCCGGAGATCCATTCAGCAAAAGAGGAGGCGCCGTATCGGTTGGCAACTTGGCATTTGAAGTTCAACCGTTCGTTCTCGTCTGATGAAGAGGGTCGCAACTGAGCCACGGACGAGTGTTGCAACTGGATTAAATTTGGTAAACTGTATGCTTCCTGACTAATATCGTGCCAGGCTACGAGAAGAGGAAAGAAAGGAGAAGAAAGGAGTCAGCTGAGGAATGATTCTGGTCGAATTATTCGATTAAAGGAAGCGGAAGAGAGAGAGACTCTATACGACGAATGAGGAATACCGAAGGTACGCCTCAGTATCCTACGGATGAGCTTCTCGTCCGAATCGCTCATCATAATTATGTGAATGTAGGCTTTGTGTTTTCTATTAGGCAGAGTTTTTTAACGTGCATTTCTACAAGGCGGGTCAAAAATACCCCCTGCGTTTTTTAAAATATCTTGGCCAGAAGTAAGAATTTTTAAGTAAACTTTTATAGGCAAAAAAACTTTTTATACGGGCCATGATAAGTTGGGGGGTCCGTAGCTCAGTGGAGAGAGCGTTGGCCGATAAACTGAGAGTCATTATCGCGACCCGGGTTCAAGCCTCGCTCAGGGCAAAAATTTATTTGAATTTCTGTTAGCTGCCACTGGCGCTTTCTGCTGTTTTTGTTTGACTCGGGTCTGTTGAAAAATAAGTTAGCCCCTCCCACTCCTGGCTTGGCCGATCAGGAGCGTTCCAACACTTAGGCCATTAGTGTTAAGTTACCGAACCTGTTGTAGCCGACCTGCGTGTCGTGCGAAGCTGGCCGTATTTCGTATAACCTTGTACCTGTAATCGTTCTGCGGTGTGTCAGATTGAATTTGAATAAACGAATAATATTATTAATTCATATTTACGTGCGATGGCCAAATTTCACCAAAATATTTAAAACAGAACAAAAGTTACATTACTTTTAGTGAGACCAGTCACTGTTTTTTGACGATTCAAAACCATATAATGCAGCAAAAAGTTTTAAAAAGTAACAAAAATCGATTTTATTAGGTCTCACCTCAAATAATTATTATCAAATAGCCTTGATATTGCCAGATAATCATTATTGCTATTATTTTTAAAAGAAACCGGGTAGCCTACCAGCGTAGCTGCACGTCGCAGTAAAGCCACGTAGCAAGATGACGATCAAATTGGTAAATAAGGAATCTGTCAGATGAATAATTTTGGCACGTGTGCTCAAAACATGCTATGATGAAAACCTAATCCGAGGGAATGGCTTATTAGACTGGTCCAGCTTGCCCCAGTATGGGGCAAGATGGACCATTACTACTAATTTTGTAAATTACAAAAATCTTCTTATCCATTCATTATGTAGATTTATAAAGCGCCCTTCAGAAGCTACTACTCAGGAGCTCTCCCGACCCAGCCTCGGCTGAAAAGTACGTTTTAAGGTTGCGATAAAACGCTTTTGAGCAAACCCTACGCATGCATGAGGCGCATGGACAGTGGAACCCATTCCATACCATGGGGCCAATGACAGAGAAAGCTTGGTGCTGTCTAAGTGCAATTCTTGCTCGGGTAATGAGGAGTTCATTATGAGTGGAGGAACGTAGAGCACAACGTCCCTGTACAACCATAATATAAACACAGAGCTCTTGCATCAATACAGGAGCAGCGCCTAAGAAGCACTGCCACACCAAAGCAGAGGCTCGGTATATAATTCGATGTGGAGCCAATGCAGAACATCCCGCATATAATCGGTGACATGATCAGATTTTTGAATACGTAATGTAATGTAATGTAGGCCTAATGTAAATCTTCGAGAATTTCTCAGCGCCCACAAAAGCCACGTCAGGGATACCAGCTTATTCACCGGCGCTATATCAAATCAAGCCCGCAATAGCCAGAGCTGCCGTTTTCGTTCCGGTGCCAGGTCAAAATCCGGGGAGGTCAAGCCGAGGAGACAGCGTGGTGCTACAGTGGTTGTCGCTGATGGTGGTAGCTATCCAATACGCCCAATAAGACGTGACTTTATGGGCAGGACTCGCTCCAAGCACCCCAACAGCACAGACGGGAGACCAGCGTAGAGAGCGCAGATGTAGTCTTATACAGGTGTGAACTTGGGTTCTAGGCTGCTGTTGTTGATTTAAATGATACAGCTGACAATAGGAATCCAGCTGTCAAGTGTCAAGACAACTTAGACAAAAAATGCATAAGAAGAATTAAAGGGCTATTCGTACTTTAAGCTTTATGTGCGCTACAATACTCAGTATTGTGATCCACGAGTCGTGATTTTCAAAACAGTTCAACTTTATTTTCCATAATTTTTATTAGAAAATAAACTTTCTACAATCGTGTTTTGGTTGGCCTGTGTAACCTATATTAGTATGCTTCTTAGGCGCTATGCATGATTCTGTGCGTTTAGTTGAGATTGGGGTTCCGCGTGAAAATATTAGGACACGAAGGGTTCCGTGGCTCAAAAAGTTTGGGAAACGCTGGGCTATAGTGTTAAAAAATTGTTGGTTCGCACTACTGCATATGCAATTATGCATAGCCTTTTATGTTAGGAACACATGGAAACAGCAAAACAAAAACAGTTGAAAGTATTAGGCCTATTTTAGTGAATTTAGTCGCTTAATTATTTCGTCCTGCATCTGAATGGATTAGAAGGCCTAGTCTAGACATCAACCTTAGCAACTAATTTGTAGGGTTTGCTGTAAATTGAGATGCTACCCGCTTCTGTATTTTTCAGTGTCAAAATGTTTGACCATCAATTTAGACAAGTCGGTTACATTCTTCTTAAATGCGTTGACAAGGGAGTTAAAAGTTAAAACATGTCTAAGAGTTGAGTGAACCTGCAGTCAGTGGCTAGTCTTATTGAATTGGAATGGGCTTCCTGTTGCACTCCGCCTTGGGCTTATTGAGTTTTGTGAGTATAAACACCACTATGTTCCTTTCTCGTTTAAGAACTGCCTTATTTAGCCGTTGTTGGACTGGAGCGCTTCTAAGTAGCCTTGTGCTTATAGAGTTTTGTGAGCATAAACAAACTATGGGTCACACCACTATTATAATATTCGTTTATTCACATTCAATCTGACACACCGCAGAACGATTACAGGTACAAGGTTATACGAAATACGGCCAGCTTCGCACGACACGCAGGTCGGCTACAACAGGTTCGGTAACTTAACACTAATGGCCTAAGTGTTGGAACGCTCCTGATCAGCCAAGCCAGGAGTGGGAGGGGCTAATTTATTTTTCAACAGACCCGAGTCAAACAACACAACAGAAAGCGCCACTGGCAGCTAACAGAAAATTCAAATAAATTTTTGCCCTGAGCGAGGCTTGAACCCGGGTCGCGATAATGACTCTCAGTTTATCGGCCAACGCTCTCTCCACTGAGCTACGGACCCCCCTAATAATAATAATAATAATAATAATAATAATAATAATAATAATAATAATAATAATAATAATAATAATAATAATAATAATAATAATACCTGAGAAGGAGATTTACAATCCGGCAAATCGAGCCGTGGAACGACAGAACGAAGCGACCTCCAGCAGATGAGACCGTGTCGGCCAATAATGATCACGGGTGGCAGTCATGACTCGTCGTGTGTTAGCCTACGTTCCCTAGGAGTGGACTAACTGTCGTCATACTATAATAATAATAATAATAATAATAATAATAATAATAATAATAATAATAATAATAATAATAATAATAATACTACTAATACTAATAATAATAATAATAGACCTAAAATCATAAGAAACTATTTTTATTGATATATATATATACAGGGTGGGCCAAAAAAAGACCCCCAGGTTTTTTTGCCAATATCTTGACCAGAGGTAAGAATTTTGGAATGAAATTCTACAGTCCTAAAGACAATTCATATTTACACATGATGGCCAGATTTCATAAAAATATTTCAAACACAACAAAAGCTACACCACTTTTAGTGAGGCCACCTCCCGTTTTTTGACGATTCAGAAACGAAAGGCAACAAAAATTAGTTTTTTTGGCCAATATCAAGGCCAGAAGTAAGAATTTCGAAATGAAATTTTACAGGCTCAAAGACAATTCATATTTACACATGATGGCCAGATTTCATCAAGATATTTCGAACAGAACAAAAGTTATATCACGTTTAGTGAGGCCACCCATCGGTTTTTTTCGATTCAAAAACGAAGCGCAATAAAAAAAAGTAACAAAAACACGATTTTATTAAGTCTCATCTCAAATAACTGTTGTCAAATGAACTTGGCAGTGCTTCACAACTTGTGTTCAATGTGCCCACCACCCGTGACAAAACTTCTTTTGAGTCTCTTTGCAAAGTTCTTGATGGACCTGTTGATTAATCTGATAGATTCCTTATTTACCAATTTTATTGTCAAATACAACATCTTGCGAAGAACACGGAACCATCAGCTTGCTCACCCATGCACCCAAAATCATGATAAGAATACTGGCAAAGAGAGTTCTGGGAAAAACAGAGTCAATTGGAGGACTAGGAGATGACCAATTCGGTTTCAGGAAAGGGGTGGGAACAAGAGACGCTATCGGAACATTGCGAATACTAACAGAAAGGAGCTGTCAGAATGGACAGGACGTATGTAGATATGTTTTGTGGATTATGAGAAGGCATTTGATAGAGTCAACTGGAGAAAGTACTACATGTACTGAGGATGATGGGAATAGACTGGAGAGACAGAAGATTGATAGGAAATTTATACATGGAGCAGAAAGTAAGAATAAGAATCGACGGAGAGTACTCATAACCAGGAAAGGTGGGCAGAGGAGTAAGACAGGGCTGCCCTCTATCACCTCTTTTATTCAACATATACATAGAAGAACTGGTTAGAGAAGCGCTAGATGATTTGGAAGAAGGCATAAAAGTGGGAGGAAGATGGATTAAGGTGCTGAGGTTTGCTGACGATCAGGCAATGTTGGCGAGAAGCCAGAAGGGGCCGCAAGAAGTGATGGACAGATTGAACACAACGTCAATTGAATACGGCATGAGGATCAACATCAAGACGACAAAAGTAATGAAGATCAGCAAGGGAGAAGAAACTGCAGTCAACATCCAAATAGAAGGCATGAAGATAGAACAGGTGAAGGAATTTTGCTACCTGGGAAGCCTGATGACAACAGACGCTAAATGTCATAAGGAAATAAGAAGGAGGATCGCAATGGGAAAGGAGGCGTTTACGAAAAGAGGAGAACTACTACGAGGAAAACTAAGCAGAAACCTCAAGAAAAGAATGATAAAAACACTGGTGTGGAGTGTGGTGTTGTATGGTTCCGAAACCTGGACCATGAGAAAAGAAGACATAAAGAAAATCGAAGCGTTTGAAATGTGGACTTGGAGAAAAATGGAGAAGATCAGCTGGACGGAACACAAAACAAACTAGGAAGTGCTGGAAAGGATTGGAGAGGAAAGAACAATGATAAAAACAATCAGAGAAAGACAAAAGAAATGGATAGGGCATACGCTAACAGGAGACTACCTGGTAAAAACTGCAATAGAAGGCAAAATGGAGGGGAAAAGAACAAGAGGAAGACCACGACAGATGATGTTGGATACGATGATGACGAGGATTGGATACCAAAGACTAAAGGAGAAGGCGCGGCGGAGGGAAGAGTGGCGACATTGGACAGACGAACCTGCCTAGGGGCAGAGAACCAGAAGAAGAAGAGATTGTCATCTTGCTAAGTGACTTCTCAGTGACGCACAGCTGCGCTGGTACCCTGTTTCTCTTTTAAATAGTAATAATAATGATCATCTGGCAATATCAAGGCTATTTGATACCAATTATTTGAGATGAGAAAAAATTCGTGTTTTTGTTACTTTTTTGTTGCGTTTCGTTTTTGAATCGTCAAAAGCGGTGGGTGACCTCCCTAAAAGTGGTATAACTTTTGTTCTGTTTGAAATATTTTGATGGAATCTGACCACCATGTGCAGATATGAATTGTCTGTAAGCCTGTGAAATTTCATTTCGATATTCTTACTTTTGACCAAGATATTGGCCACAATAATTAGAATGTTTTTTAAAACTTTTTGTTGCGTCGCGTTTTTGAATCGTCAAAACACGGTGGGTGGCTTCACTAAAAGTTGTATAACTTTTGTTCTGTTTTAAATATTTTATTGAAATCTAGCCATCATGTGTAAATATGAATTGTCTCTAAGCCTGCAAAATTTCATTTCGAAATTCTTACTTTTGGCCAAGATATTGGCAAAAAACCTAGAAGGTTTTTTTTGCCCACCCTGTATATATATATATATATATAACTTCCCATACCTATGTGATCGACATGCAGTAACAATTTATGACCTCATTTTGTCGTTTTTGTCATCCTTTGCCTATATACTTATGTATACAGGTTATGTAAGCATGAATCATGAATGTCATGTGTTGTATTGTACATGTTCATGTATAGGAGAAGTTATAAAGCACCTGCTACGGTACTATAGCTATTCAGAGGCGCTCTCAGCCCCGAGGAAATAAGAAAGACTTCAAGCATGCGGCCCGCGGAGTGATTTCAGGTGGCCCGCGGGAACTCACTGAATTTATGCACTTTTTTTAAAATGAAGTAGCCTAAATGACAAAGTCACTGACCGATTTGATTTTTTAATTGCTGTTATAGCGGTCGCCGGGGTTTGGGCTACTAACAGAAAGGCAAACCAATTTCTTTCTATCCCGGGAGTTAAGTTCTCGTATGCTGTCAGACGACTGACACATGACGTCTGGTATAAGCAGCATTTTTTATATACTCCACTAAACTGGCCTCTCAAACCATCGACGTTTATTGATCTTTCACTTCTAGTCAGCTCCTAAGATGTGTAGGCCTACTGCACGTCTCTAAGTGGCTGCGAGTCTGCGACCATTCCTTTCGAGAGATAGTTATAGTCCTGAGGGTTGGGAGGAAACAATCGATGCCAACGAATGGCGATACCTTGGGCCTCGACCGACGACTGTGGCTGCTCATTAGACCGAAGACTCTGGTTTCAATGACTCCTTTTAATGGCCAGAGCACGATGATAAAATTCCCGCTCAGCCACAGAGTGGATCTGAGCCATCAAAACTTATCAGGGCGTGGAAATGACGAGCCGAGTTAGTCAAACTGTGGCTATATAGGCGACGAACTGAAAACGAATTGAGTGCACGGCAGGAATAAACGCTACCTTATGCTTTTTGGTGCTAACGAAGCATAAAGCATGCCAAACAGAGGCATGTGTAAGCTATAGGCCTGCGTGTTATTATTCATTTTTATTGAGTCTATTATTCATTTAGAATAATAATCAATCTATAAAAATTTCAATACAGTTACTAATTATCAATAAATTTAGGCTTTTGCGGCCCTCGGGTTACAAAACATGGCTAATGCGGCCCGCGTTGCCAAAAAGGTTGGCCAGCACTGGGATAGAGGGAGGGAGGTTATTCCAGGTAGAAAGGTCTACAATGGCAAGGCTCAGTGTTGGGTCGTTGTACTCCTTGCCCGAGGAACTAGAGGAGATTAAGTCGATCAGCAGACCGGTTGGGGGGGGGGTGCCTGCGGAGAGGGTTTGTGCATCAAGCCACACAGGTATTTAGGATTTTAAGTTTACATGTATGTATGCTATATATGTATGTATATATAAATATATATGTTACATCATAAATTCCACCCGCTTTGCATTAATGAAGATTCAATGGACACATTTACAACTCTTGTATAGCTTTTACTGCCACAGGGCAAGTTTTCAAGTACCCACGATTCCAGCAACGTCACCAACGTGCAGTCGCATACAGCTTGCCGACCCTAACATTGTGAGTCATTTGTGACATAAGTGAGAGAAATTGTGGGAGGGAATTCCTTCACGTTCCCTCCCCAGGTTGAAAAGTGGGGAGGGAATTCCATCCCTTCCCTCCCGGGATTTACGGTCCTGGATCATCATGCACGTTTGACGGTTTAAGGTGTTTTAAAACCTAAAATATGTTACGGCGTCCGTCTCGCCGCCACCTCCCCATAATACAATAATTATTGTAATCATAAAAAGAACCAATCATGTCTCTGCTTTCTCTGTGCACCACATTAAGCAGACATTAAAGCTACGAAGTCACTGTCATCCATAGACAATTTAGACATCCTATATAAATGTAAGATGTCTATGGTGCCATCACTCAAAGTGAGTATATGTTCATATAAAGAGAAAGGCGCGAATAGTTTACTGTTAATTTGGGAAAATGGCCACTGAAAGCGTCTCCATCTAGTGGCAGAGTCGTCGCCACACAAACGATCGAGTCTATCGGATCTTGGTCGTTTATTATATTATTGTCATCAAATCCTTACTTACTTCACCAATGTATCCGATAACGTATTTAACTGGCTTATGGTTGCGTGCAAGAATCATATGTTTGTTCACACACAATCATGTATAAGCCTATGCCTACTGCTCGCAACCAAGAGACTTGTGCAACAACCGTGTTTCTTGATTTAGGCTATCTCACTTATGCACGAATCACAATAGGTGTAGCCTACACTCGTGCGACAATTCTCAAAGCAGGTGTGTAGAGTTGCCTGCTTATTGTCCTACCTATACGTAGGCCTATACACCACTTAATTTTGCAGATATCAGCTTGAAAGAAGCATTTAAAGCCAACTTTCACGATTTTCAGGTAAGTCGACTCAACTGGCTATTGCAGGTAATTGTATATTGTTTTGTATTGTATAATATTTAATCGCTTAACTGGTTATTGCAGGTAATTGTATATTGTTTTGTATTGCATAATATTTAATCATCTATAATGACTCTAGCAGAGTGAAGTGAACCGTTCAGAGGCGTCTATGTGCGCAAGGCCTATAACGAGAAGACCATGGCGGTAAGGAGAAAGCGCATTCCAAAGACAAGCAGTGGCGGCGCCAGGACTTCATTTGGGGGGGGGGGGGGGCTGAAGCCTCGCGGAGGAAATCTTCCATTTTCACCGCCAAAATTTCTGATGACCTTCATGGAATTTTTTTCCCATTTTCATCCGCCAAAATTTCTGATGACTTTTTTTAGTCATCCGACCCAAATCTCATGTGTTTCGTTTTTGGCGAGCTTACCGTGGGAATATTTCACTTTTACATGTCAAAAAACTGGATGGACCTTTTTTAGGGGGCTTTGCCTTTTATAGGGGGCTTAGCTCCTAGCCCCCTCCCCCTAGCGCCGCCACTAAAGACAAGGATCAATCGAGACAAATAATCGAAACTGAATTAGCCATAGCAGTTCTACAGGGTGGGCCAAAAAGCAATCCTTACTATTTTTCAATATCTCGGCTAAAACTAAGCATTTTTCGAATCAAGTATTATGGGCTTAAAGGTAATTCATAACTACGTACAATAGTCAAATATCATAAAACTATTTGAAACAGACAAAAGTTTTATCACTTTTAGTGAGCCCACCCTCTGTTTTTTGAGGATCCAAAAACGTAATGCAGCAAAAGTAACAAAAATCGATTTCATTAGGTCATATTTCAAATAATTGTTATCAAATGAGCTTGATGTTGCTTCACAACGTGTGTTCAATGTGTCTACCACCAGTTCTCACACTTGTTCTCGGTCTCAATGTAAAGTTCTTGATGTCTTTTTTATACGCTCCAAAGGTAAATCTTCCAATTTCAACTTCAATGCGACCATCGATCAATTTTCTTATCACTCTTGGTTTTGGCCGCAGATCATGGGTTTCTCCGGCATAGCACTCCACATTTGATAATCCACCGGGCAAAATCCGAACATTAGGAGTTACTGGTTCTTCTCAATGAAACCAGAACAATAATATTGACGTTGAACCGATCGCCCTTCATTAATGGCATATTTCATAACTCTCCGTTTAACTCGTAACTTCTCTCTGGTCTCACTGTTCATCAGAGTAAGTGGTGATCTTATCACTTTTAGTGAGCCCACCCTCTGTTTTTTAAGGATCCAAAAACGTAATGCAGCAAAAGTAACAAAAATCGATTTCATTAGGTCATATTAAGCTCCAATACCCTCGTCATGGAGTATCTCAATAGGCTACACATTTTGTCTGTCATTGAAGCCTTGGCCATTTAACGTCTCACAAAATTCAATTTTGCTGTCTTAATGGCAAATTTCAATCAGAAAAAATTTGATGTCACAGTGACATGTACCAGTACATTTAAAAAATTCTAAATAGTAGCAATAAACTTAATGATTATCTGGCAGTATCAAGTGCATTTGATAGCAATTGCTTTAGAGGTGACTCAATAAAATCGTTTTTGCTACCTTTTGTCGCGTAACGTTTTTAGATTGTCAAAAAACAGTGAGTGGCTCACTAAAAGTGATATAATTTTCGTTCTGTTTCAAATATTTCGTTTAAATTTGGCTTCTGTACGGTGCACGGTCAAAAGCGCGCAGGACAAAAGCGCGCATACAAATGCGCGCAGACAAATGCGCGCAGCGACAAATGCGCGCAAGACAAAAGCGCGCAGCGACAAATGCGCGCAACAGGAACAATGAAATCGAAATTTCGAGTATTAGAATGACCATTTAATATAACCACAACATAAGCCTTTACGCTATAGGTGAAATGGAAGCAGGATGAAGGTTAGAGAAGTGGAAGCTGGATGAAGGTTCTCTATAGATGAAATAGAAGCTGGATGAAGGTTCGCTATAGGTGAAATAGAAGCTGGATGAAGGTTCGCTATAGGTGAAATGGAAACTGGATCAAGGTTCGAAATTTCGATTTCATTGTTCCTGTTGCGCGCATTTGTCGCTGCGCGCTTTTGTCTTGCGCGCATTTGTCTTGCGCGCATTTGTCTGCGCGCATTTGTCTGCGCACTTTTGTCCTGCGCGCTTTTGTCGGCGTGCCCTTCTGTACGTAGATATGAATTACCTTTAAGCCCGTAAAATTCTAATGTTTGGCCAGGATATTGAAAAAAATCCGTAGGGATTACTTTTTGGGCCCATCCTGTAGAACGAGGAACCAAGACTCCAAGAGTCAAGTGTGTTGGATGGACGAAGTAGATGGTTTGGAGGTAACTGAGTGACGCCGAAGTATAACGTCGGCCAGATATTTGGGACAAGATACCGCTGAGCCTGGAGGATCAGAGTGAGGATCTCAATTGCATGCGAGCACGGAGAAGTCCATCAAACGCAAAGGTAGAAATACCGGGTACGAGAGTGCCTGGGAAGACGACTAGTCAGTCTATCAGCTGAGTTGAGCACAGACTGAAGTGACGATAGAAGAACTTCATGGAAACCATTGAGAAGAGAATTGCAGTAGTCAATTCGAAAACATATAAACACATAAACTACAAGGTATAGTAAGATGGAGGTGGAGACAGAACGGCGAATCACCCTGGGATGCCTTAAATGAAAATAAAAGGAGCGTGTGATCATTGTGATGTTGTAAATGCGCTCAGTAAAAGTACCCGTATAGACTATAATATGTATAATTGATTGTTTTATCTGTGTATGGGCAAGGGTCTAGCTTACTAGGATCAAGTGCAATTACAAAGCAGAAACATGCTTCTCGAGCAACAAAGTGTCGTAAAGCTTAATAAGTAAACACCCAGATCTCGCACTCTTGACGAGAAGGAAAAGACCGGAAATTACAGAGAGCAGAACAGGATCTAGCTTCTGAAGCTGTTAGGAGTACCTAACCGGATGAACTGAGTCTTGGAATTATTACGGGAGAGGCGATTAGAGGACATATAGAAGTAAGTAAGTAAGTAAGTAAGTAAGTAAGTAAGTAAGTAAGTAAGTAAGCAAGCAAGTAAGTAAGTATAGCCTGCATTACTCCATTTGCAAGCGCACAATGAGACATTGACAATTATGCAATATAACACAACAGAAGTAATAGTAAAGTATAGCAATAGTCTCTTAGATACTGTTTCTTTCATTGACATGTATGCCATTGTCAAGAGTAGAAAATTTGCGAACCATAGCATGGGCGTCGGCATAGGCGGAGACTTGGCCTTGGCTTTTTTAGAGAAGGCGAACGAGTAACCGGAGGACGATCGCTGAGGCGTAAAGCGCCAAGCAGCGGAGGGGTTTGGGGAGGGGCACATCCAATCCCCATTTATTTATTTATTTCCATACTGCAATAGTAGCATTTTAGGATGTAATTGTACCAGTGGCGCAGCAAGATTTTTGGGGGCCTTTGTGCAGGGCTTTCGTGGTGGGTCCCTTCAGTGCTTGAACCACAAGATTTCAAACAATGAGGCTGTGCAAAAGCACCTGGCTTTTGCGATATACTATTTGCATAGGCCTAGCTTACACTCTAAATTAAATTTTAACCCATATCAACCCATGACAGAAATTAATGGTTTCTTTCACATTTTCGTGTTTGTCTAGACCTAAAAACATCGTATTCACCCAGATTTAAAAGAAGCAGATGCAGGCAGTTGTAGGCACAAATATAGCCGTCAGTTTAAACTGACGCTAGCCGCAGGAGGGTAGGCCTACATTATACATAAGCCATCACTACAAAAAGAAAAAACATGTTTTATTCATCCCAAACATTTAGACCACTTTGTGAAATGTTAGTGCAGTTCCTAAATAGATTCGTAGACTCAAATTAATTTTTAATGAGATGCTGATTACGCCCTATACGTTGTGACTTGGTTGTGTAGGCCTACAAGCTCAAACTACTTCAATGACGTTGTATCATAGAGTAACCCTACCTAGCAACACTGGTTCATTACATTCCCGCTTCAGCAATATGCAATGAATTTTGAATATAAGATCAGGTAATAAGACTCGACAATCAGCAGTAGTGCAATAAAAGTCCACTGATGGGCACTGAGCACAGTCGAAATAACAGAGAGGTACTATCATAAGTAGAACATTATTCATTCGGATGGGAGCAGTTTGCCCGAATCCTTCAACATACCACCACTACCTATATCAAATGATGATACATTTAAAATAAATAATTATTCTGCAGTAATATGAACTGTTTCTAATGGGTCTAGGACATTGCCTCTCTCCCCGGCCAATTGCCCCGACCATTGCCCTCCGCAGGACATTACCCCGCCATTATCCCTGTCTGTCTACATTTTGGTCCAGTGTATGTAATATGTATGCATGTATGTATGCAAACTATGCATGCATGTATGTATTTCTGTATATATGTATGTATCATGTATGTATGCATGTATGTATATGCATGTATGCAAGTATGTATGTATGTATGTATGTATGTATGTATGTATGTATGTATGTATGTATGTATGTATGTATGTATGTATGTATGTATGTATGTAGTTAGGCAGGTAAGTATGCACAACATTGCACATACATATTTCATACATTCCAACATACATATACATACATACATACATACGTATGCATACATACATGCATTTTTTCAGGGGAGGGCCTACACCCTGAAGAAACAGTCGATAACATTGTAGAAATTTATTTATAGGCTATTTATGAAATATTGGGAATATAGCTTAAGCATCTCCGTCCTCACAAACTTTGGGGACCGTCTCCTGTCCTGCTTATAAGGTCTCCGCGTTACCGAAGTCGCTATATCATATAATTTAAACCGCTAAACTGAACAGTGTTTAGGCCTACTACATTGGTGTTTATAAAGTGTCATTTACCTAAATATTTACATAAATACATAATGAAGTTTGATTTATAAAGTCAACTAGATGTGTTACCCGGCGTTGCCCGGAAAATGTAGGGTTTTAAAAACTACTCCACTGTGGTATCCATCATTGACCGCTAGATTTCGGGTTTTCGCCAACCCTTCACCCCACCCCGCTTCCCGAAAAAGCCAAACGTGACCCGACTCTGCGGGGCGCTACGGAAATTATTGCTGGGCTGGTATGACGTCATGCGGTCTGTAGACTCTTCACTACAGCGCTAGCGTGAATGATTATTGATGAAATCTGTCTTAAAACGCTAATAACTCTGGTTTTAAATTGAATTAAAAGCTGAAAATAGTTGCGTTGACCTTATAATTTGGGTAAGAATCAATTGCATAAATTTTGTTAAACCGATGCTGTTTCATTTCCGAGCCCATTTTGTAACAAAGAGTCAACACACACACACACACACACACACACACACACACACACACACACACACACACACACACACACACACACACACACACACACTTTCATACTTATAATATTAGATTATTATAGGCATGCATAGACATGCGGAATTGTGGCCCTGTGGGAAGAGTATGGTCTCGGAAGGTAAAGATCGATTAGGGCTCCCTGAGAATATGGCGGCGGGTCTCCCGAGGGCTTAATCGAGGCCTGGACACAATGGCGATGACGCGTGCGGGCACATGCGGCGATCAGCTCATTAATTGGCAGTATAGTATTTGATAAGCGACGGGTCGTATGCGGGGTAGGTGGGTATACACTCATTTCTTATTAAGCATTATGCCTTTCTTATACATACATAGACGTACGTATATGTACCTTGTATAACACTGTATATGTATTTAAGTAATGTGCATGTATGTTTTAATGAATGAAACTTCTACCATGAGCATCTATGATCTACTATATAATTCCGAAAGTTTGTCCGTCTTTTGTGTGTTTGTATGTCTAGTGTCGTGCTAAAGGCTCTGAAACGGCGCAATCTCGCGCAAGTGACTTTTTAAAACTTGCTCATTAAAATTTGCAGGGCCATGCGACTATTTTCAGCTTATAATTATAATTCGCTTTTAATAACAATAACTTGAAACAATGCAAGCTAGCGAGTGTTGCGTACGTTCATAATCGCTTTTATAGGCATACACGGCCAAAGTTCGCTCAGTACGAGAAGCCACGGCCGGTAGTCCACCACTGACCTTTCCACCTACGAACTGTGATCTCTCCCCTCTTAACCACGGTCACCAGTGAGGATCGAGTTGCGTCGGTTGATAATAACGTCGCCACCGAAGACATGTGAGCTGGATCCACTTTCATCGTTTCTCCTCCAAGAGAGCATCGACACGCTTCTGCCATTTCTCACAGTCCTGTGCAATGATGCAATCGCTCTCTTCAAGAAGGAGTTCTTCCTGTGTCACCCAGAAGAGGTCCATCCTCGTTTTCGTGATCAAGGCAAATGGTCTTAATAACGCTGAGCTTAACAATTTTAGGCCAAAAGCAAATGCTACATTTATGTGTAAAATAATTGAGAAGATTGTTGCTGTACAGCTTATGCGCTATCTGAAAAATAGTAGCCTTCCGATTTTTCAGTCAGGATTTCGCAAGGGCCATTCCACAGAAACGGAACTCTACTTGTCTGCCTTCTCTTTGACATCTACGCATGGGCGGAGACTTGGGCGGAGACTTGCGGGGGACGAACGAGTGGCCGAAGGAAGGACGTGAGATTTTGGGCGGACAAATGGCTGAGTCGCCGACAAAATTTCCCATGTTTTTGCCGGCAAAAATTTGTGACGACCTTTTTTTGGTCATCTGAAATGTCTGGGGAAAACCCAACTTTCTCTGTCCAAAAAGTGTATGACCTTTTTCCTTTTTAGTTATTACGTCATTTGTTCGAAGATCTCTTCTTCTAACGTTGTAGGCTAACCTCGCCAGTGTGTTCGTGAAGTGTACATATCCTAAGTTCCTAACAATTGGGAGAGACAAATGCATGAGCCGTCCCCCACCACACTAATTGAGGGGGACCGTCCCCTGCCCCCGTAAGGCTCCGCCCATGCATCGGTGCCATCGACAGATCCCAGGTTACTCTCCTCTCATTGTTTGACGCAAGCAGGGGCTTCTATCCCTATACATGGCGGGCGCAGCTTGCGCCCAGTGAAAAATAGGAGGGGAATCAGAAGACAGCCAAAATTCACGTTGGTTGGGGGGGAAGGTCGGACATGGAGGGCAGCTTTCAACCTATAGGCATCACTATGAGGAAGATCCCCCAGAAAATACCTCCATATAAATTTGGACAAAATGGTAGGCCTAATAGTTTTTAGCAAAATGTATACACTTTTAACACTTTGAGTTTTTAGTTAGGCTACTATCTGCATTTTTGAATTGCATGAACTGCTATAACAGCTATAATATACTTAAAAAATTTCCTGTTACATGATTGCAATTATGTTTTTACTATTTTAATAAATAATACAATCATATTATAACTGAAAAATAATGTTAATACAAATACTATTTTGCACAACTAAATGGCTTCTCTCCAATGTTATCTTTCAAATTTCAGACAGTCAAATTTGGTCCTTGAACACTTAGTAAAGCAACATCATTATTACGTGGGCTTACAATGTAGGACCTACATTGTATTTTATTGTATTGCATTGTGCTCTAAAAATTTATGCAGCGCCTCTCGATTGCACACTGATCGGAGGCGCAAAACATATGGCTGCCCAATTTTGGCAGCAATTCCTCAACTGAAACAGTAGAGTAATTTTGCTAAGAGGACAGCTTGAAATGCTGAAATTGCAATGCGGAAATCGCAAAAATTTCTTATGGGAAGGGGCACGTTCCCTCCCCATACCAGGTCCCTTCTCGGCGCTACACATGCTTCGGCGATCGCCTGCTGGATGCTCGTTTGTCCCTCTCCAAACAAACCTTCATTCCCGTGCACACTAGAGGAGGGCATGCGCTAAATTGCATTATATTGCATACATAGAGGAAGACCGGTCCAGAAAAGGGGGGAAGAAAATGGATTGCGCCCGGTTGCTTAGGGGGGATAGAAGCCCCTGGACGCAAGCTCTGCATTCGACATTGTTGATCATGACATCCTCTTGCAGCGCTTATCGATTTCATTCGGCCTCTCTGGAAGCGCACTTGATTGGCTTGCTTCCTTTCTGCAGGACCGCTCCTTCATGGTAGTTTCTGGATACACGAGGTCCTCATGGGTTTCTGCTCCAATTGGTTTGCCTCAGGGCTCCATTCTTGGCTCCTCCTTTATATCATATGCACTGCTGATCTGTGTTCTTTGCTGACAGCTATGGCTGTCCACCTGCAAGCTATGTCCACTGTCTGGCAGTCCATGCTGATGTAGCGTTTGGGACAATAAGCCAGACTATTAATCATGCTGTCCTTGATATCCTCACACCGCCTGCGCCTTAACCCTAAAAGACTCAGCTTATATGGCTTGGGACGCCACCACAGCTTCCTAAAATTGATTTATCTTCCCTACCCTTTAAAAATCCACTTTTCACTTTCTCCACTTCAGTCCGGGATTTGGGAGTCATCCTAGACCAGAAACTCACATTTACGCGACACATTAACCTTCTATGTCGCAGCTGGTACTACCAGTTTGGGCAGCTCAAGGTCATTTTCCGCTCTTTCACTAGTGGCGCAGCCTCAACACTTGTTCATACGTTTGTAGTTTCATGTTTGGGCTACTATACGGTAGACTTCCGGTCTCTCTCCCTAAATAGGGTTCTGCGCACAGCTGCCCGCCTCATTTCCAAGTTTGGCCGAGTAGCCTACATGCGGGATGTATACCGTGACCTTCGAAATGAGACTCACTGGCTCCCTTACCCAGAGCGTTTTGATTACCGACTTTCTGTCTCGGTCCGGCGCTGCTTTTGAGGGTTTAGCTTCTTTATACTTGCAGGCAGTGCTGTACAGTAAAGAAGTATAAGTAACGCGTTGCTGTACTTAAGTAAAAATTTGAATACTTTCACTTGTAACGAAGTATCAGAAAAACTAAATACTTTTATTTTCAACGAAGTAAAATTTTATCCATGTTTCAGTACTTTTACTTCGTTACAATTTATGTGACACTCGTAACATTTGTTCGTTACTTCAATGCGCTAATTAACATTTCGTTACGCTAAGATAAAACGCTAAGCTAAATTTGCATGGCTAAAAACAGATTTCGATGGGTGGTGCACGCTGGATGTAGGCCTACTGCCATTTCTGCAGTAGAACTACTCTTCAGCAGCTGTGCATTGTGCTAAAATCAATAAGAACCATTTCGAGAATTTAGTAGGCCTATTTTTGAAGATTAATAATCGATTGAGTTATAGAAAGACTCAGTACTTTTACTTTTTAGGCCTACTTGAAAAGTATTATTTTAAGGGGATACTTTTTACTTTTACTTAAGTAATATTTATGATGAGTACTTTTATTTAAGTAATTAAAATCCATGTTACTTTTACTTTTACTGAAGTACATTTTCCGGATACTTTCAACAACACTGCTTGCAGGAGCTGTGATGCTCCACCGCGCACGTCCAGCGCCGCTGCTCTCTGCGTTCAGTTGCACAAGCATTGTCTCCCGTTCCCGTTCAGGCATCGCCATGCTTTCTCCGTGGCTGGCCCTGGCGACCTGGAATGAGCTCCCTGTTATTCTTCGTCAAATAGCCTACCTATTGGTCTTTCTACTTCATTTCTCGCTGTCCTTAAGACGTCTTATTTGGCCGGGTTGGACTGGGAGCGCTCCTTAGTAGTTATCTTGAAGGGGCGCTATATCAAATTTCTAGTAAATATAAATAAAATAGAAACATCGCTCAATATATTTAACCTTAATTTTCAACATTTCTAAAAAATAGACCTAGGTCTATGTTGCTTACCTGCTAAACTCTGAACTTGAAAAAGTTTTCGAAAGCTCCGCGGGGTATAACTTACTTATGAAGATGACGTCATTGATGTGGTTTAAATGAAGATGTATGTATATATATATATATATATAGAAAATTACATAGCACATTATTTTGTACATCTAAGTGAAATTTAAAAATATTTTGATATTTGATGTGATGATGTCACATCAAATTTCAAATTTCAAAAAAGTCAAATTTCTTGGACACCCTACCCTTCGTCACAAATCATCACATAAGTGTGACACTCCTTCCCCTAGGTGCGTGAGTGACGTCATTTATGGACGCCTGTCCCTGGTGTATTTCTTACGAGTTTCGCATAATAGTTTATGAAGCTTCTGAAAGACTTCAGACTCAGTGAAACACATTAAAAGCGACTATAAAACAGTTATCCATGCGACCGAAGACTAATGCATACGCCAGAGATAGGCCTTTTTCGCATAAAGATAAGCCCACCCTCTCGGCGCAACCGTCCGCCAGTGTCACGAAATAGAGTATCTCCCGTATTAATTGTATCCCCCCAAAATTAAATTAATTTTTATCTGCTATGTTTTGAACAATGACACTAACAGGTATGTTTATTCCGACTAGATAATTTGTTTTGCCCTGTTTTTAGAGCACTTAAAACATTGAAAACACTTAAAAACACTCAGAGTCACTAAATAAATTCGAGTTGCCTTTATCTGAGCATTGCTTAGGACACTTGAAACAATTAGAGTCACTTTAAATTTCGATTACGGCATACATTTTTTTATTATGCGCATTTTTCAAAAAAGGGGATAAAATGGTTTATCCCCCCGGATAGTATAGACGGGTTAATTCCATCCGGGGGGATAGATTAATTCATCCCCCCGGATAGCTTTCAGGGGGGATACTCCGTTTCATGACACCGGCCGCTCGATTGTCTCGATCCCCGCCCCAAAAACCTGGATCCCCCCCAAGAGACGTGGACCAGATTAAACACTGATATATACAGTATACAAATATCAAGGACACATAGTAAAGGGGGGCATGCAGTTGAGGGCAACACCCGATGTAGGTCGTGCACGTGATCGCTCAAGCATAGCCAACATGCACCTGCGGAACCAAAAAATCGACATACTGCTCAGTTCATTTCTGATTTCAAAAGAAGACTATCCCTGTGAGAGAGAGAGAGAGAGAGAGAGAGAGAGAGAGAGAGAGAGAGAGAGAGAGAGAGAGAGAGAGAGAGAGAGAGAGAGAGAGAGAGAGAGAGAGAGAGAGAGAGAGAGAGAGAGAGAGAGAGAGAGAGAGAGAGAGAGAGAGAGAGAGAGAGAGAGAGAGAGAGAGAGAGAGAGAGAGAGAGAGAGAGAGAGAGAGAGAGAGAGAGAGAGAGAGAGAGAGAGAGAGAGAGAGAGAGAGAGAGCCGACAATGACGCACCTCATGCAGTGCTGTACGTCTCTTGTTGCTGTTCAACGACACTGCCATTTCAGAATCTGTGGCGGAGCTAATCCTTCTGTGCTGGGTATAGTGAAAGACCCAGACATAGCCCAAGGAATGACAATGCCAATTGGAGATACCTGCCGGGTGAGACAGAGATATATCATATATGCCCAAACTGGGGGCGGAGGTAGGTTGTGGCAGTTGACAGTTCCCACAAGGTTCCCAATAGAATGACAAACGACTAGATAACAAATTTAATGTGTCAGGAATCTAGATTCTTCTTCTTCTGCTTCTCTGCCCACAGGCAGGTTCGACTGCCATTGCAAAGTGGAAATTAAACAAGTTTCTGATGGGGAATTCAAGATTTGATGTAGGCCTAGTGTTCTGCGTGGTATACGGACGCCTATAAGAGATATGTGATCACATTTTTTTTATTTACCTACTTAGATGTCTCTGAAAATAAGAATTCTGCGAAATAAGGCAGTCGTCGAAAATGTGTAACTTTTTCTATAGAGGCTATTCTTGCGTGAAGTCAATGGAATGCGCGCGCGTGGCTTCACTATGAATGCAACGAAAAAAACAAAAAAACGAAGGCAAAAACGGCTGCTACTACCAATTGCAGCAATTCAGGGTCATTGCTCGCTCTCCGACTTTTAGAGCTGCAGTCTCCCATGTGGCCTTGTTCATGCGTTTGTATTGAGCTGCCATGACTACTGCGCCTTCATCTTTGCTGGTTTCCCGTGGGTTCGGATTGATCGAGAGGTTGAAGCGCGACTTACTAGCGGGTTCACCCAGTACGCCCGCGTATCCCAGTAGGCCTATATGCGCGAGGTCTTGCACTGACTTCCTTTCCCGCGCCGCATCTCATTCAGGATTGCAGCTTTGGTGCAGCGAAGGGCACCCTCTTATCTGTGTGAGCCTTGCCTCCCCCCTTCAACTTGAATATATATGCCGCCGCTCTAATGTCCATGGCGACTTAATCCTTTCACTCGCTCTGCGACAATGCAGAGCCATTCTTTCTCTGTAGTGCAACAACCTGGAACGGGCTTCCTTGACTATGCGAACTGTTCTCAGTTTCACAAACTGTTGAAGACTGCTTTCCCCCCTTGATCTCGGCTGGGAGCGCTCTGAGTAAGCTGAGTATGTATCTTGAAGGATGCTATATAAATTCTGATTTACTGATTAAAATGGCAACCGACTTCACTTGCACTGTCTAATATACTACATAGCCGCTTCCACATGGCCTAAAGAGAAGAATAGCAATGGGTAAAGAGGCATTCTTAAAAAGGAAGGAATTTCTAAGAGGGGGCTAAATCGAAATCTTAAGAAAAGAATGGTCAAAACATTGATATGGAGTTGGCGTTACATGGACAATGACAAAAGAAGACACTAAGCGGCTGGAAGCTTTCGAAATGTGGGTATGGATAAAGATGAAGAAAATTCGTTGGACAAAGCGCGTTACAAACGAAGAAGTACTAATGATGATGAAGCAATTATAGATACAGAGAACTTAAGGACATGGCACAACAGCGTAAAGGGGGAGACATTGGACTTTGGACCTGCCACTTGGCAGAGAACCTAACGAAGAAGAAGCCTTCTTCATGTGGTTTGGATTTGAGATACCGTCGCGAAGCCCTTTTTGGTACTTCCTCCCTCGAGGGTGAATCGCCTTGCCGTAGAGTCCTGGTGTCCATCCCAAGAGTTAGGCTGTATTAATCCACCGGGTTCAAAGTCCGTTCTGCCTCATGGGACCGATTTCCCCTATTATCGCTTTCGTCGTAATTAATTCGAGGCTGGGTGGATAGTCGTTGACCCCGTCGGAGTCCACTTGTTTCTGAATATCAGGGTACCAGACGATGGCTCGAGTGCAAAATCGCGGTCGACGATTTGTCGACAACTACAGATTTACTGTAGTCAGGGTCCCTGTTTGGACTACAGCGAGCAGTGGTTAAGGGTAGGTTTCCAGCCTATCGAAGCGATTCATTACCTCTCCTAGTTGGAACTTCGCTTCTCCTACTTGTGACCTTATTTCCCCTACTTGGGAACGCATGTTACCTTGTAATGTAGGGCACCTACTTAATTGTGATTTAACTTCATCTAAGCAGTTCAACACGGTTTCCATAACGGAGTTAACCCGAGAACGGTTAGACTAGGGACGTCATTGGGGGGGGGGGCATTTGCCCCCCTGAATTTGACCGATTGTTCTTACACATGTCATATTTTGCAACGCAACACGTTGTTCAACATACCAAACGACCTGTGTCTTCACGGCCTCTGTAATTTTGTATGTGAGGGCAGATTCGAGCTGCACACAGTGCACACACAGTTCACAGGCCACAGATATCGGTTTAGGTCTATGTGTATAATTATTGTCTGCACAGAGAATGAGCTCTGGCTGATACTCGCAAGACTACAGTTTGTTCCCGCTAAAGAGAAGACCTTGTCCCAGGTCAGTAAGGTCACCATTATGTGTGGGTCCTGTGGGCCACATAGCGCAAACCGACACCCAGTTAGGCCTACATGAAGCGGCCAGGCATGATTCTCCCTTTGAACCTACACTGCCCTACACTACAGGCATCCCGCCCCGTTCTGACCGGGAGCTGGAGCGGTATCGCCCCTCGCCAGCTCCCCGACACAGGCGACCTCTGGGGCAAGTAACCCACAAAGGACGAATGAGCGGGAAGTTCAGAAAGGAGATAGCAGAAAGATGTATTACAAGGGCTGACTGCAGTTGGGGAGGGGAGGAGGTTAATGAGTGTAGGTTACAAATGTCGGTCAGCAGATCTGGGCCCAAATTTATGGGAGATGTCGTAGCTAAGACACCACTTAGCGCTAAGATGCGCCTAGCAAAGACGTGTCGTAGACTTTACGACATCCCGTATTCACCACTCGCACTTACAGGACCACTTACTTAGTCGACAAACTAAAGCGTGGTTATAGTTAGCGCCCATGCGCACATAATACCGGTATTAATAGGCGGCCGTGCCTTAGCCAGTGGGCTAGACAATGGGCTGTCCGCGTATCAAAACAAACAAAGACGTTGCATCGCCCGCGGAAGATATTATCTTCGGCGGTAGATTATATGCGATCTAAAATGCGTTTTGTCACACATTAATGGTATTTTGTGACGGCGAAAACCACAAGCATAAATCAACTCATCGACCCACAGCCAACGGAATTAAATTTGGTGCCTCTGAAACACTGTTTAATAGTTTAAACCGCGTCGAAGTGGACGAATCGAAGATGTCCCGCAGGCCATGTTTGCCTTTACGACAGCGACTAGTAGACTTACACGACCCTCATAGGTCGACTAGCGTAGTTGTGTCTTAGCTGGCTAAGACGTCGTTGTGAATTCTGATTTATCCGTTAGTTGCCCGCTAGTCGCAACTAGGATCAAGGACATGTCTGAGATACCGTCATAAATTTGGCCCCTGATGATTGGGCTTTCTTGAGAACTGAAGAGAGGATAAAAGCGGACCAAAGGACACAATAGTCCAGCCCGAAACCCGTCGTCAATCGGTATTTGTCTCGTCGATCTGCTATAAGGCACTCACAGGAATCTACGGTAGGCCTATTATGCGACATTCAATTTAAATTAAATTTACACAAACTGACTGTTTTTTAGTGCAATGGTTAGGCAGGTTTACTTCTTATGAAGTCCTGGATATAACAAATTTCTTTAAGTCATATCTTTCCAGGGTGAGATAATCACTCATGATTATCTGCTTGCTCTCCCAACTCCTCAAGTGTTTGTGTTGATGTATGCTTCTGGAGATCGCTGTACAGCCCACCTATGTATTGTAGAGGCTCATGGCAGACTATTGGATTTACATTACCCACCCCAATGGTAAAATTCTAGCTACGCCACTGAAGGTCATCTGTGATCCATTTAGCCGTAATCCATTATAGCTCTTTTTCAGACAAATCAAAATATCTTACATCAGTGCTTTGGCTTAAGTTAAACAACCGACGTTTTACCAAGCCATTGACCACCACTTGAATGATTCCATAAATAATAATAGTCATTAGTCCAAAAATAATTATTGCATGACTAGTGCATGCAGCATGCAATATTGCTTTGTGAATTGTTATTAATAACAAAACAGTGTCTAATCTGGACCCCTCCTGGGAGGGAGAAGTGCCCCTTGCCTGCAAAAACATTGCTTGAATTTCCACAGTGCAATGGCACCATTTTAGGCTGTGATCTGAACAAAATTGCTCTATCATTTGAGTGCTGCTAAGAGTGGTCTAAGACTTCAATAAATATAGGTCTACTTAAAATATTAAAAATTTCTTGTTGAGTTCCCACAATGTAATCATAGCATGTAAGATGTTATCTTGACAATTTGTCACTCAATTATTTCAATGCTGATAAAAAGAGTGGATTGATATTTCAATATTAAAATGTAATTATAATTGCAGTAATAATCTCCTTGTGTATCAAGTTAGGCAACACTGTTCTGTTGCTACTGGACTATTGCAATGAATAACAGCAGACTGGAGTACAATCATGTAAGCTTGCTTTGTTTGTACTGCAATAAGCTTACCCTTGTTGTTCAAGACGGTCCTCAATTGCTCAACCAGGACACAATTGGCAGAAATGGTTAAACATGGTATACCAAGTAAGCAAGAATCACCACACTCCCCAACTTAGGAAGCATATGTAATGATGATGCTGTTTTACTAAATATTTCAAGGAACAAAACATTTTGAAATTTAACAGTTTGAAATTTGAACGATTACACTGGATAGTGGAGATAATACATATAATGGTAAAACAAATTGTATTTTACACAAATATTAACAGTAAATTATTCTGTATTTCATGATAATGTCATATATTATTATAGTAAATAACATCACTATAATTATATAATAATAAATAATATCATGGTAGATTATAAGCGTCCAACCCGGTCTTTGTAATGCAATTCTATGTAATACAATAATGTAAATTGGAACAATAGCCATTATCGTTTTGTCAAAATTTTCTGTGGGTGAAGGTTATCTCTGTCATTTTAATTGTACAAAAATAGTATTGTACAAATATTAACTGTAAATAATACTCTTTTAATATGATACTATCATATATCATAATAAATAATACCATTATTATAATCATATAATGGTAAATAATATCACAGTATATAATAACAAGTGCAAAGCACTTAGTCTATTTAAAGTAGTAGTCATTTAAAATATACCCCATCACTGAACAACATAGACCTATAGTAAGAAATAAGTGAGAGCAAGAATAAAACCTCATTTAACCAGTTTTGCACATGTTGGCTAAATACAGAACTTAAGAAGCTTGTGGAATTTTGACCGGCGAAATTTTTTTGCACCCCCCCCCCCCCTGAGAAAACCTGAAATGACGTCCCTGGGTTAGACGCTCGTGACCTACATGTATTATCATCATCGTGAAGGCGCTCTATCAATGTCGGTGAAACCGGCCGACTCCTACTCATGAAACAAGTGTGTGTCTTAATTGACAGATTTATTTCTTATGTAAAATAATAGAGAATGCTAAAGATATCATAATTAACCAGTCAACAATCTAACGTAACTTGGAATAATATTACAATGTCCCACTTCTAATTAATGGCGATTTATTTCGGCTTCCCCTGTTATCTAATTTCAACGTACCTTATTTGTGGTCCATTGTGGACTGGGCTCCGAATAGTCCGAAAGGACAAGGGTTCTATCCGCAAAACCAAGGCGCATGAGTGTAATCCACGCACTGCGTCGACGACAGAGATATTTAAGTAAGTAAGTATTTTCTTTATTACACCACTTGCAAACGCACAATGGGACACAGAACATCATTAGGCCTATAATACATCGAAGTAATAATAAAACCAAGTAAAGTAAAACCAAGATGGGAGTTGTAAAGACATGTGTTTTCAACAGTAGGCTATGATGTATGGGTGAGAGACATGGGTGCTAACAAAAGATTCGCAAAGGAGAGTGTTAACGTTTGAAAGAAAATGTTATAGGAAAATTCTGAGAATAGGATGGACTCAGAAGGTAACCAATGAAGAGGTATATATAAAAGAGTGGATATGACCGAGAACCTCATGCAGAAAGTTATAAAGCGGAAACTTGGATTGTTCGGGCACATTTGTCGAATGAAAGATGACAGAAAGATCAAGACCCCGATATTTGGGATAATGGAAGGCAAGAACAGAAGAGGCAGGCCGCATAAAGAATGGACAGATGACATTGAAGGGTGGTGTACAACAGATTTGCAGAATTTATATCATGCAGCTAAGAACAGAATGGAATGGAGAGACATTGTGAGGAGGGCATCGGACTCCTACGGGCACTGTGCCCAAGGTTATTGAATTGAAGTAATAATAGGTAATAAAAACGTGCAAATTAAAATCACAAGTTAAATTATTATATAATTACTAAACTATTATCGTCAAACAAGTTAACTGTATAGCATTCTCGTGATAAATCCCTTTCCAATCAACGAATCACATCGTGGTAGGCTACCTCTAGATTATGTGATCGGGGCCTAAGGGAATAACCATGCATTCAGGTGGAAGAAGATAATGGAGAATATGACCGGGATCAGAAAGGATAGAAGTAAAGAGGGATACATCTGCTTTAGAACATAGCATGTCAAAAGTAGGAGTGTTACTGGGCAAAAAGCCTTGTCGTACCAACTTTCTAATAATAGCGGACAGGCGACTCCTCTGACCCTCATTTGCAAAACCCCACCATGCTGGTGAAGAATAAAGCATTCGCGCGACTGTGGTGGAACGTACAACATCATGGATTCGGCTGCCTGTCAAACCATGCGACACAAGGATACGAAGTGCATAAAATTATTGCTTTGCTTTACAGACAATATTATCAATGTGTGCAGAAACCCCAAACTATATAAAAGCGTGATGCCAAGAACCTTAACTGCATCAACTCGTTCAATCCCTCTAATGGGGGGCGGGGTGGCGAGGGCAGTCAGAAGTTTTGGAACGAGGACGCCTAAAGACGACTTTACATGACTTGCTATGATTAAGGCACAAGTTACAATTTCTAGCCCACTCTGCAATGTGATCAAGTTCAGCATCAGTAGTGTCAATATTTGATGCAGGAATAATCAGGCAACAGTCATCAGCATATTTAAAAAGCCTATTACCTGCAAATAGTAGTTTTAATCCAGAAATTAAGGAACGAAAGTTGACTGGCCCAAGAACAGACCCTTTAATGCACTTGAAAGCGGAGGTTATGCCACAGAACTTAATTAGTACAATGCACTCGGTTTAGTAACAAAGCAAGAACCCAGTTGTAAACAAAGTCAGGAATCGGCATAGAGGCTAACTGTACAGCCAGGCTATCATGCCTTACAGTATCGAAAGCCTTAGAAAAATCCAAAGATACCAAGCGAACATATAGTTCACATTTAACAGACTCAAGTAAATGGTGAGTTAAAGCTATGAGTGCAGCAGTAGTCGACCCAGAGGGTCTGAATGCAAATTGGTCAGAATATATGCAGTTCTCATCAGGATTAGTCAGAATTGGATAGTAATATTTATGCACAACAAACTTCTCTAGAATTTACATAATACAGGTGTAATAGAAATTTGGTGGAAATCAGTCTCAGAAGCAGGACTTAACATTTTAGGAATTGGGGTAATTTTGCTCTCCTTCCATCGAGGAGGGATACTACAACTGCGTGAGATTACTAAGCCTGACCAAATTGCCCTTACCTCCAGTTGTACCAGGTACGCAAAAAGTCCAGTTCTAAATGAATTTGGGCAGCTGTGAAAGCACAGGCTATTCGCGTAGTCAAAGTTAGCTAGAATTGTTCACTGTCATCCGATTGGTAATAATTTAACATGAAGGATGGGAAGGGAGAAAAGACCTCGGGTTGAGCAGTTAAAGCATTCCTTTAAAAGAAGCCCTGAAAAATTGTTTATTTGCAACCCCAAATGACCAAGAAGCGTTGACGGCGCACCCCCTTTCACCTCTATAGGGCGACTTTTTAATGTTTTCAAAGGAAGTATTTATAGTCATTCGAAAGAAAGACAAGTAGGCCTACAACGTCGATTAGTACTTTGAAAGCTTATAATAAGTAAAATTATGTAATAGTGTTCATCGATTAGTAGGCTACTTAGAAATTTGCTAATAACTCAAATGATGTAATAGTGTTCAATGTTCAATAAAACTAATGTTCACTAAAACTAATGCTACTTAATGACACGAAAGTCTCTATAAAACGTCGATTAGTACTGTGAAATATAAGTCCAAGTAAAAAAGAAAGCTATTCATGGAAACGAAAGTCATATAGGCCGACAGAATACATGAGCCTGTTTGCAAAATGCTCTTTTGTACATACGCTTCTTTGCAGTGCTTAAAGTGTAAAAAAAGAAGTGCCAGGACGCTGTATTGCAGTGTTTAATCTAGACGTCTCTGGGGGGGAACTTTTCCCCCCAGGATTGACATTTCCCCCCCAGAAAAATGTCACAAAATGTTATTGGTTTTTAGTAACTTTTTCATCGTTGTTTTACTTGAAGTGTTATAATATACCGTGATATTATTTACTATTATATGATTATAATGACATTATTTACTACTATAATATACGATACTATCATGTTGCAATGAATATAACTTACTGTATATATTTAGATAAACACTATTTTTTTCTAACTAAAAACAGAGATGACATCTCCTCCAGAAAAATTTGTCAAAATGGTAATAGTATTTACCGGTAGTTGCTGTTTAGTGTTTACATCATTGCATTACATGAACTGTTATAATAATATAACCGTAATATTATTTACTGCGACATGGTTGTAGTAATTATTTACTGTTATATTATATGACAAACTCCAAAAAATGAGTATAATTTACTGTTAATATTTGTACAAATACTATTTTTGTACAACTGAATGGCTATCAAGTGCTATCCTTCACATTTTAAACTGTCAAATTTCAAAATGTTTTGGTCCTATTATCTGAACACCTAGTAAAACAACATCATTACTACAAGACTAGTGGCTTCTTGATTTTGGTACCGGTAGTTTATTAGCTCTTGGTAGATTTGTGTACCATTAAATATGATTTCGGAAAGTGTGTACTGATCAGAAACTCAGAGTCATATGGAGAAACTGGGATAAGCTGACAGTTTCTGATTACAGTGCTGAAAAGTCAGCTTATTTACTCATGTAAACAGTAATTCATTAGAATAACCCAGCAACAGCAGAACTGAGCTGCTGAACACGATACATAAAGATTTTTTTATTGTAATTATATAATATATATATATTGAAATCCTAAAACACTTTTATCAGTACTAAAATAATGGAGTTATTTTGTTAAAATGGCATTTTCAAAGGGTACCATTGCAATGTGGAAATTCAAGAAGTTTCTAATGAGTCACTGAAAAAGTACAGCTATTGTGTTAAGATGACACCTTAAAATGCTGCCATTGCAATGTGGAAATTCAAAACATTTCTAATGGATCACTGAGAAAGTACAGCAATCTTGTTAAGATGACACCTTAAACTGCTGCCATTGCAATGTGGACATTCAAAAAGTTTCTAATGGGCACTGAAAAAGTACAGCTATTTTGTTAAGATGACACCTTAAACTGCTGCCATTGCAATGTGGAAATTCAAAAAATTTCTAATGGGTCACTGAAAAAGTACAGCTATTTTGTTAAGATGACACCTTAAAATGCTGCCATTGCAATGTGGAAGTTCAAAAACTTTCTAATGGATCACTGAGAAAGTACAGCTATTTTGTTAAGATGACACCTTAAAATGCTGCCATTGCAATTTGGAAATTCAAAAAGTTTCTAATGGATCACTGAAAAAAGTACAGCTATTTTGTTAAGATGACACTTTAAAATGCTGCCATTGCAATGTGGAAATTCAAAAAGTTTCTAATGGATCACTGAAAAAGTACAGCTATTTTGTTAAGATGACACTTTAAAATGCTGCCATTGCAATGTGGACATTCAAAAAATTTCTAATCGGTCACTGAAAAAGTACAGCTATTTTGTTAAGATGACACCTTAAAATGCTGCCATTGCAATTTGGAAATTCAAAAAGTTTCTAATATATCACTGAAAAAAGTACAGCTATTTTGTTAAGATGACACTTTAAAATGCTGCCATTGCAATGTGGACATTCAAAAAATTTCTAGTGGGGAGGGGGATTTGCCCCTCCCCATTACCCCCCTCAGTGCGCTACGCGCCTCACGAGCGTTTTTCGGACGCTCAATTGTCTCCCCTCCCAGAAACCTCAATTCCCCCCCAGCGGAGGGGGACTAGATTAAACACTGGCTGTATTGTATACGGAGACTTAACTTGTCGTCAGTGGCGGCGCCAGGATTTTAGGTGGGGGGGGGGGGGCTGAAGCCCTAAGCCGTTCCTCCCTCCCAGAGGTGCATAAGAAATGTTTTCTTAAAGGATGCTCATATTGCAAGCGCCGAAGGCACTATAATCTGCGAGTGCCGAAAGCACGAAGCCCATGCCGACTAGGGGGTCTGAGGGAGAACGCATTTTTAGCTGTGTCGACCTCAACTGGAGCCCTTTTTTCGGCCCTTGTTTGCCAGCTATTTTATGAACGATAAAGTCATGAAAACTTCAAGAATAAGTCGTTTTTCAGAGTCGCAAGCTACCAGGATAACAATAAAAGTCAAAGTTTTATTGTAGAAGATAAAGGTTTTGTCTTTACCGTAATCACAACAGTTAAAAGTTTAGGCCAATAACAAGTTTTTAAGTTTGCCGTTCTATGGGTACCGTATAGGAAACTCAAAGGGCATGTCGTATTTAGGGGGTTTTACGGGCTCAGCCCACCCAAAATGTGTGATTTCCTCATGTTTATAACAAATTCTATGAAGGCTTAACTTATACTTATTGTATTTTGCGACCATTGCTTAGTGTTGAGCCACTGAACAGAGGGAGGGGTTTTGGTGGAGGGGATAGCACCTCCCCACATATTGAAATGTTTTTGAATTTCTACGCTGCAATGGTAGCATTTTAGACTGTCATTATGACGAAAATGCTCATCATTTCAGTGCTGATAGTTGTGGTTTTCGACTTCAAAAGTGTCTCCTGCAGAGTCCTGCTATTGTTTAAATCTGTCAAATTTCTTGACGGCAAAATCCCTCATAATTTCGCTGCTGAAAGATATGGTTTCAGAGTTCAAGAAATGTTTTCTCCCCATTGTTCAAATTTGACGATTTTCCACATTACAATAATAGCATTTTAGGTTGTCATTTTAACTAAACGGCTCATCGATAGATCACTTCAGTGCCGATCAGTGGCGTAGCAATAGGTGGTGCAGCTTGTGCAGTGCACAAGGGCCCCAGGCTGTTGAGGGGCCCCCGCGGTCCGAGTCATTTTTTATTTTAAGAATTATTCAGAATGTGTTTATATCTACATGTACAGAATTCCGTTCGGCGGAAAACGACAGGGGAGCAGTGGAAGAGTGGAAGACGACGACCTGTGGACTGGTTCCACCTTGTCCTCCCGGGAGGTCGTCTCCAGTCGACGATGGCACACAGGTGGAACGCAACGAGGAGAGGCCGAACAGTAAGCAGCACCCAGCGAACAGTGATCGAACTGCGGAGGAAGGTTGTTCGGACAGATGTGTGAGATGGAAGACTCTGAATGCGGAAAGAAAACTGGATTTGGTCCTATTCGGAATGGCGGTCTGAATTCTGGGTCACTTCATTGCAATCGTCAATTATTTGACCATTGCCACCATGCATGCGGTGATGTGTCTTGGGCTTGACCTCCTCAGGTCATCATCTGACACCGAAACAGACCAAACATATATCTGGCTATGATGCAGGCTAGCACCGGCGGTTAACCCTAATCCCTCACTTTACTGAACTCATGTACAACGACCTTTCCTTGGCAGGCCCGGCCCTAGGGTTTGTGGGGCCCAAGGCAGCACCGGGTCCTGAAACATAAATTTGCGCAATTGATTTCCTGTCAATACGTCACTGGTGAGGGAGAGTCAAATTAAGATGGGACACTTAACGTTGTTCCCCAAATAATATCTTTTGAGTTAAGAGCACTATTTTATAATAAGCCACACTGATGTCGCCTATAGTAGCCTACATATTTGACTTTCAACAGATGCATGTAAAAGAATAGCAATTTCCAAAAAACGATATTATTGTCATTAGAAACAATTAGATCTACTAATATGTCCCAACTTAAGCAACTACATGTATATTCATAAGATAGGGCAATAATTTCCATTATATCAGATTGGGTAAATTTAATAATATGAAATGGCATCAGCGAACATGAAAAAATTCAATTATCAATCAACTAAAGACAGCAGCACCGTAAGTACCGTATTAGCACATTTAACAGTTGCTATAGGCCAGTGTTTCTTAACCAGTGTTCGACCGAACCCCTGGGGTTCGGTGAGCCAGTGCCAGGGGTTCGGCAGAGGTGCTCTGAAATATATAATATTCAGGGTCAGTGAGTGTGAGTGAAAAATCATTTGCTATTAAAAAAATTCTACTTTTATTTAATAAATTTTTGAAATAGATTGCTGCCAGGCCCTACCTTATGAAATTTAAAGCTGTTCATCCTGTTAACCTTAGTTATGTCTTACTGCACTTCCCGATAATTAACACTACGTCGAGTCACAGTAACTGTTCATCCTTGCCTTGGCCTATACTTGGTTGACATCTTTGGTGCACTCAATCATCTCAATTGCCAGATGCAGGGTGGTGGCGTCAATATAATTGAAGCGGAAGAGAAGCTTAATTTGTGCTTACCGAAAGAGGTTACCATTGTGAAGTGTCGAATCGAGAACAACTTCGCTAACTTTCCTCTGCTAGATGAGTGTGTAAGTCACAATGAGTCTAAAGTTGGAGATACTGTTGTTCCAGAGTAGTTTAAGCAATTGATTGCATGCAATGCACCTGGTGGAGCTGGCAAAGTCATTTGACGGCCACTTCCCTGACAAAGATATCCAGCAATATCCAGCATGGATGCGACAGCCTTTCACCTTCGATATTGTAGGCTACAGCAAATGTGAACGATCCATACGGTACCTGGACGATCTTATCGGACTTCAGCAGAGCCATGGCGCATTCAACAATTATTGCTCTTTGGTCATCATCATCATCATTGCGGTCCATGGGCTCAGTGCCCGTTGGTGTCTATCGCATGATTCACCATCCGTCTCCACTTGTCTCTCTCCTGTGCCATTCTGCTCAATTTGTATATCTCCATTTCGCACCAATCTGTAATGTCATCCAGCCATTCCCTACACGGTCTTCCCCTAATCCCTGCTCCGTCCATCATCCCAAAAATAGTTTGCTTGATGAGTCTCTCATTTCCCATTCGGCACACATGTCCAAAAAAGTTAAGTTTTCTTTCCATTATTATTTGCTTGATGTTTTTCTTGTTTCCGACACGTGCGCGCACCTCCAGATTTGTTATTTTCTGCTCCCATCTGATGTGTAATATCCTCCTGTAACATCTCATTTCAAATGCCAATAGTTTGTTTGTATCCCGCTTACGTAGAGTCCTCTTTGGTAGGCTACAACAACACTCTAGAGATTTTGGTGCCGCCAAATGGAAGGATATCCTCGCATTGCCAAAGCCGCCCTTGAAATCCCCACACCGTTTGTCACATCATGTCTCTGTGAGCAAGGATTCTCAAAATTGGTGGAGATTAAATCCAAGAAAAAAAGCAGATTTGATTGTGAAAATGACACGAGTCACGCATTTCTCACATTGTCGCCACACGGCAACAACAAATGACATCTTAAGATGTAATTGGTAGTGTTGGTACGTTAGTTAACTGTTAGTAGTTCACAGTGGCCGCGTAGCCAAGGAGGATTTCGGGATTTTGGTGCCGCCAAATGGAAGGATATCCTCGCATTGCCAAAGCCGCCCTTGAAATCCCCACACCGTTTGTCACATCATGTCTCTGTGAGCAAGGATTCTCAAAATTGGTGGAGATTAAATCCAAGAAAAGAAGCAGATTTGATTGTGAAAATGACACGAGTCACGCATTTCTCACATTGTCTCCACACGGCAACAACAAATGACATCTTAAGATGTAATTGGTAGTGTTGGTACGTTAGTTAACTGTTAGTAGTTCACAGTGGCCGCGTAGCCAAGGAGGATTTCGGGAGTTAAACCCCCCCATTGGCCTAGGAAACAAGTTTTTTAATGGTTATTTATCCACTTAAATAAGAAAAAATAAAACAATTGCTTGTAGTAACAATTGTTTTTCTTACTTTATTTCATTTGTTACTTTATTCCCTTTTTATTTACTGTAACATTGTTGGGTTGGTTTCAGAAAGGGTATCCGGCCAGGCAAAAAAACAAAAACCCCATGAAAAATTCCTGGCTACGCCACTGGTAGTTCATGTATTGAATTAATATTGTATCACATTAGGTACAATTTTTTATTTACTTTTGTTTCCATTATTAAAAGAATTATGTTTAAAACTTGAGAGGTTCGGTGAGTGGTCATGGATTTCTCTTGGGGTTCGGCTACCTTGAAAATGTTAAGAACCACTGCTATAGGCAGAGTCTAATTAACATACTTTATATGTTATTCGCAATCCTTGACAGTGGCTTCCTCTGCGTATAGCAGTAGCAATAGGTGTATCCCATCTTATGAAGCGTCCCATCTTAGGTGGCTTTCCCTACTACCTTATATAGACCTAGGTAGGCCTATCTAAGTAATGCAAAATTATCAGCGCATTTAGGGTCAAGAGAGGCCCCGCCCCGAAAATTGAGAATTTTTTTAGCAACTGAGGCCTCCGTTTTGGTTTTTGACAAATTTCTTTGCGCCAGAGCACTAGGCTAATGATACTAATTATTCACGAAGTAAATTTGCATTATTTCGACATCTCTATGAAAAATCGCTGTTCTAAATTTCCTGCTTTGCATTTTCTAAGCTCGTGCTAAAAATGTCACCCCATGTTTTCCCCTCTCCTGCAAAAATGTTTGCGGACGTCCATTTGCGAATTTGAAGCAAAATGAGTTAATTACTGCTTTCTGGAAAAACTTCTACAGTCAGGCCTAGGCTAAAAAGCTGTGAAGAAGTTTCGTTCTTTCAAAAATCACCCTATCGCATTCACGTGTCAAATTGACTACAGCATAGTTGCTATGCGTCGTAACCATTGTCATTCTCATCAAGGAAAAAATTATAGTCAGCAGCGCGGGGCCCTGGAAGCGCGGGGCCCAAGGCGGCTGCCTCGCTCGCCTTGCCCTAAGGCCGGGCCTGTTCCTTGGGCGTCAGATGGGTCCGGCCACGACCCTCAAAGGGTCATGGTCCGGCGCTCCACACCTCGTTTTACAATTTTTTGGGTTTTTTGCTTTTGTTTTTTAAATCATTTTTTATTATTATAGGTTTACGACCAGTTACAGTGCGCCAGTGACCCTCCTGCTTTGCTATTGGACTTACGGAGTTTTACCTCACGCCAGCGGTCCAGCAGGGAACCAGCTAATTATTATTTCACTTTGATCTTAGCCAAAAGGCCGAGAAGTGCTAATTGCTTTGGGGGCTGTTAGAGTTTATATAAGATAGATGCCCACATTAAAAAGGTGTTTAACGTGACCATAAACTTGCACAGTGTATTGCAAAGTTATACGTCTGCCAGAGACTTTGACTTTTGATTGAGCACGTACAATGCAATTTTTTCTAATTAATTCTGTGCATCTGAGGAGCATATGAGAAACACATTACCTATTAAACAGAAAACCAAATAGTCCCTATCTAAATAGTGTTAAAATTTGCGCCCGTAGAAACGCCATTTACCTCCAGCGGCAAAATATGTAGACGCCGTTGCTACGCAACAATAATGATAATCAGATTCAAGGCAACAGATATATTGCACGTAATTGAGTTGAACGTCTTTATATAGGCTTAGGCCTAGTCTATAGCATACAATCCCCTCACGCAGTCACCTCTCTCGTACATTCATTCATTCATTAGATGCATTTATATAGCGCCTCTTCAAGAAGGCCACTCAGAGGCGCTCCCAACCTCAGCGAGGCCATCAAGATGAAAGAGGAAAGTCTGAGATTGATTTTTAGAAAGAGAGCGGAGTGTCAGAGGAAGACCATTCCAGGTTGAGGCCTTGAGGGTAGGCCTACACCGTGCCGATAGTCGTGGTTTATGGCTTCAAAAGTGTCTCTTGAGGTGTTTAAATTTTTGTTCAATCTTCAAACTGTAATGGTAAAAAAATTCTCATAATATCAATGATGAAAGAAACAGTTTACGAGTTCAATAAAATGAATAAATGTCCTCTCCACGTTGTTTGCATGTTTGAATTTCCTCACTGCAATGGTGGCATTTTAAGACGTCATCTTAATAAAAATCGTTGATTATGGATAAACAATGGATAGCACTCTAGAAATATAAAATGATATATCTGAAATATTTGTGAAATATTTGGGCATAAAACTCAACGTCCCATAGAAACCCTTTGCCATGCACTGCCGTCTATGGCTGTCTGCATGGACGGTCGTCCATGCAGTCATAGACGACCGTCCGTAACTGCATGGACGCCGTCCATGCAGTCATGGACGACCGTCCTGGCAGTGCTGGCCAAATAAGTGATAGGACGGCGTCCCACTTAGAAAATAAGTGCCAGGACGCCGTCCATGACCGTCCTGGCACACTTTAAGCCCTGCTTCTTTGCGTATTTCTCTTTAATGTAGGCCGACCGTCTAGCATCTACCTATTTCGTTGAACACTGAGAACGTTCCGATGTTTGCTTTCTCTTTCATGTAGGCCGATCGTCCTCCACCGACCATTCAGTACATACGGCGAAAGTTCGCCTTTTGATGGTCGCCCATTTGTGCGGCCGCCCTTTTGATCGGCGCTCTTTCGAACAGTCGCCCTTAAAAGCGGCGCCCTTATGAGGTCGCTTTTCTGATGGTCGCCCTTTCGAAGTCGCCCTTTTGATAGTAAACCATCAACAGGGCACAAATCAAAATGGCGCAATCAAAAGGGCGAAAATCAATAGAGCGCGTTGTTTTTAGAGCGCATGATCGAAAGGGCGAAATCAAAAGGACGTATAGGCTACGTATGCGTACCTAGCGCCGGTGAATAAGCTGGTCTCCCTGACGTGGCTTTTGTGGGCGCTGAAAACTTCTCGAAGATTTAGATTATATTTGCCTACGGGGTGGGTAAAAAAGAACCCCCTGCGGTTTTTGCCAATACCTTGGCCAAATAAGAATTAAGCCAAAAGTTGAAATTTTGGGGATATTTTGGTTGTAAACTTATTTAGATATGGGTCATTTGCTCAAATGATTGACGTACAATATTTTGTGCTCTGTGGATTCCTCAGAAGTTTTTTTTTAGATTGTCATTGGAGAGCATATAACAAAAGTTGCGCTCTTAAACCTTTTGCATTGCCTTTTTGAAAAGCTAATAATATTGATTTGTACAAACGTTGAACAGAATAGACTTTTTGTAAAAGGGCGTGGCCTACGTGGTCGGCCATATTGGTGTACAGCTGTGAACTGTTGTCAACGTAGGCTACACGCCGTTACACGGTGAATTGTTAGTTGATGGAATAAAGTTATCGTCATATAGGCCTATTAATTGATCTATCCATAGGCCTATACCTTAAGATATATAGCGGTCTAAACACCATCCAGCCTGGATCGACCCGAATCCCTGAAGCGAATTTCGGCCGGAGCCCAAATCTGCTATAATTAACAAGTAGGCCGAGGTCTATGCTTTTTGCTGCTTCACGGACTGTAAATGGCTAGCTGGGCTTCTTCCAACGTACATAGGCTGCCAACCGTCCAGGATTCGCCGGGACAGTCCAGGAATTGGCCCTGTGCGTCCCGTGTCCCGGACTGATCCCAAATTGTCCCTGATTTTGCTGTTAAGACCCACATTCCACAATATTGCTCTTATTTTGCACATTAAACTTAATAGATTGTTCGATGAATTTGACGTTATTGGCTGAACATCAAATGCTGGACAGCGCTGACGGCTTGTTTGAAGTCTTCAAAACTTTACAAACCTCTGATACTCAGTATAGCATATTTTGTCCTTCGTAGGCCTATATTCTCTCATTCCGTTTTAATGCTTTTTGCGAGAGAGCGTTCAGCATTATGGACGACCTGTTGTCTAGCAATCGCAATTAAAACTAGCTGAGCATCGACCTTGTAAAAGCGGAACTGTCAATAGGCCTAAGCATCAATTTTGACATGACATGTGCTATTTTCTACGACTTTGTGACCAGTGTTCTGGAACTGCTTAAAGCTCAGCAGAAGTAAATCGTTTGGGCTAAGTTCTGCTGTCCGGCAGCCGACCTAATAATTTCATAAAGTTGACACTAAATTTTGTAATCTGCATGCACGATGTCGCTTATAATTTTGTAGTTTAACTTTCAACATCGCTCGTGCTGGGCTCATAAGTCTGCTTACTCTGGTATACGTAGGCCCATTAAGTTACTGGAACTTACTTTTTTTTATATAAAATCCCTTCTTGACGTCGATCGATTCTTATCCTAAATTTAGGCTACTTGTCTTCTGGCAATCTATCTACAAAATTATTAACTAGGCATACTCTTTTTGTAGATTTTAGGTCAGATCGTATAATTGGACTGTAGCCTACAGCATTTGTTACATTAGGCCTATTTTGCTTGCGATAGATTGCATGTCTCTGGCTGTAGTTTTTAGCCGCCGATGCTCTTCTCACGTTAACCTCGACATTCGAGCTCGTTTACTTTGGACTTCTCTAATTGAACCTTTATCTCTGTCAGTAAGTTTGCCGCAGATAAACAGTAAAAACACAGAAAATCATTTTTATAATAAGCGCCATTCGCATACGTATCCAATGTCAACAAGCATTGCCTGCGAACCAATATGGCGCAGGCCATTATGCAAATGAGCCGTTACGTCATTAAGCAAGGGGTGTATACGTTTGTCCTCGATGTGTTAATTATAATCCTCAAGTATAAGCTTAGAATAAGTATACGACTAGCGAACGAATCTTTCTCGGCGACTGTTGCACTAGCTGTAATTGATTCATTATTGCAACTGTAACACTAGTTCTTTAAGATAAAAATTTCTTTATTCGTTCATTCTTTTCATTCATTTGTACATTAGAAATCAGTCTATTGAGGCATATGGAAGATAATATTAATTTTCATGTCAATAGATTGCTGAAACGGTCAGGGGTGGGAAGGAGCAACATCAACAGAGTGAACATATATATCTATGGGAGAGGAAGGCAATTTTTAGCCTCCCGGTCCAAAAACTCTAGGACCGCTACTGTACAAATTCCACATGAGATTCGGAGATTCCCTTTCCTCTGTCTCATCATCATCATCACCATCACCATCACCACCACCACCATCACCACCACCACCATCACATCACCACCACCACCATCATCATCATCATCATCATCATCATCATCATCATCATCATCACTAACCATGGGCTCAATGCCCGTAGGTGTTCGAAGCCTTCCTCGCAATGTCTCTCCACTTGAGTCTGTCCTGGGCTGCATGCCCCAGCTGCTGTAGGTCCTTTCCGCACCAATCCACAATGTCATCCTACCACTCTCGATGCGGCCTTCCTCTTTTGTTGCTGCCCTCCATTATCCCGAACATCAGAGTCTTAATCTTTCTATCATCTTTCATTATGCAGATATGTCCGAACAATTTCAGTTTTCGTTGTATACGGTAACCTTCTGCATCAGAGTCTCAGTCATATCCACCCTATTGTATACTTCTTCATTGTTAATCTTCTGCGTCCATCCAATCCTCAAGATTTTCCTGTAGCATTTTCTCTGAAATGCTAACACTTTTCTTTGCGAGTCTTTCGTTAGTACCCATGTCTCGCATCCATACATCATGCTGCTGAACACAAATGTCTTTAGATCTAATACCTCCAACTTTGTTTTTATACCGATTGCTTTACTTTTCCAAATTTTCTCCATTGCTTTCAACGCCACTGTTCCCCTTGCTATTCGTATCTTTATTTCACTCTGCAATCTAGGTCAAATGTCATATTGCTTCCAAGGTAAGTAAACCTCTCCACGTTCTCCAGGTGTATTCCATCTACCATTACCGGCTGCATGATGTCTTTATCGCCAAATACCATCGTTTTTGTCTTATCAAGAGTTCATGAACAATCCATATTTCTTTGCTTCCTCATTCAGTATTTGGGTTGTAGATTCCATTTCTGCTGTATCCTCCTCAATGATGTCGACATCGTCCGCAAAGCGTAAGTTGTTTATGCGCATCCCTGAACCGAAACTCCTCCACCCTTGCTCTTGACCTTGTCCATTGCACGTTCCAAGACTGTTATGAAGACCGTAGTTGATATTGGATCACCTTGTCTCGTGCCCCTGTTGGTTCTAGACCACGGCCCCAACTCCCCACAAGTCCTGACTGCTGCCTGTGATGTGCCGTTTATATCTCGAAGCAGCTGGATCAGTTTGTTATCGACCCTATACGATTGTAGGACCGCCCATGTCACATTATGGTCCACACTGTCAAACGCCTTCTTCAAGGCTTCTTGAAGTCGACGAAGCAGTTGTAGATCTTCTTGCTCTTTCGTCGTGCCTTTTCTGCTACGAGTCTTAATGCCAAAATTTGCTGCATCGTGCTTCTGTCCTTCCGAAATCTCGCCTGTTCATCCGCCAGATGTTCCTCCATGTGGTTTCGTAATCTCTCCGCCAGAACCATCATCAGCACCTTGCCCAAGTGGCTTATCAGCGCAATAATACGGTGATTGCTGCATTCCAATGGGCTTTCCTTTTTATAAATTGTTACCAGTATCGACTTCTTCCATTCTTCCGGTGCTCGTCCCCGCTACCATGCCATTTTACACAGCCTGTGGATTTCACCCAGCAAAAGATCTCCACCGCGTTTGATCATTTCCTCTGTCTCACTTTGGTTAAATTCGAAATTCTGTGTTGCTATAGGTTGTGCAATTGCAAATTATTTCAAGAGACGATAATTATTATTACAACAGATGATAAACTTGTGAGAAAGACTGAAAACAGCATTCCTGTGAGTTCAATGTGACGACTGTAATAATGGTCTCTCAATTTCTAATGAATTTAATGACGTTGGCAACAATAAACAATAGATGCTATGAGTTAATTGTGAACTGTAAGTTATCTCAAATATAAGCCTACAGTTCGTGCCTTCCTTCGGATCTAAATTTAAGACTCGTCTCTTTCAAATCGCTCACCCACCAGTCTGGCACCAGAATCTTATTCCCTGATTTCCGGACCAATTGACTTTGAAAGGGAACAAAATGAGGATTTATCTGCTGCTAGTTGTCACTCGTCATCTGGTTATAGATCGGATTTATTTTGTTATTATAGGTGACCAAAGATGATTGATACAAAGGAAGTGAAGATCGAGAGGTAAGCAAAAGATTGTTTTTAGTTCACAGTTTCACTCCTAATCTGCAAGAATTATTAAAACGCTCATAGAGTTACATAGCAGCAGATTGCAACATGATTTATATTGGACAGGTATAGGCAATGGGAAACGGACATTATCCCCTGGACATTATCCTTCCCGGACATTATCCCCTCGGGGCAGGACCAGTGGTGTAGCAAGGTTTTTGGGGACCCTTGTGCAGGGCCCCTTCATCATGGGCGGAGTTTGATTTCCGTTCTTGATGGGGCTAAATTTGTTGGATCTGAGACTCGGCCCAGAAAATGAGCGGCGCCGAGAAATATTTTCCCGGCTCATAAAAGTTGAAGACCTTTTTTAGTCATTCTTAAGTTTCGCATGAGGGGGCTAAGACCGAAAAACGATACCATTTACAAGGGGTAAAAAATGACTCTGGGTCTTCTTGGGGGGGCTTAGCCCCCTAGCCCTTGATAAACTCCGCCCATGCCCTTCATTACTTGAACCTCCTCGATTTCAAACAAAAAGGCTGTGCAAAAACGCCTGGCTTTTTCGATAGACGCTATTTGCATTATTTCGAACCCGAAATTAAATTTTAAAAATTAGCTCATTAGGGCTTACAATTTTAATTAATTTCTCCTGTTATCTTTATAATCATTTTCTATTTCTTCAGGCTACCAGAGAAAATTCAATTCGTGTACTTGACAAAATTTATCAAAAACATTGTTTCATCTGTTGAAGTGTGAATTATCATAATCCGCAATTAAATTCTGTCAAACAGTTGGGTTAGTTGACTAAGAACTAAACAATATAATAAATTGGAATAATGTGAAGTGACTCAAATCTGAGTCACTTCACAAAACGGAGTCCTGGGCATGACGTTAAACTGCATCCATCCTTGTCCCGGGGGGGGGGGTAATATCCTAGGCAAAATCGGGGGAATTTGTCCGGGTGGGCTTTTGTCCGGGGGAATAATGTCCGGGGGAAAATGTCCATGCGGGATGATGTCTTACAATCATAGGCAATACTATTGTTGCATGCTGCCTAGGAGAGAAATTATAAAACTGGTCCCGAGTTGCAACAAAAATATGAATTTTAATGACAAAACACCTATTTACAAGCGAACTGATACATAATACTTTGTCTGAAAGAAGAGCAAGCGTGCAGACACGAAACACAAGCACAACGTCCGTGCAACCAAATCTTCAGCAAGTCTAACAAAGACCTCGTAAGCCGAAGACAGACATCATCCAGCGGAAAGTTACCCACAGGGGAATCGGAGACACCAAAACGGACGCCCTGCTCCCAAAGTACAGCAAACGGTGCAAAAATCACCAAACGAGACAACCGGTGTCTCATCACACGGAATCCCTCCAAAACGCTGTCTATCGATCACCACGCACAGGTCGTATTTATACTGCAAGTTCAGCAATATAGTGTTAGATACACAAGATGTCTAACACTATCAATAAGTCTACGTGTTGGAAATATAAACATGCTGTGTTCAACTTCCGCTTCTTAATAAAATCCGTGCTGGTGATTTTGTAAGCACTTTGGCAACAACGTTGAAACTATTAACACTCCGAAGGTAACGGTTGAAAGCCCTATACCTGGTTCTTTGCTTAAAGATAGACTGAAACCCAAAGAAACTGAAACTTATGTTAATTTGCTTGGAGAGCATTACAAAACATTGTGTCGCGTTTAAGTCATCTGCAGTAGGACTTAATAGGCTAATAATTATTGTCAAAGTTCAGAAGAGTAAAAGCGCTTGGTCAACCGACATTTCTAGGGTGAGTCAACAGGGTGTAGAATATTAGCCCCCGAACAAAAGCCTCCCCGGACAAAAGCCCCCAGACATTAGCCCCCCGGACAAAAGCCCTCGATTTTTCGTAGGACATTATCCCCCGGACAAAAACCCTTCCCCCATGTGCAAATCATAGGATGGTGCCGTACGCTAACTGATGACTTGTCACTGGCATTCACATGCAGACGAAAGTTCTTAGTGTCGTTTAGGTCCTAATTGTGTCAGTAGGCCTATAGACTTAGATTTGAAATGAACGAATGGGAATCGTATAGGGCCTACATTATGCAGTCTATTTGTTTAGTGTCCTACAATAAAGGTTTTTTAACGTTAGTTAGGCTAAGTCTCAGTTTCGTAGACTTATTAGCGTCGTTTCAATTCAATATTAGATTCGATAATTAGAGAAATTTCTGAAATGAACGAATGGGAATCGTATACAGTAGGTTGGCCTACTTGTTAGTGTCAGTTTTGGCTTTTGTCCGGGGGGCTTTTGTCAAGGGGGGGGGCTAATGTCCGTTCTTCGATTTCAATAAGTCTCAAGCGCGTTTTTGTGTGAAATATACATCGCTTCACGTCAATGAGACGGCGGGTTGTTGACAAGTCGAATGGATTGCGACAGGCAAAAATGTAGATGAATAGCCTATACGAGTAACTTGGGGTAGTCAAGATCAGCGAAGTGGAACTTTGAAACGGGAGGAGGAGGAGGAGGAGGAGGAGGAGGAAGAGTAGGAGGTAGAAAGAAAACAACTGTGGGTGTTCTTTAAAGTTAGCCTGTCAATCGAGTGAGTTTCGAATCTTAAGAGAAACAACAGATTCCTTCAGTGGCGGAACCAGGATATCAGTTTTGAGGGGGGGAGTGCTGAAGCCTCCGGAGGAAATTTCCTTTTTTTATTCGCCTTTTTAGTCATCCGGCCGAAATCTCTTGAAAATTTCCCTTTTTTCATCCGCCAAAATTTCTGATGACCTTTTTTTATTCATCCTATTTCAGTCTAGCATGTAAAAAACCCGGATGGACTATTTTAGGGGGGCTTAGCGTCTCCTAGGGGGTTTAGTCCCTAGACCCCCTAGTGCCGCCACTGGATTCCTTAGATTTCTCCTCCTGTCTTAATGAACCAACAGTTCGGCAGAATTACTTTTATTGTTTATAGCCAGTGTTTAAAATTCTTCCGAGTGTAGCACATTCCCCCATGGACAAAATCCCTCCGGACAAACTCCGGACAAAACCCTCCCAGACAATTACCCTAATTTAGCACAGAAGCTTAACCCCCGGACAATTTTCCCCCTTTGTTGCGCATAGCCTGTTTCTGTAGGTATTATTTGCTCAAACTTAGGCTAATTATCCAGCTGGCGGTGCTGTATCAACTAGTTAGTGTAGGGTGACCATTTTCTGGTCATCAGAAAACGGGACACTTTTTTGGAAAATAGGCCTATCAATTGTAGGCCTTACGAAAGAAGGCCTAGTCCTATAGGCTCGATTAAATTTAGTGCCGAGCATAGATTTTAGTGTAGAAATCTACAACTTGCTCTAGTCGTTAGTGCACTATGAGGCGCGGTGCTGTAGTGGGCAGGCCTATGCTCGTCGCCTTGTAGCCGGAGGGTTGCAGGCTCGAATCCGCCTCAATTCGCCGCTATGGACCTGGGTCAAGTCCTTCAATTGCAATTGCTCAGCGCTTCTGCGTGAAACTCCGATACAGTGTCCGCGCTGTAGTCGGGAGCGCCTCTGAATAGCGAGCTTGAAGGGGCGCTATTACAAGTGCACATACAAGCCCATACAAATTATTCTATTATAATTGAGAACAATCTCTCAATCGGTTCTCAGTGAGTAATCTAGTCCATAGGAAGTTTGGGATTTCTGGGGCGCACTGTCCCGCACAGAGCGTCCGGGCGGACGACCGCAGATTGAGGTGTTCAGCGTCGAGCAGGGAAAGGTTGTTGGGAGGGAATGTGGCCCTCACCATCCTATTTTTTTCACATTACATGACAGCATTTCAAGTTGTCGAAAGAAACTGTGCTGTCGTGAGCTGTCGAACTTCCATTACGACCCTTGCGCGACTGTCTGAAGTCGTTACAGATCTTGGGCTGCCATTGCAATTGCAGGCCCCTAGGCCTATTATGAAAACTTTCTCGTTGCACCTTGATAATTCGTTAAATCTGTTAACTAAACTCACTAACCTCCTAAAGATGTAATAAAACATTCCATAATACCTATAGGCTATATGCCGCTATAGCCTAAATTGACTACTTCTCTTTCGTTAAGCGTATACGACATCTTAAAGGTCACATCTCACAAACTACAAGTTGTTCTGTGATTTACATAAAACTGACGTTTTCAATATTCCAATTTCCTTCTTACCAAAAACCGGGACAATTTGGCCATTTGACCTAAGCCGTCGGGACACCGGGACGCAGGGCCTACTACGCCATGGGGGGATGGAAGCAGACTGCTTCCAATTTGGGCCAGGGGGGAAAGGTTCCCCCCCTAATGATAAAGTTGAGTATAGAATATTTACCCCTGAACATTTTTCCCGATATTCCTCAGCATCTGCCATGGACTTCCTCCTGGTAAATCCCCCCAAACTACCTCCCTGTCATAACACAGGGTAAATCTTCATTTAATTAATTTGACTTTTGCTTAACACTCACATAAATTTGTCCTTGCACTTCCATCAAATTCGCACCCATCAGGGCTTGCCAAGTGGGGGGGGGGGAGTAAGTAGTCTGATACCCTGATCCAAATTGTGCCAGAGGGAAATCCCCCCCCTATTGATAGATGGGCATAAGAGATTTCCTTCTGGACATATCCCCCCCCTGGCATCTCCCTCTGTACCATCCCTCCCCGCACCAACGGTAAATTCCCCTTGAACGTTCATTATTATTATTATTATTATTATTACATAAATTTATTACGCGCGCAAGGTCACACCAAAGTGTGAATCTGAGGCGCGGATAGTTAGCCGCCAGAGGAAGATGCAGTTAAAGGTCCATGTGCTTGAAAGCCAAAGAGAAATAGTGAGTTTTGAGCCGTTTTTTGAAGGTAGGGAGTGAATTTGAGCAACGAAGAGAGAGTGGAAGTAGATTCCATTCTTTGGGAGCAGAGGCATGGAATGCACGCGAGCCCATAACAGTTCTGCATCGAGGTTCAACTAAAAGACCCATGTTTGATGATCGGAGGCAACGAGGAGGAATATAAGGAGTAAGCAGTGACTGAAGGTAGGGAGGTGTTCCGATAGAGAGGGATTTGTAGGTTAAACAGGCCAATTTAAATTTAATCCTAAACTCGACAGAAAGCCAATGCAGCTGATGAAGTAAAACTGAGGAACTTGATCGTAGTGGGACACGCAGCACAACCCGAGCTAAAGAATTTTGGATGCGTTGCAGCCTATGTAGCTCATAGTCTGAAATGCCAACAAAAATCGCATTAGCATAATCAAGGCGAGAGGAGACAAGGGCGCAAGCTAAAGTCTTCGACATATCCTTAGTCAGAGCCGACCTAATGTGGCGTATTGCCCTGATGTGATAAAAGCAAGATCTACAAAGGTTAGTTACATGCATCCGAAAAGTAAGCATACTGTCCAGGGTAACCCCAAGAGTTTTAACAGAAATTGATAACGGTACTGCGGAGCCTGCGAGGTCGATGCTGGAAAGTGAAGGAAAAGAACGCAAGCGTTGTCGTGACCCGAACAAAATTGCCTCAGACTTGTTTGGGTTTATAGCCAAACCATTAAAACAGAACCAGGCATATAAAGATGACAGGCACTCCTCAAGTTTAAGTTTACCGGACTGATCAGTGTGTGACAGAGCAATATGGAGCTGAGTGTCGTCCGCGTACTGCTGCAATTGGACACCAAAATGATTAGCTATGCGATTAATTGGGGAGGTAAAGACGGTGAATAATAGAGGACCAAGGACAGATCCCTGTGGAACTCCAGCAGTGCAAACAGTGGGTTCAGACCGAGCGGTACCGATGCCCACTTGCTGATTCCTGTTACCCAGATAAGACGCTAACCAGTTTAAAGCAGTACCAGAGACACCGAAGCTTTTCGTGAGTCTAGAAAGAAGTAATTGATGGTCTACGGTATCGAAAGCTGCGCTGAGGTCAAGACATACAGAAAGGCAGGCCTTTCCATTGTCAATAGACGAAAAGATGTTGTCCAGCGTGGATGTAAGGGCAGTCTCAGTGGAATAGCCTTCACGATAAGCTGACTGAAAAGGACTGAAGTTGGGAGAGGAAGTGATATGTTTCTTGATGCGAGTAAGAAAGAGACGTTCAAGGATCTTGGAAATGTTATTTAGGTTCGAGATAGGTCTGAAGTTAGACAGATTATTGGAATCTAGGTCAGGTTTTTTAAGCAAAGGAGTAACTAAAGCAGACTTAAAGCATGACGGGAAACATCCTTCAGCAAAAGACAAGTTGGCCAGGTGTGCAATAAGGTGGGAGAAAACATCAGAACAAGAAACAATAAGAGGTGTAGGTATGAAGTCCATAGGGGATGATTTAGGTACCAAGCTTCTGAGAAGATTAGATACTTCCAAGTATGTAACAGGAGGAAGGTCATTAAAGGTAGATTCAGAGAAGTCAGAATCAAGCAGTAGGTCATTCCATACTAAATTGGCAGCGCATCTAGTAATTTTACATTTAAGGTCATCAATTTTGTTAACAAAATATCTGGCAAAGCTAGAGCATAAAGACTTATTCTCAGAGTCTGAGCGCTGGCAGCTGGAAGTCTCCTTTGAGTGCAGACGTCTTTGGGAGATGCGCCAACGGTCCATCGGATTTTCAGCATTTTCGAGTAGGCTGTGGAAGTAAGTAGTTCGTGAATCGTTAATTAGTTTATTTGTTGTACGGCAGTGGCGACGATAACGTTTTCTGTCCTCTTCGAGCCCGAGTTGCTTCCATTTCCTCTCTAACCGACGACGTTCTCTCTTTGCGTTTATTGCCTCGGTAGAAAGCCATCTTGATATTGGTTTAGAAGGTCGCCGAAGACAGTTGTTAATCGGAGCGACTTTATCCAATGTCTGAGTTACAGTTTTCTTCAGCTGTTCAGCAAACTCATCCGCATTGCTAGCAGGTGCAAAGAAGAGATCAGAGTCGGCGAGCAGCTGGCTGAACTGAACAGGATCTACAGCTTTAATGTTTCGAAAAATGTGCTGAACTGGTTGACGGTCGAAGGAGGTTTTTACTTTGCACAGAAGCATCTTATGATCAGACACGAGACCAGCGTCACTGACCTGTACGTCGTAAATTGTTGTTCTATCGTCAGAAACGAGGACGTCCAGAAGGTTATCGCCACGAGTCGGTACAATGATGGATTGACGGAGGCCATAGATGGTGAAGACATCTGCTAGGTCGTCGCTGATATGACCATCGAACCCAGGACAGTTCAGATCACCACATAACAGCAGTCTTTCACCAGCTTCAATGTAGATGGACGATATTAGATTCGCAAGGTCGTTGTAGAATTCACCGACTGGACCAGGAGGTCGGTAGACGTTGGCTACTGTGATGGATGATGACAAACTTCCAAACCGAGCGAGTTGAACTTCACATGAGGAAAAAGAAAACATTTCTATCTGAGGATGAACCTTCACGTTTAATGAGGAATTGTAGATGATGGCAAGGCCACCACCAGCATTTGTGCGACTGGAGGCACCACGACGATGGACGTGAAGAACGGAAAAACCTTCAGGGGCTGTCTCTTTTTATACAGTCAAGCGTATCGGCACAGATCCAAGTTTCACATAGTGCTAGGATGTCTAGATGTTCGTCTTTTATCAGGTCGTGTATGATTGCAGATCGACGAATAGCAGACCGAATGTTGAAACTACCGAAGTTGATCGATCCTAGTCTCGATGTCGGCTTCTTAACATGGAATTTGCGTGGAGCTGGGCCTGGGTTGGTTTCCACATCTCCTGACAAAAGTAGAAGAAGAGCGATGACTGTAGCGGGAAAGGAACGTCGACGCTGTGGGCGATAAGGCCGACCCGTTCGGGCCCAGAGCAGGGCTCCTCCGACGTTACGCAGAGCAGAATTAACATGGCCAGAAAACGCAGGTCTAAGCAGACAGCATTCGTCAGGCGACAGAAATACCAGCGATCTGTTAGCAGAGTTTAGCATAAAAAACTCTGTCCTACTAACGCTGGAAAGTTTGTAGATCAACGGCCAACGAAAAACTGAGCCGACGACTATAATTGCACAGACGCCGACTTTGTTGACAACTAAGTGATTTGAATAAACACCCGACTGCGTATGATAACGGTCGCATAACGCCTGTAGCGGACAAGAAGCGCCATCTCAAGGCTATATATATTCATTTAGTAATTTTAGTATGACCTTTGCTTTGCAGTCACTTACATTTGTCCCTGCACGTATATGGCACTCGCTCTCACAACTCATAATTAATTACATTAACTGTTAAAAAAATATATATTATATATCTACTGACACTGCATTTGTTAAATACAAGAAGTTGATATTTTGCTGAATGCTGGACTTTTCCAAACTTCACAGGACTATTAGTGTAACGCACTGTTAACCCATAATGAGAAATTTTAGAATGTTACCATTATATTGTGCAAATTAAAGAAAATAATGGGGAGGCAACATTTTACGATATCCTACACCACGTTTCTGAGCATTGAATTCACGAGCAATTTTGTGAAGATGACCGCTTAAAAAGGTACAATTACAGAGTGCAAATCCAAAAAAGTGAAATTTTCATGACTTTATCGTTCATAAACAGCTAGCACACAAGAGCCTAAAACATGCGCTCTATAGTCGATGCCAACAGCTAAAAATGCGTTGGTTTCTGGGGCTCCGCCCCATGCCCCGCTGGGGGAGCTTACGACGCTCCCCCAGACCCCCTAGTCGCTATGGGCTTCGTGCCTTCGGCACTCGCAGCTGCAGCTTCGCACCTTCGGCGCTTGCAATATAGGCAAAAAGTTTCTGTTAGGGGGGGATTGCTTCCACCTTCCAGGGGGGGATAGTAGGCCCTGCCGGGACGCAAAAAAAATCCGGGACATGTCCCGGAAAACCGGGACGTATGGTCACCCTAAGTTAGTGTCATACGGGTAGCCTAAACACCTGTCGCTGTCATTCAGGCGTGAACTTACAGCTTGTTAGTGTCGTTCCGTTACTCCGATATGAAGCTAATAGGCCTACATGTTGGTGTAATTTAGGACAGCATGAACCCTTGTCATCAATCCAGCTTCCATTTAGGAAAAAATTATTTTAATCCAACTTCTATTTAAATTGCAACTATTTTTGTCCATCCAGCTCCAATTTAAGCAAGAATATTTTCATCAATCCAGCTCCAATTTAAGTAAAAGTTATTTTGCATCAATCTGATTTCTATTTAGCGAGAAATCTTTTTCATCTATCCAACTTGGGTACATTGGAGCGCCGTTTTATAGTAATACCGCTTATACGCAACATGTTTTACCAGGTTTTTTCCTATCCTGGGGTTTTTTGTCCGGGGGGTTTGTCCGTCCGGGGATTTTGTCCAGGGGGAATGTCCGTGCCCCGTTTTGAGTCTGTGGTATATGGTAAATGGGGAGTGTAGGACACACCTCCCTGGACAAACCCCGGACAAACCCCCCCGACAAACCTCCGGACAGTTCCTCCCTGATTTAGCCTAGGACATTAGCCCCCGGACAATTCCCCTTGGCTGCGCAAATGAGTGTAAGACATTTCCCCTGGACAAAAATCCCCTGAAAAAAACTCCGGACAAAAAAACCCGGACAATTTCCCCCTGATTTAGCCCAGGAGGCCCTATATAAACAAGATCGGATTGGCTGAGGTTCAGGATCCACCGGTTGTGGTAAAAAAAAGACAAAATGATGAAATATTATTGTACAAGGTGGGCCAAAAAGTAATCCTCTACGGTTTTTGCCAATATCTTTCTCAAAATAAGAATTTTAAAATAAGATTTTACGGGCTTAAAGTAATTCATATCTACATACAAAAGCCAAATTTTACCAAGAACTGTAAGACATAACAAAAGTTATATCAGTTTTAGTGAACCCACCCACTTTTTTTGGCGATCCAAAACCGTAACGCAATGAAATGTATCAAAAAACGATTCTGTTAAGTCGCATCTCAAACAATAATTATTGTCATCAAATGAACTTAGCCTACATTGCTAGATAATCATTATTGTTACTGTTTACAAAAGAAACATGTAGCCTACCAGGCCAGCGTAGCTGCACGTCACTGTGACTTGATTTAGCGAGATGACTATGAAATTGCAAATAAGGAATTTTCAGATTCGATTTTTTTGTTAAAACAGTAATATTGAATTTTGAGAGACATTAAAATGGCCACAGTAATATTGAATTTTGAGAGACATTAAAATGGCCAAGGCTTCAATGACACACAAAATGTATAATTCAGAAATTTCATGAGTAGGGTCTTTGAGCTTAAGCTAGGCTATTGTCATCATTTACTCTCATGAACAGCGAGAGCGGAAAAATTAAGAGTTAATTTGAGAGTTAAGAAATATGCAGTTGATGAAAAGAGAACGGCTCAGCGTCATTATTATCGTACGGTACTGGTTTCATTGAGAAGAACCAAAAGCTCCCAACTCTCATTTTTATCCGACAGATTTAATTATCAAGTGTGGAGAGTTATGCCGGAGAAACACCACAATCTGCGGCCAAACCAAGAGTGATAAGAGAATTTATGGTCGCATTGGAGATTATCAGGATCGAGCGCCTATTATCAAGAGTCCGTCGATCAGGGTACTTGCCAAATGACTCACCTTCTGCGACTGAAATGGTTGATCTTGCTGATGCTCGTCTTCTAGCTGCCGTTTCCAGAAACCACTTCCATGTTCTTCAACCGCTTTTCCCACTGGTTGCTGATCGTCCCTATCAATTGAGGCCACGTCCTCACAACTTCGTATTGCCAACCAAAGATGATAAGCATTACATCTCTCGGGCTTTGTATAGAAAGGCACCCAAATTAATTATAATAAATGTCTAATCTCATTATAGCTGCCTATATAAGCATGGAAACATTCTTTTTGTAATTTTTGCCATTTTGTGCTCTCATCCTAAGACAAATCCAACAGACAAGGTTAAAGACATTCTATACGGTACTCTATAGGACATAGGTATTATATTGTATTTGATCAACTGCCTTTTTGTACCTGATAGCGATGTGTCTATCAGCTTTTGTTACCATTAAACGAATATAAAAAAATAATAATAGTAATAATAATAGCAATAATAATAACAATAATAATAACTGTTCTTGTCAATCTGCTCTTGGCCGGAACCTGCCCTGAACAGGTTCGCGCTTCACTCTTCGGTGGAACCCTGTTTGCCCTCCGCAAAGGCTCAGGTGGTCTGCGTCCAATAGTGATCGGATATCTTTGGCGCAGATTAGCTTCAAAATGCGCCAACGCCTTTGCCGTTCCAAGGGTCGTGGAACATCTGTTGTCTCGGCAGGTAGGGGTGGGCGTGCCGGGTGGATGTGAGGCAGCTGCACACACAGCTAGACGCTTTCTCGAAAACATGCCTGAGGGTTAATTCAATCTTGGTCAAATTAGATTTCTCCAACGCGTTCAACTCCCTGTACAGAGATCGGATGCTGCAATCCATCGACACGCTGCTACCGGAACTGGCGCCATTCTGCCATCTTGCCTATTCCGAGTCATTAGATTTGAAGTATGGGGATTTTAGCCTCCTTTCCCAGGTTGGCCCACAGCAAGGGGACCCCTTGGGCCCATTACTCTTTTGCCTCCCACTCCAGCCTATTCTTACTGAGCTGTCATCCCCTCTGGCCCTTGGTTACTTGGATGACCTCACACTGGGTGGACGCGCCCAGACAGTCGCTGATGACGTGGCAATGCTAGAGGACAGGTGCAGGGAGCTCGGCTTACAACTTAACCGCTCCAAATGTGAGGTGATCACCTATAATCCCGGGCTTGCGCAAGCACATAGTCCATTAGGTTCTTTTTCACATGTAGAACCGGAAATGGCGACTCTTCTAGGTGCCCCTCTGTCTGCGCTGGGAGCACTGGAGACTGTCTTGGAGATGCGCACCGGTGAGCTTTCACGGGCCTTGGAGAGACTGGAGCTCATCGCTAGGCACGACGCTCTAGTGCTTCTGAGATATTCACTGGGCTCATGCAAACTTCTCCATATTCTGCGATGCTCTCCATGCTTTGGTCACCCGGGTCTTGAAAGGTATGACTCCGTCCTGCGTGAGGGCCTGTGCAGGGTCTTAAACTTGTCCTTGTCGGATGGTCAGTGGCTTCAGGCCTCACTATATATACCCATCAAAGCTGGTGGACTGGGAATCCGATTGGCTGCCTCGCTTGTACTTCCAGCCTTTTTGGCTTCAGCTGCGGGCACCCTTTCGCTTCAGTCCACTATGCTCGGTGACCAATTCCCTGCTGACCCACGATACGGGACCATGCTGACCCAATGGCAGGGTATAAGTTCAGTTCAGCAAGCAGACAGCAACCTTATCCAGAAGCAATCATACTGGGATAAGCCTCTCATAGACGGAGTCATATCGGATCTGAAGGCCACACTCACAGACCTTTACCATCAAGCACGCTTTGGTGCAGTCTCCGCCCCGCACTCGGGTGATTGGCTATTCGCTCTCCCCATCACATCTTGTGGGTTGAGACTCGACGATGAGGCGGTCAGAGTCGCTGTTGGATTGCGCCTTGGCGCTACTCTATGCGAACCGCACAGCTGTGTCTGCGGCTCTCTTGTTTCGGCAGAGGGTTCGCATGGTCTATCCTGCGTGTTGGGTCCGGGACGCTCGTCTCGACATGCGACCCTGAACGACCTAATCTTTCGAAGCTTGGTTCGAGCCGGCTACCCCTCAGCCAAAGAACCTGTTGGCCTTCTGAGATCCGACGGCAAGAGACCAGACGGTCTCACTCTTATCCCTTGGCGTGCGGGACGCAGCCTGGTTTGGGATGTGACGGTCACAGACACCTTGGCCGTTTCATACTTGCCGAACACTTCTCGAAAGGCCGGTGTAAAGGTTTCAAATTACCCCCTCCTAAACATTACCCCCCGGTAACTTGAAACCGGATTCAGATTACCCCCCGGAAACTAGATTTGCATCAATCGTCGCATTTATTGCGCTAAAAAAATCAGAAAAATCATCCCGCTTCTTGTTTTGGTCTGAAGAATTTCATCCGTCATCCCACTTCGTGCTATGTTATCAATTTTTTGATTGAAAAAAAATAATAGCCTCGAAGCCATTTCTCCATTGTAACTTCAGCGGCGATTAGTATTTTAGTTATAGATGAAAATATTGATAGCAAACCACGAAGTGGGATGACGGATGAATATCTTAAAAATAAAACAAGAAGCGGGATGATTTTTCTGATATTTTTAGTGCAATAAATGCGACGATTAATGCAAAATACAGTTTTCAGGGGGGTAATGTTTAGGAGGGGGTAATCTGAAACCTTTACACCGGGGCTGCGGCCGAGATGGCAGCTACTCGGAAGAATGCAAAATACGCTCATCTCGCAACCGTCCATCACTCTGTTCCTTTGGCCTGCGAAACCATGGGCCCGGTGAGTGATGAAGGCATGACCTTTCTTTTATCTTTGGGACAGAACCTCAGCGCCATTTCTGGAGACGCTCGCGAGACGTCTTTCTTATTTCAACGTCTTTCTCTTACAATCCAGCGATTTAATGCGGTGGCATTCCGTGGCTCGTTTCCTGCACTGGATTTCAACGACGACTAGGTGCCGTTCCAGATGGGTTTTTTTTATCTCAGCATTAGGGTGTAAGTCCCTGAGGGATCATAAGTAGGCCTACCTCGGGGCAAAAAAAATTAAAAAATAAAATAATAATAATAATAATAATGGTAGTAGTAGCAATAATAATAACAATAATAACAATATAATTAATTAATTAATAAATAATAATAATAATAATAATAATAATAATTAATATTATCAAGTGATAATGTGGAGACATCGCTATATGTATCTGCTTGAATAGTAAGAAATGTGAATTCTATTCAAAGACGGAACAAACGGAACCAGCATTCGTAGGATTTCAAGCGGATGGGCATGGGGTCGCTCGATCCTCCTACTGTTCCGAGTTGGGATTTTGGACGGGGCGCTGCTGAGGCACAGCGAGTTATTGGAACGGGCAGTGATGAACCTGCAGGCCTGCCTTTGAGCCCAGTCAGCGTTGATCCTGCTGCGGGGCAGCAAAACTTACCTATTTGCTGAGAACTGACCCATGCCATAGCCATATAGCTCGAGAAAATGGATGATCAAATGCGTAAAGGGCTAGAGAACATCAACATCAGCCTCAACAACATCCAGTGGCTACAAACCTCACTCCCAATTAGAGATGGAGGACTCGGAGTTAGACGTGTCTCGATGCTGGCATCCTCAGCTTACTTGGCATCAGCCGCATCGACCAAGTCACTCGTGAGTATGATCCTGTGCAAGGAGGATTGGGATGATGTCCACATCGACGATCTGCTCGAGGTCCGCAAGAACACCCAGCCTAGCAGTGCAGAGCCCCTTTGGAGCAGACAGAGCGTGTGGGATAGATCTCTGATTGAGGTAGACAGGACAGCGGTATGGGCCGCCTACAGCGATCCGGTCAACATGGCCAGGCTATTTGCGGTGACCTCCCCTCATGCGGGGTACTGGCTATCAACCATTCCTGTGACCGCCTGTGGCTTGGATCTAAGCAATGAGGCAATCCGGGTGGCCGTTGGACTGCGTCTGGGTTTGGAACCATATTATATATATATATATATATATATATATATATATATATATACCGCACCAGCGTCAGTGCGGAGATACCACCGACTCAAGAGGACACCACGGGTTGGTCTGCAGACGCTCTTCTGGAAAACAGCTCGACACTTTGCGGTCAACGACTTGGTGTGGAGGTCACTCGCAAAGGCTGACATCCCCAGTTCTAAAGAGCCTCCAGGCCTGATTAGAACGGACGGACAAAGACCAGACGGGCCAGAGGTAAATATATTGCCTGGGACTTCACAGCCATCCACACATGTGCTGCCTCCTATTTACATTTGTCATCAACGGTATCCGGAGGTGCTGCTGAACATGCGGCGGATCGAAAGTGCAGCAAGTATTCGACGCTTGATGTCTCCCATGAGTTTGTGCCAATTGCAATCGAATCGTTAGGCCCCATCAATCGCGCGGGTCGCGAATTTTTATTGGAGTTGGGCCGCCGTTGCGTCGCGGTTTCCGGCAATCCTAGGGAAAACTGTCTATCTCTTTCCGAGACTTTCTATCTGCACGCAACGTTTTAATGCTGTTGCTTTTAGAGGTTCTTTTGCACCACTCACCGGGGACGAGAACAATGCACTTTATGCTTGAATAGGCTACTTTTTGTTTTTAGCCTGGTTTTAAGCTCGATTGGTCTTTTAATAAATGATCGTGTAGTGATAATATAATAATAATTGGAGTCGATAGCGAGAACACATCAACAAGGCCATCAACAACAATACAAAGAAACTGAGAAAAGTGTGCGCACTGGTGGTGAACACATCGAAAACAGGTTGTGGAGCAATGTCAAGTTCATTTGAAAATAATTATTTGAGATGTGACTTAATGAAATTTTTTGCGATTTTTTTCCGTTACGCTTTTGGATCGCCAAAAAACTTTATTTATCATGGAATTCATAATGTACAGTTTTATATGTATTTCTATTCTATAATTGCCTTACACTGAGAGATTGAGGCGGACATCGGGTTACGTTTAGAGTTAGGGTTGGTGTCTATAGGGCAGCGGGTTCAAGGTTCCTTAGAACCGCTCTGCGTGTGGCTATTTACAGATCGCATGAGCCACACCGTTCGCCTTTCACATATTATTTGCTGATTTCTGTTGGTGGAGTTTTTATACTCGCAAGTTACATATGTTGGAAGGTAGACTTTGATATCGAAAGTCTGAGTTGGTCTTCCGTTGAACGGAAGTCAGCCTCACCGTATGCAGGTACGAATTTCTTGAAACTCGTTTCTGGACATGTATACATTGTATCGGGCTATTATGTTATGCTATAACAGTGTCGACTGTAGACTGTAGAATGTGGACTTTTTTACAGCCACTGTGAAGCCTTCATCGTGCTGAGTTGTTAATGAATTAATTTGGTGAGATAATTATCTTTTCTAGAGGTGCCACGTTCTGCACTCCGTACACTGAAATTTAAAAGTAGCCTATTAATTACGTCACCAACCGGATGCCAGCTGTCTTGGGTTAAGTGCTGCACAGTAGGCCTAAAAACAAAATTATTTTATTTTATTGCAGATATTACACAGTTTTGACCTTTTTTAATAAGCAAAATGTTCAGTTCATAAAACGATGGTCACAAACCTCGTAGACCTATCTGCAATTTTTTCAGAAAATCACTTTTTTACGCTAATCGATGCGTAAAATTATTCGTCACAGCCTCACAAAGGTTGTATGTACATGCGATGAATATGCAGTAGGCTAAGATATCGTTCAGAATCTGAATGTCGCATCTGCAAGTTACATGTAAGGTCACAAACGTCGTATCTGCCACATACGACATTTGTGCAGTCGTTTCTGCGTCGTGCATAAACAAACACTCTATGCAATTCATCGTATCCACCACTGTCTTGGAGCGTATTTCTTGTAATAAAGAGAAGTAACAAATGCAGTACAATTTACGATAAATAACACCTCTATTTAGACGATATGTAGGTTGTCACCTTGTCACCTTGTGCCGTCGATTCTTTGAATCTTAGCGACCGCCATGGTCAACCTTCTCCACTTGCTACGATCTTCCGTCGCGTTTCTCAGTTCCTCCAAGTTCATCTTCGTTCTCTCGTGTATTTCTTCCATCCACCTCCTTCTTGGGCGTCCTCTCCTTCTTCCTCCCTCTCCGCAGGCCAGCATCATCTCCTTTTCCAGGCCGTTTGCTCGCATCACATATCCGAAGAATGCCAACTTCTGCCTTGCCGCTCTCTGCCCTAATGACATATTCCCTCGTTCCTGACCTATCTCTGGTAATATGGATTCATTTGTTCTTTTCTCAATCCATGGGGTTCTCAATACCTTCCTCCATATCCACATTTCGCAAGCATCGATTTTCCTTTCTAAGGCCTTTGTTTTTTTCCACGTTTCACATCCATACAACACCACTGGGAATATCATTACCTTTACAATTCTTGTCTTTGTCATCAGGCTCACATGTTTATCCTTCCATATTTTCTCTAGTCCCTTTGCTGCAGACTTTCCCAATGTAATCCTCCGTCGTATCTCTCTGTCACATCCGCCATCATTTTCTATCATAGCTCCCAAGAAGCAGAAACTTGTCACCACCTCCATCTCCTCTCCATCTACCTCGAAGTTTGTCCAATTTTCCGTGGTCATGATTTTTGTCTTCTTTAAGTTGAAATACAGTCCAGCCTTCTCTCTTTCTTTTAATTTTCTGATGATATCTTTTAGATCTTCCCCTTTCCCTGCCAGTAACGTTGTATCGTCCGCATATCTTAAATTGTTCAGTGTTCTGCCCGCTATCCTCACACCAGCATTTGTTTCTTCTAAGCCTGCTTTCCTCACTATCATTTCAGCGTAAAGGTTGAACAGGTATGGCGATAATATGCACCCCTGCCGAACTCCTTTCTTTATTTGGAAGGTTATAGTTTCGCCATGCTCCGTTCTAACCACGGCCACCTGGTTCCCGTATAGGTTCTTGAGGAGTTTTATGAGGTGTGTCGGGATCCCCATTTCCCCTAGAGTCCTCCACATCAGAGCATGATCGATGCAGTCGAAGGCCTTGCTATAATCTATAAAGCATATGTGTACCTCCTGTCCGAATTCTCTCTGTCTCTCCATTATCCATCTGAGGTTCGCTATGTGGTTATGTAGGTTGTAGCCTATAGGAAATGACGAATAAAGTATCGTTTCAGCGCTGACGAAGTTGCTGGTAGAATTTCGAATTATAGGCTAATCAATGCTTATAATGTGAAGCAATAAGTGCCTGGACGCCTTTTACCTTTCCAAAAGAAGTCCCTGGATGCCCTTACCTTTCCAAAAGAAGAGCTTGGACGCCTTGGACGCCTCTCAGCTTTCAAGGCTCTCATGGCCAGTAAGTGTCAGTAGGGCCTACTGCGTTCAGATTTTAAAATAAATGCATGGACGCCGTCCTAGACCGTCCAGCCACACTTTAAGCCCTGATTATAATATTCTGCTTTAAATTGAAGCAAAGCGCTGAAAATTAATATCGTTGGCATACAGTTCATCATCATCATCAACCGTGGGCCCAACACCCGTAGGTGTCCTATGCCTCCTTCATATTGTTGGCATAGGCTATTGTTAGGTAATCACAATCTCATAAACGTAAAATTTAAAGTTGGATTCATATTGAAACTTATGCCTCTTATTGTAAGTGTTCCCATAGTTTAAGCAGGGAAACTTAAAACTTAAAGCTTCCAGGTAGGTCTAGTTGCACCACAAAATTTAATTTCTGTCCCAAGTTTTAAAATCAGTAATTGTAGCCTAGAATTATTTACTCTGTTACTCTGTATGCCAGCTGTTTTTTTAACGATAAAGTCATGAAAATTTAAAAATGATGTCGCGCTGCAAAGTCGCAGATTATAGTAGGATAGCACATTCAAAGTTTTATTTTAAAAAGAACAGGTGTCGTCTTTACCATAACCATATAGCCTATGTCAAAAGGTTAGGCCAAGAACAAGTTTGTAAGTATTCTGTCATATAGACAGTGGTGGCGGCAGGAGGTTTAGGGTGGCTTAGCCCTCTTAACAAGGACATTCTGAGCTAAGCCCCCCTAAAAAGGGCCAGCCGATTTGTTTACATGTAAAATTGAAGTTTCGGTGGAAAATGGAACATTTCTGTCAGATTTCGGCCGAATGACTAAAAAAGGTCGCCACAAAGTTTGGCGGATGGAAGTAAAAAAAATTCAGAAATCCTTGCGGCCGAAAATGAAAATTTTCACCGCAAGAATTCAGCACCCAAACCTGAAATCCTGGCGCCGCTATTGCATATAGATATACGAAACCCTGGGGCATGCCTATTTAGGGGTTTTACGGGTTAACCCACCCAGAACATCCTAATTTTAATAACAATCCGTGTATGGCTATGGCCAATACTTTGTGTATTTTGCGACCATTGCCTACCGCTGAGCCACTGAGTAGAGGGAGTGGATTAGGGGAGAGGGATATGACCCTTCCCATTATCTATTTTTTACATTTCCATACTGCACTGGAAGCATTTTAGACTGACATTTCAGCAAAGTTACTCATGTGTCCCCTCCTATTGTTTAAATTTGTTGTATTTCCAAACTGTAATGATACCATTCTAAGCTGTCATCGCAACAAAATTTCCCATATTTTTTATAATATTCTGAAATATTTCTGAAATATTGAGGGGATATAAGCTTCTCCGTCCTCAACCACAAACTTTGGGGACCGTCCACTGGCCTCGAAGTCTCCGCCCATGAGTGTTGCTGCTAATTGAACACCCCATTTCTCAATGTAGTTGTATTGGACTACCGGAGCAGTCCCTGCTCCGGTCGGCGGACCGCACATGGCACACATAACCTCATCACGGGTCATATCTGCGGTGTATTCTGTTAGGATGAGCACTCTACGTTATGATGAGTTTCCTTTCAGTTCTTTGGGGGCTAACAAATTTCATCGACCAAATTTCTGTTATAATTTCTGTTCCAAATTTTTTACGCCGGAAAAAGTTGATGACTTTTTTTAGTCCTTCTCAGGGGAACATACCTATTTCTTTCGGTTGTTGAAAATCTCCATTAAACATTTCTGGGTCCTTCTTGAGAGTTTAGCCACTAACCCTTGATAAACTCCGCCCATGGCTATGATATCCAATATAGTTGTTTACGTTGCCGTTGGTCATTGTCTAGTTTTCATATTACTAAGTACGAAGTGGTAGAGATTTCCCGCTCTTTGCTTAAGGGGGGGGAGTGAGTCACATTGGGGCCTAAACCACCTGTCCCCGGCGCCGCCACTGTCTATGAAACATCAACATCCTTATAACAAACAATTTTGTTCTGTCGTCTTAAATGCTATTGTTCTTGCACATACGATGATCGCACGGTTGTCCGCCAAAAATAATCTACTGCACTTTATATGACTTTTATTTACATTTTCTTGTATTTCCGTTATGCTGCTGCGTAAAAGACACTGACAGTATCACTTCCTGAATCAAAATAAACATTTTGGCTATTTCACTTTTTATTAAAAAGAAATATGTATCTTATAAAAAACGTTTTTCTTTCTCCTGAAAAGTTTTTGTTTTTGCACATAGGCCTACGAGGATTGTGCTGTTGGCCATCAAAAATTCTCCTACATGTAGTCAGCAACAGTAGTCTGCCAATGCAAACAGAACTTAGGCTAAGTCAGACCTCCTGCAACTGTAGGGCTACTATGAGAACAGAGGCCAACGGGACATTTAAGACAGTGACTTTCAAGTATGCCTACATCAAGTGGGGCGCGGTGGTGCAGGGGTATGTTCGGTGCCTTGGAGCTGCAAGGTTCAAGCCGCCGTGCAGGCAAGTCTTTAATTCGCAATTGCTCATGCGCTTTGGCGTGAAACTGCGATTCAGTGTGGGCGCTGTAGTCGGGAGCGCCTCTGAGTAGCAATCTTGGAGGGGCGCTATAACAAGTGCATATATACACATACATACATACATACATACGTGCACGCACGTATGCACGCACGTACGTATGTATTTTGAACCTGCAGACATGGAAAGGTAAGGGGCGTCCAGGCACACACATACATACATTCATACATACATACATACATATATACATGCATACATACATACATGCATACATACATACATACATACATACATACATACATACATACATACATACATACATACATACATACATACATACATACTTCTCATTTTGGTCTCTAAAGCACAACGGGGTCTTGCTCCAAAATATCTAACCAATGGAATTCGCAGGCCAGTTTCAGCCTCCTCGCATCGTCCACTCCGCTCTTTAAACAGATTTGAACTTCTAGTACCTCCTACTAGAACGGCTATGGCTCAGTCCCGTTCCTTTACATCAATTGGCCCCTCTCTTTGGAATACGCTCTCTCCTTCTACTCGATCTCAACTTCTGACAGGTAATCCCTCCTCCTCATTTTCTTTTCTTAAAACCTATTTTTTCTCTCGTGGTCTTGCGCACTGGGAGCGCCTCTGAACGGTTCACCCTAGTAGAGGCGCTTTATAAATGTTTTTATACAATACAATACAATACATACATACATGCATACATGCATACATACATCACCTGGTGCCGTCAGCTCTTGGAGCTCTGGCGACAGTCATGATGTATCCTCTCCATTGTATGTGTAATTTTTGTGTATGTATGCATGTGTATGTATGTAGGGACCTATATGCATGTATGTATGCATACATGCATACATGCATACATATACATTACATACATCGTATTTATACCAACATACATACATACACATGCATACATACATACATACATACATACATACAGACTAAAAGCGCTGCCTGAGCAAATCTATATACATGTAGTGCGAAACGTCATTACATACATACATACATATATACATACATACATGCATACACACATACATACGTACGTACATACATACATACATACATACATACATACATACATACATACATACATACATACGTACGTACGTACGTACATACATACATACATACATGCATGCATACATACATACATACATACATACATACATACATACATACATACATACACACATACATACATACATACATACACAAATACATACACAAATACATACATACATACATACATACATACATACATACATACATACATACATACATACATACATACATACATACATACATACATACATACATACATACATACATACTTACATTCGTACATATATACATATATACATACAAACATACATACATGCATATATAGTTACATACATGCATACATACAGACAGACAAAAGGGCTGCCTGAGCAAATCTATGTAGTGCGAAACGTCATTAAGATAGAAATGCAGGCAAAATAAATATAGTACACGGAACTGGAAGAGTCACTAATGGAACGGCCATCCACACACTCGGAGCTCTGCAGACACGGAATAGCTTCGATGACTAAAAAGGTGAAAAGGACAAAATATGGCACTTTCTTGGTTTGATTTTTATACCTAAATGGTGGCATCGATAGTGTGCAGCGACGATGGGCGGTAGCGTTCGCAGCGCACCTTACGCCTCCTCCGCGGGCTGGTCCCTATATATATACTGTTGGAAGTTGAGACACGTTTGGCTATTCATCACGCATTTGGCCTAAGGTCCCCTCGCTGCCCTTTGATCAGTTGATGAATCTGGAGAGATGCCCATACAGTGTCATTTGCAACAGTTGAAAAGGACAAAATATGGCTCTTTCTTGATTTAATTGTAATGCCTAAGTGGTTAGGCTAAAAAAATAATATTTGTCATCTATAACAGACGTTTTATGAAGGAACTTTTGAAGTGAGTAGGCCTACACGCTTGCAGCATAAAAAAATCGACTTTGTTGGGGAAAAAATTCTGACGACCTTTTTAGTCATCGAAGCTTTTTTCGTGATTTCTCACCTGAAAACCTTTAAAACAGCGTAAAACGCTCTACTTTCATTATTTGGTTGCCTTCGTAATTCGCCATTTTTTACCTGCGTATACCCACTTGGTCTTACTGTGGTGGGTATACGCTGCATACCCACCACATCGTTTCATCGTTTTTTGAGGTGAGTATATGCTGTCATTTGTTCCCGAGGTGTACGCGGGTATACGCCGTATACCCACGTACACCCTTGAGTACATACAGCCCTGCGGTGCCGGTCCATGCAGGCTATCCGTGTATTAATTGTTTTATTAAAAACGACACTAATACGCCGGCCGATTTGACTAATAATAGGCTGTTGCGCTACGTTTTTGAATCGTCAAAAAACGGTGGGTGACCTCCCTAAAAGTGGTATGACTTTTGTTCTGTTTGAAATATTTTTGATGAAATCTGGCCATCATGTGTAAATATGAATTGTCTTTAAGACTGTAAAATTTTATTTGGAAATTCTTACTTTTGGCCAGGATATTGGCAAAAAACCTTGTCTTTTTACGCACCCTGTAGAGCTACTTCAAGAAAACTACTCGTTGGCATGTCTGTTCTGCCTCGACTATTTGTGGTGACTAAATACATGAATTACAAATAATTAATACTGAACTATGAGCTATAGTATAATTATGTCCTTCTGTTATGCACTGCAGGACAGATGCATATGGCCGTCAGCATCTGTGGAAATAGGTTGGAAGAGGGAATAGTTATGCTGAAGTCAGTCACTCTCCTTACACGACCATCATCACCGTTTCATGTTCACATCTTTGCAAGCGACGATCTCAAGGCATCGATTACAAAGGAAGTGAGTTGGGGTTTTAAAATAGACACATATTTTGTATATATATATATATATCATATAGATGCATTATATATAAAGAGAAGATTCTGTGTGTGTCTGTCTGTCTGTTTGACCGGAATGCATTTCAACAGTTTTTGAGCTTTTCACTCCAAATCTTCACTGCTCTGTCTGTCTCGGCATGGGACACCCCGTGGAGGGCTGGCGAATTTATACCACTATACGGTGCCAAGGTGGGGGCGAAACCCGCAAGCAATTTCGGTAAAACGCAGCTATTGATCTGGAACTTTGTACCTAGACAGAGGGCCCTCAGAACCACCCAGGTTGGCGAATCTCTCCCACCACGGGAGCCAGGGTGGGTGTGGGGCAAAAACCAAAACTTTTGCAATATCCATTCCGTCGTCATACTTTCACGGCTATTCATCTGATACGCTGCAGCTATTCCCTGGGTCACCTCGGCTCCACCCAACACACACCTCGCCCCGCAGGTAGGGCAGGAGATATTATGGGGGGGGGGGGGGGTAGAAAATTTGTTCAGTAAAACGCAACTATTGATCTGAAACTTTGTACCTAGTCAGAGGGCCATCAGGACCGCCCAGTGGAGATATTGGCGAATCTCCCCCCATCATGTGTGCCAGGATGAGGGCGAAAACCCAAACTTTCGCAATTTCCATTCCGTCGCCATAGTTTCACAGCTATTTACCTGAAACGCTGTAGCTAGACAGAATGGTACCGGGGTTACCCCGCCCCCATCCAACACACACTTCGCCCCGCAGGATCCAGATGAGGGCAGGGTATTATTGGGGGAGAAATAAATTTCCCGGGAAAACGAGATTTGACGGGTGGCGTACAGGCTACAAACCCCAGAGGAGTTGGCACCAGTGGAGATCGCAGTGTGGTGGGGTTGGGTGGCATCGAGGAGCGGGCGGGTGGGGTGGGTTCAGGTGTGAGGAGACCGAAATTTACCCGACAATGCCGAGTACCACAGCGAGGTGGAGACCAGGTTGGCCGGCGGTTTAGGGGTTCGGTGGGTGAGTGGAAAGGAAGGGGAAAATAAGTGGGGTGGGGAATAGGAGTGGTGGGATCGGGTGAAGTGAGGGTGGGGAAGCAGAGGATTGGCCGGGAGCGGGGCGAATCCTAAATTTCCCGGGAAACGCCGGGTACCCCAGTTAGCATATACAGGGTGGCTAAAAAATGTACCACTGGAAAAAATGCAATAACTTCGCAGCCGACTGAAATGTTTCTTTAAACACTTTCCAATATTTGCAGAGGAATGAATTTCCAACAATCCCTGAAAGTTTCACTTGAAACTTTTCATGTTTGCAAAGTTACAGCTGTTTAAACTGTCAACTCCGTTTTTCAAATATCCGGAGAATCATGCTCCAATACACGTGATTTCATTAAGATTTTTTGCAAATTACAACACACAAAATGATGAGGATGTCATACGACCTCACTATAGCTGTAAGAAGCTGTTTATGAAGCAAACTGTTGCTATTTGGTGATATTTTATAGATTAAGGTCTCAATTCGTGAATCCATTACTGATCAGATCATGGTCAAAGTTTCTGCGGAAGATAAAATGGGACCTCGGACGCTGCGTGAACAGAGACTGGGACATCGCGTAATCATATATCAAAATACCCAGTGAAAAGTGGAGCCTGAGCACATTGAAGGTTATCTGTAAACGTGTTTATGTAACGGAGATCAGATGTCGGAAGAGACGCTGTAAGTGGTCGTTTGGTCTGACGGGAAAAAGCGCGATTTTCTAAAAATTCGCTTGGTAGGGGCCTAATCGAAAGGGCCAAGTTTGCAAAACACATTATGGTTTCAGCATCAGATCAGCTGGCATGTGTCACGGCTGCAAGAACAGAATTAGATATTCATCCTATTCAGCCTATTTTCGATCAAAACTTGAGCTTTTCTGATCACATCGCCCATCTTTCACTCTCTTGCTTCATGCATATCCGCGACCTACGAAGAATCCGCCCTATGCTTGACTTCAAAACTGCATCCACAATCGCCACATCATAGTTCATGCGAAGCTTGACTACTGCAACTCTCTCTTCCTAAACATTGACATCACCCTAATTAACCGCCTCCAAGCTATCCATAATGCCCTCGCCCGTGCTGTCACTAAAAGCTCAAGCGTCACCACATCACTCCTGTTCTGAAATCACTTCACTGGCTCAAAATACCTGAACGCATCGAATACAAAGTCCTCTCACTCACTTAAGCTTATAATACACTTCAATCATCCCAGCCGTTCTACCTTCGTCAGTTGTTCACCATCCAGCCAGTACGTTCAACACGCTCCTATACAATACTAATCTATGCTATACTAATCTATACTAGTCTATACTATACTATGCTATGCTACGCTACGCTACACTACGCTACACTACACTACACTACACTACACTACACTACACGATACTATACCATACTATACCATACTGTACCATACTATACCATACTATACTATACTATACTATACTATACTATACTATACTATACTATTCTATACTATACTATACTATACTATACTATACTATACTATACTATACTATACTATACTATACTATACTATACTATACTATACTATACTATACTATACTATACTATACTATACTATACTATACTATACTATACTATACTATACTATACTATACTATACTATACTATACCATACTGTACCATACTATACTATACTATACTATATAGTGGAGCGGCCTGGAACCAAAATGTGAAGGAATTGTTCACTTTATGATACAAGCATGAAATTTGGTACATACTACGAAAATGTCATAAGAAAAAGATTTGGCTATAGGGCCATCGCGAATTTGACCCCTGGCCCCAATGTCGGCCATTTTTCAAAATGGCCGACCTGTTTACAGGTTTTAAATTATCTCAGCTTTCAGTGCACTTAGAATCGTCATCTTGGTGTCTAAACATACATAGTTAGGGACGAGGATTCCAAGAAAGACATCACAAATGTTCCCCAGAGCTTCAATGGCGGCCATTTTCCAAAATGGCCGACCAGAATACGGTTTTTCAATATATCAGCTTCCAGTACACTTAGAATCGTCATCTTGGTGTCTAAACATACATAGTTAAGGGCAGGCTTTCCAACAGAGTCATTGAAAATGTTCCCCAGGGCTTCAATGGCGGCCATTTTTCAAAATGGCCGACCTAAAAAAATACTTCAATATCTCAGCCTCCAGTACACTTAGAATCGTCATCTTGGTGTCTAAACATACATGGTTTGGGGCGAGGATCCCAACAGAGCCATTGTAAATATTCACCAGGGCCTCAATGGCGGCCATGTTCCATATTGGCCGACCAAAAAAGGATATTTCAATATCTCAGCGTCCAGTACACTTAGAATCGTCATCTTGGAGTCTAAACATACATAGTTAAGGGCGAATTTTAATGGAATCAAATACAAACGTTTCTGCTCACAAGATTCGCAGCCAAGGACGTCAATGGTGCGGTAAGGTAAAAGGTTCCTAAAGCGGCATTTTTGGCCTGCTCTGTAGAATTCACCTGAGGATGACGTGCATGGCGGGAGAGCGTAACGTTTCACACTGTGCGTGCGGCAGGACGGACATTTCTTACATTATTTAAATAAATGTAATACATTTACATGCTGATGCGCTATCCTGCCAATATGACCTTCCCTACGCACTCGTCTATTCTCTATACAATATACTGGCTCCCAATGTTGGAACTCTCTCCCTACATATCTTCATTCCCTACCTAACACAAGATTATTTAAGCATAAACTTCGCCTTTATCTACTTAAAACACTTCCTGATATGTAATGGTTATGGTTTATGCTCAGTGGTTTCGCCAAGCCCTTAGTTAAGTCTTTAGTTAAGTCATTAGTTAAGAGTTGTTTTTCTCGTTGTATACAGAAATGTCGATTGTAGAATGTCGATTGCTTAATAATTTTCTCTCTCTCCCTCATAATCTTTATATTCCTACAATTGCATGTTCTGTCATGTTTTTTCTTTTATATTTTACATGAATTATGGTTAGCGGGATTTTCCATCCCTTCTGGGTCTCCCCTTCTTCACCAAATTATGTTAATGTATTATTCAATGCCATAATTGTATCATGTTTGTTTGTTGTTTTGATTGAGGAAAATAAATAAATAAATAAATAACAGAAGTGCTGTACTCAGAAATAGGTTGGAAATAGTACATTAGAAACATTTCAATTGTTGCGTTACATGTTGCCTGCAGCTCAGCAGTTGGCCAATGAGCTTTCGAAATAACATGAGCTACACGTTGCACCCTGTTCAGTTTCCGAATGTATCGAATGAAAACACCTGGAGAAGCTTATTCAGGCCATGCGCATCGCAGCGTCTATTCTTGCCGGTTAGTAAAGCCATTAGTAGGTGTTAGTAGTTTTGCAATTAGTATACATCATGTGTGTGGATCTGCAACTTTAAGGCACGACTTCAATATTAATATTCCGAATTTTTTCGGGCAGAAGTGAAATCTTGACCCAGACCCCCGCTACTGAAATTTCCCCTACGCCTATGCTTGCGTCTCACATTTCAACTAATAGCCTCTATGATAAAAATTATGACTGATTAACTGGATTGGCTTTCCGTTTCCTCTCGACAGAAACGACGAGCTTCCGTTATGATCTTCTGATGCACATGCAGATCATTGCACAGCTTTAAGACACCTCTGACGATTCACTTCCTTCTCTTCGCTCTTAGTATCTGAAGAGCGTCTTCGTCTCTCTTTGTCCATCGGGCTGCAAGAATTGCTATGGCCAAACATCGTCCATTTGCTTTTGTAGATCCTTCCTCTCGCAATAACTTCTCCATTTCAATGCTCTAATATTTTGGCTGCATGGCTCATCTTCCCGATGCTCTTGGCTCATTCCTTCGGGTTTGTCACGCGGAAATAATATCATAGTGCCACTGTATAATATATATATATATATATATATATATATATATATATATATATATATATATATATATATAGCCTACTGCAAGAGGCACTTTACTCATTTTAAAATAGGCCTACAACAGAACACATAAGTCATGACAAATTCTGATGAGGAGTTGCTCGAGATTATGAGTCGGTTTCCAATTATTTAAACAAAACTGAGACTACTTTAGGCCTACCTGTCAATGTTAGCGCCCAGTCGTCAGCTAGTAATTCAGACTACGCGACGCTCAATTTCGAGAGTGAAGATATTTCAAGAAATGAAATGTATGAAATGGGAGTGGGCCATGCTGAATATGAAGATGAGATTACAACATTCCAGCCTGCCCTTTGTTCAGATTCAAATAAATATTCTAGTACCGACGACGATGAGGAAAGAGTATAGTAGCCTAGCTGAAGCAGAGGCAGCCTTAGGCAAAGCAGGCAGTTGCATAGGGTGCCAAGTTCTATGGGGCGCCATTTTCACAAACTTATAACCATTTCCCGCAAAATATTATCCAGCCTTCAGTGTACTAATAAAAAAAGGACAACAAATTACTCAGCTGAGCGTATACAGGGCTCTGGCTAATTCACTTTAGATTCTGACGTGGTCTGAGCAATTGAGTATAATACCCATTCCCGCGAGAATACCGTGGGAATGGGGTCAATTGTTAAAATCTAACCAGGGTAAAGCACGGTAATGGGAATACATAGAGCGGTATTACCTTGGGGATGGATATGGAAGCTGCGGTAATACCGCGGTAATGGATACGGTCCGTCAGATTTCGTCGATTTTTGCCATTGACTAGGAGGTTCTGTGAAGTAGCCTCAAGTAGGTTTACTTAGTCACTTTTATAAGTTCCATCAAGCGTGGCGTGTGACCTCGTTGATAATTATCCTTTAATGCCTAGGCTACCTTGATTCCTTTGTGTTCGAAGATTGGGCCTAGATGCCTTGGGCAGCTTCCAGTGAAGAATATACTGCAAAGTACCAAAAGTCCGAGGATTACTTTTACGAAATGCAGGGGACAAGCAATGCTTGGCTATATTTTGAGACAGTTGAGGTCGATGATTCGTTCTGCTGTGGCCATGTTAGATGCGTCGTATACGCTGCAGCGGGTAGGCCTACTTAAATGGAAATAGAGACACGGGACAAGTGGTAGGCCTATTGCAAGTCGTTCCATGAGACCAAAAACCAAAGAACCACAAAAAACTTCCAGTACTTTTAGCGTTTGACCGTTTGTAGAATTTCTATAGTTTCATATTAATGCTACTAATGATGATTGATGATGTTAAAATTTATATTAATTTCATCAAGTTAAGACGCGGGGACATTGCGGGGACACAAATCTGTCATATGGGGATGGTGAGGGGAAGGGCATAGAGTTCTGCGGGAACCGGAGGGGATGGGTTAAGACTGCAAATGCGGGGAGGGAATGGGGACACATTTCTGTCCCCCGTGTCACTCTCTAGCGCGCTTTGACCAGTCGATCGTCGATGCTGCTATCGGCCAGTTGCGTCGCCGTCTAAGAGCTTTTGTCCGTGTATTCGGGGCACATTTTCGAGCATCAATTCTAAGACTTTTAAGCAGATCTGTCATAGCTATTAAAGCACTCTGCTATGTAAACAATATTTTACTTTACTGCGGGCTAATTCAGTTGTCAGATAGCTTGTTGCAGTTAATAAAATTTAAGCGTTATATGAAAAATTGGTACAAGGTAGTGAGGCGAAATGAGTCAGGTGAGGTGGAAATTTTTTTATATAACATGAAATTTCAGCCATTTTGCCGTCTACCTACCAAAAGTTATAAAGATTGATGAAAATTTGACGAAGTTCTGACAAAAACAATTTTGTACAGCTTTTTTAGACACGTTGTATATACAGGGTGCGCCAAAAAAAGTTATCCCCTACGGTTTTTAGCCCATATCTTGGCCAAACATACGAATTTTCAAATGAAACTTTACAGTCTTAAAGGCAATTCATATTTACGTACAATGGTCACATTTCAACAAAATATTTCAAACAGAACAAAAGTTATAACACTTTTAGTGAGGCCAACCCTCGTTTTTTGACGATTCAAAAACGAGACACAATGTTTTAAAATGTTTTTTTGCTTATATCATGGCCAGAAGTAAGGATTTCAAAATGAATCTTTACAGGTTTAAAGACAATTCATATTTACACATGATGACCAGATTTCATCAAAATATTTCTAACACAGCAAAAGTTATACCACTTTTAGTGAGGTCACCCAACGTTTTTGACGATTAAAAAACGAAAAGCAACAAAAAGTAACAAAAACGTGATCTTATCAAGTCATATCTCAAATAACTGTTTGGAACTGAACTTGATAGTGATTCACAACTTGTGTTCAATGTGCCCACCACCAGTGCCAAAACTTCTTATGAGTCTCTTTGCAAAGTTCTTGATGGACCTGTTGATTAATCATTAACCTGACAGATTTATTATTTGCCAATTTTATTGTCATCTTGCTAAGTGACTTCTCAGTCACGTGCAGCTACGCTGGTACCCTGTTCCTTTTTTAAATAGTAATAATAATGATCATCTGGCATTATCAAAGCCTATTTGAAAACAATTATTTGAGATGAGACTTAATATAAAATCGTGTTTTTGCTACTTTTTGCTGCGTTACGTTACGTCTTTGAATCGTCAAAAAACGATGAGTGGCCTCCTTAAAAGTGCCATAACTATTATTCTGTTTGAAATATTTTGCTGAAATCTGGCCATCATGTGTATATATGAATTGTCTTTAAGCATGTAAAATTTCATTTCGAAATTCTTACTTGCGGCCAAGATATTGGCCAGAATAATTAAATTGGTTTTTGTTACTTTTTGTTGCGTCGCGTTTTTGAATCGCCAAAAAACGGTGGGTAGCCTCACTAAAAGTGATATAACTTTTGTTCTGTTTGAAATAATGTTTTTGCAATTTGACCATTGTACGTAAATATGACTTGCCTTTAAGACAGTAAAGTCTCATTTAAAAATTCTTATGTTTGGCCAAGATATGGGCTGAAAACCGTAGGGGATTACTTTTTTGGCGCACCCTGTATATACGCTATATAGCCTACTCGCTGTCTAGGACAGACTCTTCAGGTATTTTAGCATACAACTCATACAATTCAAGTATAATAATTAATTATTACTTTATCACTTTAGTTGATTCTGAAGGACGTCGATGCTGTGCTATACGTTGATTCTGACGTCTTATTTCTTCGTCCTCTCGACGACATCTGGCAGATCTTCAGGAAATTTAATGCCACACAGATTGCAGCTTTATCTCCCGAGAGCGAAGCTCCCGACGGCAACTGGTACCTTGGACATCCCAAAACACCAAGAGTACCACCGTATGGTCAGAACTCAGAACATTTTCAATATCAGTTTCTCTAGTGATTATATCCTTTTCCAGAGTTTTCCTTCCTCGTGATGTGACCAAAGTAGCTCAATTCCTCCCTACCACCTCTCCCCACACTCACAGCCGTTCACCACCCACCTCCCGCAGCATCTCCTCGTTCCTTCTCTTAGCCGTCCAAGGTATTCTTAATATTCTTCTGTGTGATGTCGTTTCAAAAGCCTTTATTCTTCTACTTCTATTCCACTGAGACTGCCCTTACATCCACGCTGGACAACATCTTTTCGTCTATTGACAATGGTAAAGCCTGCCTTTCTGTATGTCTTGACCTCAGCGCAGCTTTCGATACCGTAGACCATCAATTACTTCTTTCTAGACTCACGAAAAGCTTCGGTGTCTCTGGTACTGCTTTAAACTGGTTAGCGTCTTTTCTGGGTAACAGGAATCAGCAGGTGGGCATCGGTACCGCTCGGTCTGAACCCACTGTTTGCACTGCTGGAGTTCCACAGGGATCTGTCCTTGGTCCTCTATTATTCACCGTCTTTACCTCCCCAATTAATCGCATAGCTAATCATTTTGGTGTCCAATTACAGCAGTACGCGGACGACACTCAGCTCTATATTGCTCTGTCACACACTGATCAGTCCGGTAAACTTAAACTTGAGGAGTGCGGCGAGTGCCTGTCATCTTTATATGCCTGGTTCTGTTTTAATGGTTTGGCTATAAACCCAAACAAGTCTGAGGCAATTTTGTTCGGGTCACGACAACGCTTGCGTTCTTTTCCTTCACTTTCCAGCATCGACCTAGCAGGCTCCGCAGTACCATTATCAGATTCTGTTAAAACTCTTGGGGTTACCCTGGACAGTATGCTTATACTTTTCGGATGCATGTAACTAACCTTTGTAGATCTTGCTTTTACCACATCAGGGCAATACGCCACATTAGGTCGGCTCTAACTAAGGATATGTCGAAGACTTTAGCTTGCGCCCTTGTCTCCTCTCGCCTTGATTATGCTAATGCGATTTTTGTTGGCATTTCAGACTTTGAGCTACATAGGCTGCAACGCATCCAAAATTCTTTAGCTCCCGTTGTGCTGCGTGTCCCACTACGATCAAGTTCCTCAGTTTTACTTCATCAGCTGCATTGGCTTCCTGTCGAATTTAGGATTAAATTTAAATTGGCCTGTTTAACCTACAAATTCCTCTCTACCGGAACACCTCCCTACCTTTAGTCACTGCTTACTCCTTACATTCCTCCTTGTTGCCTGCGATCATCAAGCATGGGTCTTTTAGCTGAGCCTCGATGCAGAACTGTTATGGGCTCGCGTGCATTCCATGCCTCTGCTCCCAAAGAATGGAATCTACTTCCACTCTCTCTTCGTTGCTCAAATTCACTCCCTACCTTCAAAAAACGGCTCAAAACTCACTATTTCTCTTTGGCTTTCAAGCACATGGACCTTTAACTGCATCTTCCTCTGGCGGCTAACTATCCGCGCCTCAGATTCACACTTTGGTGTGACCTTGCGCGCGTAATAAATTTATGTAATAATAATAATAATAATAATAATAATAATAATAATAATAATAATAATAATAATAATAATAATAATAATAATAATAATAATAATAATAGTAATAATAATAAATACTTCCCTCTTCCTGTATGTCCACGACTCCGCTCCATATGTTGCAATTGGCCATATTAGCGTCCTCAACATTCGCAGTTTAGTTGGTATAGTGATACCTCTGTTTTTCCATACGGTGCTCATGCACACCCTTCGCCATTCCCAGCCTTGCCCTTATATCCTCCTCACATCTTCCATCTATAGTCATTTGGGCTCCTAGATATTGCATCTTATCTACCTGTTGCAATACCACTCACTCCACATGAATTTCAGTCTCCCTGCTATCTGTAGTTTTCACTTTCGTTTTTCCTTTGTTGAAATATATCAATCCATATTTTTCCCTGCGTCCACCACCCTCTGTATCAGTTCTTGAAGTTCCTCCGATGATGTGGCAATCAACACAATATCATCCGCATGTATACCTGAGATTTGACACCCTTCTTCCACCTATTTTGAATCCTGCCTTATATCGCTCCAGAGCAATTTCCGCCACCAAGTTAGATAGGTAGGGGGATAGTACACATCCCTGTCTTAACCCCTACCTATTTTAAACTAATCTGATAGTAAGCTTACACCTGCTATTCTCACTGCTGCTTGCTGTCCTTTAAATTATCTGTTGTTGATTGCAACTAGATGCGGTGGGAAGCCCATCTCCAGCATAGTTATCAAAGGCCGTCCATGTTTTATGCAATTGAAAGCTTTGTGGAAACCTACATGCATACATGCATGCATACATATATACCTACAAACATACATAAATACATGCATTTATACAAACATGCATGCATACATGTCTATATATGTATGTATGTGTGTATGTATGTATGTATGTATGTATGTATGTATGTATGTATGTATGTATGTATGTATGTATGATACATACATACATACTTACATACATACATACATACATACATACATACATACATACATACATACATACATACATACATACATACATACATACATACATACATACATTCGCAAACACATACATAATATTACATATACATGTACATTATACATACATGCTCCACTGCATGCATACATATATACCTACAAACATACATACATACATGCATTTATACAAACATGCATGCATACATGTCTAATGTCTGTCTAGTCGCTTGGCAAGTGCAAGTTAGCAGACTAGGAAGTGAGGAACTAGCTTCTGACGTTTCAACGTTTATTTGTCCAATTATGATAGCAGATGATGATAGTGACGACATATTAACCAATCAACTGACTGTGGTATATATGTATGCATGCATGTATGCATGTGGATTTCCACAAAGCTTTCAATTGCATAAAACATGGACGGCTTTTGATAACTATGCTGATGCCAAGACAAGATAGATGCCTAACGAACTGACTGTATTAACCCATAATGACCCGACGATGACTGATCCCAACCCCTGGCTGACTCTCTCGACTGTTTGACCGTCTGAGCCTCTCAACGACCTGACTGATTTCTTGCTGACCGCTTCATTTCCTCTGTGTGCGGGCAGTACGGCATCTAGCCTCGGCCGGAATTTTGTGAGACGTTATGCATGTTTCCATAAAAAATGACGCTGTTGCCTGTTGGAAGCCAAACTGCACTAAGCCTATGCCATAAATTATACCGGGTACGCAAGTATTTTTTTATATTATTAATTGTCGCAACCACTTCATTTATATTTGCGAAATACGGTATTTGAGTGAGGTATATCGTTTAGCGGTTGACCAATGACAAAGTACGTTGTGCATTGAACTGCGTAGGCATTAACACGGGAGTAGTTCTTATGAATACAACAAGAATGAGGCAAGTGGATTGGCTTAACAACATGACGTCATTATATCAACGTTACAAGAGTGTGGTGGAATTGGGAGATCAGGATCTGGTCAACATCTACTTCACCTTCTACCCACGTAAGTAAGATCACAATAAAGATACTGAAAGGAGAATGACACGATGCATCGATGATTGCGTAACGTAACATAAGATAACATAACGTAACGCAACATAGCATGACAAGGGTTTTAAGTGGTTCAGAAGTGAATTAGAGAAGAACTGTATTAGAACCACTGCAAATTAACTTGGCGGCTTCACACAATTTTCGTCCTCTGACGCCTAGTGTCGTCACCACCCTTTCATTACAGTCCGCCTTGACTTTCGCTCGTCACTCTATAGGACTGCTCTGGTTCGGCGATGTCAGCGTAGTGTTTCCCAGATTACCTGCGACATTGAATCCCGTGCCAGTTAATCCCGCGACCGTTTAATTAAAACGACACATGGTCACGCGACGTTTGATACCGCGACACTTAATGCCTGCACACACGTGAGTATATTTGTACGATTATTGTTGTCCTCTCTGTTCAGGTTTTCTGTTGTAGGCCTACATCTGTACATAAGATGATCATTATAACGGGTTATAAACAGGATTTGCAAAGTTTAGTCTACGATAAGGCAGTGACATGGTCCCACGGAGGCGAATTTGCTCTCTTTGATTCTGGATCTGGGGAGAACCGGCTGATGAACTGGGATCCGAGTCATCCGACGTAGGCCCTACTCTTGGATGTCTTGGCAAGAGCCGACGTCTGGTTAGCCGATGGGACTGTTTCTGTTGTCTATTTGACTGCACACTGCACAGGCTGAACTCTTTTAAATAATAGTGAATATTGCTGTGAATATTGCTTTTATGGAATTTTAATGGTTTTATAATGCTATTTGACTGCTATTTTATTTTCGTATAATTAAGTGTCGCGGAATCAAACGTTGTGTGGGATTAATAGTGTGCGGGATTAGATCCTAAATGTCGCCAGGATTAAATGTCGCCGAGATTAAATATCGCGGGATTAACTGTCACGGTCAGTGATGCCACAGCTGGGTTTTTTCCACTAGATCTGGGTTTTTTGGCCTTCGTCTGGGTTTCTGAGTTTTTTTGGGCAAGATCTGGGTTTATTTTGGTGAGTTGACTTTTGTACTTACAACACATGAATATTCTGTGAAATTCAATGTAAAATGGTTGTGATACATAATTTTTCCACTAATTTTAATTTTAAACTCCACAATCAAGATCTCATGTTGTCAATTCACAAATAATTTATAACCTGAAGAATAGTTCTGCACAGAAATAAACCATTTTGACATTTCAAAATAGGTCTCTTTCCATGTAAAGCCGTATCACATCTAGAACATGCATATACAGTTATGCACTGTAGGTCAGGTCAATCCTCTAGTGGTATAATAGCCAAGTTGTTACAGAGTATTACGTACTGTATTAATGTTCTAGGTGATTAAAACATTGGATTGTTGGTGTATTAAGAAAATTTGGCTGGAAACCTCAGACAACTTTAAAACTTTGTAAACTTAAGCCACGTGTGTTATGTGCTTAGGCTACAATTCTGGTAGACTCGACCCGCTGCGCATGCGCACACGAATATATCGATTAAGCTTATTGTCAGTATGCCATAGTATGGATCCCGAGTCTCTGACAACTTTGACAATTGATATTTTTAAAGTTGTAATTACATTTTATTCGACTCTTTTGACGAACATTTTGTTAATCCTCATGTGAACAAGCGAAAAACCAACTTAATTCGAACAAAGGGGGTCTAAAATAGCTTATATGAATAGTCTGGGTTTTTCTGGGTTTTTTTCGGAAGGAAATCTGGGTTTATTTCAGAAACCTCAGTGGCAACACTGGTCACGGTATTAAATGTCGCGGAATTAAGTGTCGCGGGATTAAGTGTCATGGAACCGAATATTTTCTAGGCAGCCAATGAAGTTGGAGACGTGACCATATTAAATTTTATGGATTTTCCCAATGAGGCGCGCAGCAGAGCGCAACACCCGGTTCAGACGAGCCATTCTGCTGGATTGGAGGACAAGCAAAGCGCAGATGCGAGATGTAACGAAGAATACACTTAGAATGCTCAAAGAGTAGGCCTAGCCGCCATAGGCGTAGTGGACATTTCGGCAGCGGAGGGGTCAAAGACTTGACTTTTGCCCGAAAAGTATACTCTAAACAGTTTTTGCGGTCTGCGACATTTTTAATTTTTCTTCGGCCAAATTTTAATCATTTCGATTTTCCAGCCGAAATAACTCATTATTTCCCAGCCGAAATAACTGATCACCATTTTTTTTAGTCATTTCGTACAAATCTTCTGAAATATTTTTACCCTGTGTGCCCAAAAAATCCTCCCATACCTGTTTGCCCGAAAAAAAGTTTGTCCGCCCATGCCTGTTTTGCCCGAAAAACACATTTGCCCGAAATTTGGGGGCATTTGCCCCTCTGGACCCCCGCCTCCTACGCCTATGGTAACAGCAGACGTGCATGAGAACGGATGACAATGCGAAGCTAGCGCAGCTGATAAGAATCTGCTGCTTCACTGGTATCCAAAGTCACCGCCCCTCCGTTCTGCGCAGACGGGAGTGCTCTTGGTCCCATTCGCACGAACTGCAACTATGCAGAATCGATCCTTTTCCGTGGTGAGCCCAGTGGCCTGGAGTGAGCTCCCAGAAGAGCAATTATAGCCTAAGGCTGCATTCAATAGCTCTTACTGAAGCATTTTTGTATGCAACTCAAGCCTGCCTTTTTGTTGGGCTAGAGTAGGGAGCACTTCTGAGTAGTCTGTCTGAAGAGGTGCTATGAATTAATTAATTAATTAATTAAGCGCGTTGATGAGTTTGTAAAAAAACATGACCAAGTAAGTATACATTTATCCGGTCCACGATGATACGTCGCAAACAACATTGCGTACAAGAACAAAGATCTACACTAAAATGATGTAATGTTGTATGAAGAATCGAAATGTCTAAATATATATTCGTCCATTTCGACATGCAGTAGGTCTTATCATGCCAAAAAGTCAGCATGCAGTCTGCTTTGTTCTGTTAATGGCGCCGAACACATTCGGTTCCTGACGAAGGAAGTGGGTTTGGGTCATGTGGTTCAAAGAGACATATTTTAAGAATTCAATGTTACGAAAAGAACGGAGAACAGAGCAGTACGTGAACACTGAAAGTTGGGAACGAGCGTGTTAGCATCAGCCTATATGACCGTTTCCAGTGGTTAAATTGATTACAATTAAATACAGATTTCATCAAGAGAGGTCACTGTAACGCCCGCCCCTACCGTCATCCCCGGAGTCGCCACTTCCGGATCCTCGAACGATGGGACCGCGTGCTGCTGTAGATTATAGTTCTTAGAGATAGAGGGAGGACAGGATGAGGTGACTTCCGGGTTCGAATTCCAGCGGCGGGACGTCGCCCATGTATCTCGGCTGCCTAATGCCCTATATGAAATAGGTGCTCTACTAGCCAATCTTTCACTTCTTCGCAGTAAACCAGGAGGGGCCGGAATTGAGAAATCCTTAGGCCTAGCACCCAAACTATCTTCCAGGCCGATGGTCGAATGGTAAGGCGCGTCCGCAGTGGTAAAGGCGGTGGATCTCGGTCCGGGGTTCAAATCTACAGCAGATCTTGGTACCGGCGATGCTTCGAGTCTTTCTAAGCGTGACACAACCTCCGTCAGCGCTTCTCTAACGTTAGATTGTACCGCAGAGATTTCCTCTCTGACCTTTAATTGCACCGATGAAATAGCATCTTCGACATTGGACTGCACCGCCAAGACATTTAATTCTACTGAGGCAATCGCCTCTTGCGTATCTCTAGCATTACTCTGAATTGCTTCTAAGACAATTTCCATCGAGGAAGGGGGCCTCGAAGGCTGAGCAGGGGTCGCAGCCCTAGAATCCTCCATGGCGCTATATAATTTACTCTTTTCTTTATAGCTCGCAGTGAAGAAAGTCAGTAGATTTAATAATATCTCTTGTTATTATCCATCAATTAAATCTTCAGTCAACATTAGCTACATTCAATGCAATCAGTGATTAAAGTCAGTAAGTTTAATTAATACTTTTTATTATCTGCAAAGGCATTCAATGAAAATCAAATGCAGACAATTCAATGCCAACACCTTTCAAGGCAAACACATTTAAATGCAAACACATTTAAATGCAAACACATTTCAATGCAAACACATTTCAACCGGAGTAGGCCTAAATTAAACCCCGATTTACACTCAAGTCCCACGGCCAATTTCAATTCAGCCCAAAATATCTAAATAACCGATCGCATTAATTCCCCTTACAAAGCGTACCTTATCTTCCGTCGCGAGGGATAGGATGCGAAGAATCCGGAGTCGTATGGAGATCCGGGGAATGCGTCGATGATATTGCGCCAGCGGTGAACCGCTGGGGTCCGATGCCCGTAGACCGATGGCAAAAGGCGACGAACAAGAATAACACGTCGTACTATTTTCTAGGAATAATTGACGCCCTTAGGCCACCAACTTTCAAATATCGCAAGAAACGCAACAGAATTAATTCGCTCCTGCGAAATGTAGACTGAAGAGCTGAAGCGACGAATCACCAACAGAACGACAGCGATGACTATTCAATGCACGCAGAGAAGATCACGCCATGTGATCGTACGAAGAAAGGCCTGGCCGTATTCTCCCCGAAAAGAGCCGATGCAGAACAGAAATTCAACGCCGCCGATACAATTTCCGCATCAAAATATTTATATACGACTCCTGTCGATAAATGAAACCAAGCAGAATCCGTAAGAAACTCAACTACGCAATATCGGCGTCGAACTCAAAACGATTCGTAACTCAAACGCGTCTTAACTTCTTCAAATTCCGCCGTGATCTGCCCATCGACAAAGATACGTCTACTATCCGTGAACTTCTGCCCGCGTCTGACTGCCGACAGTGCGCGTTCCTTATATTAAGTCTTCTTGCCGGTGACGCTAGTGACGTCACGGCGCAGGTGTTGACCATCTGTGCATACGCGCGTAAAGAAGGCGCCAAATCCGCGCCATCGTATCTACCTCTGCCGTCTCTCTTTCTGTATCTTCCTTACTCTGTCTCTATCTCAAAACCGCCATCTGACGACTGAGAAGACCACACACAAATCGAACCGGTCTGTCCTGCTATCCTACTCCCTGTGCGCTCAACTATATCTGTCTGTGACATTCCGTCGACCTCCCCTCCTCCTCGAGGCGTCGATTAAACCGTGCGAAACACGGCAGTTTCCATACAGGCAATAAATCGGACTGTATTTGACAAGCGACCGCCCACGACGTGTCCTTTTTCTGTCCGTCTAAATGAGCCTGTCGTCTCTCTGCCTGTGATAGCGATTGTATCGGTCATAGCCGTCGCTTGTCCGGCTCAGTATGCGCCTCCTTCACTCTCTCTATCAAACGCGCTTAAACTGCAAGCGTGCGAAGAATTCGCGACAATTCGCTTTGCTACAGCTCCTGCGTAAGGCCGACCGTGGGATATATTCGCGACGACGCGGCGTCTTTTGAGGTCGTCAACCGAGGCGACGTCCGACGCGTGGGAAGAAAAGGCGACATCGATCGCTTACCGACGACGGCGCGATCGCCGACCCCCACGTAGCAATCGGCTCCACACCAGGCGGCGCTAGCGATAAAAATGCGGCGGAAGTATAAAAATGCAAATGGCTGCCCTCAAATATACCAGTCGCCTAAAACGCAAATGGCGGCGATCGGAAACCGTAGCGTCACGTTATACGGGTCGCTACATCACGACATTGAATAGTGTAGTGCTCTCGCATAATAGGTCTACAGTCGCTAGCAATATAACGTTAGGCCTAATGACTGTCTTTTTAATAGATTTGGTACAACAATAGGAACAGTAGTTAATTAGTCCGCGTCAGGATATAAATACACTGCCAGATATATACCCCGTGGTTCTGTTTGATATATCTATCTCTGATGCCTGAGAATTAATCATACTGAAATTTTCCCAATATTTAGAGAATTGCACCAACAATCTGATTCCCACAATCTAATAAGTCTGGTTAAGTCTGTGTGCTTGCTTGTGGCTTTGTTTGTTAGCTATGCACGGCCACAGTTTTGAGGCAATCGACCCCAATCCGGGGTCGACCCGGAGCAGGTCAATGGGGGTCGGCGGATCTCTGCCACCATGGGGCCAGGGTGGGGTGGGGGAATAAAACCTCATTTTCCTACTTTTTTCAGCCGTTGCCATGCACAGTTTCACACTTATCCACCTCAAACGTTACAACTACACAGATGTTTACACGGGCCACCTAGCTCGCCTCTCCACCAAACACACACCTCGGCGACCCGCAGGGCAGAGTTGTGTGTTTGGGGGGTGTGGGGCAGAGAAATTTTTGCCGAAAACCCTAATTTCACGGGTGGCGAACCGGTGGAGGTCGGAGTGTGGTGGGTGTCGTGGTGGGGAGTGGTGGGGATTGGGGGGGGGGGTATATGAGTCTTTCAACTTCATCTGCCGAAATTTAAGTTTACGAGCAATTTTCTTTCGATTTTGTAACAAAGTACATCAAACATGAAACATGAAAACAGTCTTTAATATTTTTGTGAAGAAACTCTAAGTAGTATTTGTAAATTATTTAAATAAAGAAGATGTTTTAGGCGACATGTTCGTAGGCCATAATATGGGAGAAATGAAGTATGGTGTCAGAACGTTGCGATAATTAATAGACCCCGTTAATTTTTACTCCAGGATCAATGAAGACTAAAATTAATGGGGACGACCAAGCGTCGAAACCGCAACGACCAAGCGTTGAAACCGCAACGAACACCAAAACAGACTTGCTGAAAACTTAAATTTCGGCAAATGAAATTGAAAGATTCATATCTATCTATCCGTTCAAATTTATGACATGATATGTTGGAATCATATTGTTGGTTCAATTATCTAAATATTGAAGAAATTTAGTATGATTAATCATCAGGCATTAGAGATAGTTTGAACCACGGTGTCTAATTAACATGTAGGCTATAAACTTGCTGAAAGGAGATGCCTAGCCTACTATATAATCTCCAGAGAATAATGCACGTTTTAAAAAACCATTCTACAACAGTACTTTATGTACCTAATCAGTAATAATTGCATAAAATGATTTTTAGAAAGACTTTACTTGACTGAATGTCAGTGGAATTACCGATCTGATCACTGTGCTTACAACAGCAATTGCAACTCATCGAAATCGACAGGAGTTTCTCTTATTCACGGAAATCGAGCGATATTTCACAACAATCGTCATCCAATATTTCGGGAAATTTTTAAAACGTTTCGAGATGTAAGAATCTAAAATTTATTTGATTTAAAATTTGACTTGACTTACTTGACTTATGGCTTTGACGATGCTTTCGCGCGTGATAGCCGCCCAGTTATGGAAAATCTCCACTTCTCTCTTTCTTGGGCTTTGTGTGTACCTTCATGTATGGACCAACCCATCTCCCGACAGTCTTCTCGCATCATGTCGAACTATCTCTTCTTTGATCTTCCCTTTTTCCTTTTTCCACGCACATATCCGTTGACAGCTATCGTTGGGTATCTCTCGTCTCGCATTCTGGTTTCGCGGCCAAAGTAGCGTAGCCTAACCGTTTGCTCTGAATTAAATTTTTGTGTATTATATCATGCTGAACATTCAGTCTGTTGTATATCTCTGTGTTCTTTATCCAACCCTTCTCGTGGCATCTTCTATATTTCGTAGGCACGCCATTTCAAACACTCTCAACCGCTGCTTCTGTGCTTCCCTCAGAATAAAAATTTATTTAGGCCTAGGTTTAATAGGTTTTAATTGATTTTTTAAAACAGTTATTTTGGCTTTTACATTGAAAGGTGTGAGCATCCTTGTATGCCTAGGCCGACTAGCCTACCAGCACATGCGATTGAGAGATGTTACAATCACCTAAACGTAGATTTAGGTGTATCCTTTATATGAACTATACAGTAGCTCTAATACAATTATAGGCATAATATTATGATTATGTGCAAAACATTAGGGAACCTGAGTGGTCTTTTGAGTGATTTATTGATCACTCAGTGATTTCTGATATACGGTACATAGCTATTCCGGACCTAATTTTTTTGGAGTCGTTTCTCGCACCCATTGTTGTATTTATATTTGGCTTGTCAACTATAATTACACGGTACTCTTGGGACCGACTGTGCCAAATTACTAGACGTGACGGAATTTCATAAACAGGCTATTGACAACGGAAACGTTAGCGCAAGAGACTGACGCATATTATGTCCTTAGTGACCTTCCCACTTCCATTATAGGCTATATCACTTTCGGCATGGGCCCACAATCTCACGTAGGCCTACCTTGATAAAACTCGATGAACTTTATCCTAAAATTGTTTTAGAAAAAATATAGGCTACTCACAAACTCAACGAGATGTAGGACGTATCTTAGGGTGCTCCAGATTGTAATGCATTTTCAAAAAGTTTCTCAAAATACTGCTCCCTGGCAATTTTCCCATTCCATTTGTCATTTTGTTCAACTGTAACCATTTTCAGACCAATTGAAAATGGTTAAGCCTTGCCACCGGCATAAAAACTTTACAATGCGAAAAGACATAGGAATTTTCTTTAAAATCGGCAAATTGGAAACCATGATGAGAATTGTTGGGAAAACTTAATTATTTCATGATGATTAACTTCTTTTACAAGCTTTTGTATGTGCCTGACAATATTTATTATGAGAAATATTAGGTGCACCGGGTGCAGTATGGGAATTTTAGAAAATAGTTGCATGTGAGTCAGACGTTGATTTGTGTGGAGGTGCGTTGTGCAATGAAAACTTTACTGTGGATCTTAAGAACGACTATGGGGTTGAATCTCAAACCAGGAAATTCTTGCACTGACTGGGTGTGTATTAGATTGTTTAATGAACATGGATGAACTATTTTTGAGAAGTGATGACAAGCTATATGGTTTGTTGGGGGCCAATTGTCCCATTGCCAGACAATGGAATTTCTATAAATGGAGATGTTCTGCATTTGTTCGTTTATCTGAAACGATCCAAATGTTCATTTTACTAGAACGATTCCAGAAGCTGAGAAAAGCAGGGGGAACAATTAAATACGTTTGGGGTTGTAGAACAACGAAAGAAGAACGTCAAGGCCATTATTTTGAATCTCTACGATAATTTATAGCGTCGCGTTTGCACGTTCAGTGCCTTTTTTGTCAAGGCCTGGCTCTTAGCGGTGTCTGTTATGGATGCACCTTTAGATTGTCTGCAGTTCTGGACTGATCTCAACACGACTGATTCAGATGTTGCAGGAGCTGAAGTTACTGTCCTTAAACATTTATGATATCTTGCAGAAGAAATTGTGCCATTAATCTTGAACTTGGTTTATGAATCCTAAAACCCACAAATCGCTCGCCAACTTCTGACAATGAGACAAACAGAACCACTGAAAACCCCCATTTCAGTAGGTTATTTCCGCAGTTGAATGCATCCTCAAAACTGATTCATTTGTTTACCAAAAAGTCAGTGCCTATAATTGTTCAACCTACTTAATATTGCAACTGATTGGGTCACCTTAGGCTACTACCAGCACAGGGGAAAGCTATTGACAATTTCCAGTAAGCAGCACTACCAGGCCATATGTCTATTTGTTCGTGAATGGAAAAAGTTATGAAACTACCGGTAATAACAGACTTGGTAAATACAGTCATAAAGGATGAATATCAACGATAGTCTACTCTACAGGTGGTTAAAGCTCATCGACACAGATTCCGAGATTTTAAGCACTGAGGAAACTCTTGAAACAGCACGTGTGTAACACTGTAAGATCTGCAGGTCTGTTGGAGTGAGAGTGGAATTGCAGTAGCAGTTTGTGGATAGAGTTACATTTGTCTGTTGATATTAGGGTCATGTTCTGATCAATAAAATAATAAACACATAGCCTACTATAGTTTTAATTTTTCATGTATACTTACAATTTGTATTTTCAACCAAAAGTAGCGGTTATTGTAAAACTTCATCGTGCTGGTGGCAAGGCTTAACCTTAATATATAATCCTAAAATTTGACTTTTTAGACTCATCTCTGTGATACGCATGGGAAAATATCCGGGGAGCTATGAATTTTCAACTTTTATTTTTTTGGAGCACCCTAACGTAGCTACTAGGCCTACTAGGGGCCTAGAGGTCTGAGGTACGCCAGGCGCCGGTAAGGAGTACGCGAAAATTTAAAAAATATTAATTTTCTTTGAGTTTATGGACTTTGTGTCAATTTTTCTTTGATTAGCAATGATTTTTAACGTTGCAGCTTATAGCCTAACAGCACAACATCCAGGGGCGCCACCAGAACATTTTCCTGGGGGGTGCTCAGAATTATTACTGTAAGCGCCGATGGCACGAAGCCAATGCCGACTAGGGGTCTGGGGGAGCGTCGTAAGCTCCCCCAGCAGGGCCTGGAGCCCCAGAAACCAACGCATTTTTTACTTTTGACATCAGCCAGATCACGTTTCAGGCTCTTGTTTGCCAGCTGTATTTATGAGCGATAAAGTCATGAAAACTTCTCAAAACACGGTTTAAGACTTCAAAAACGTCCTTTCCAATTTGTTTAGATAAGACAAAGGGTCTTAGGACTATAGCTAAGGAGTGGCAGAATTAATAACCAGTGTTTTATCTAGTCCCTCTTTGGGAATCAAGGTTTCTGGGGAAAGCGAGCATCCGACGGAAAATCTCCAAAGAACTTAGCGCCATGAGGGCAGGGGCTTTGGGAGGGGATGTGCCCCTCTACATCAGAAATAATTTTCTAATTTCCACACTGCAATGGCAGCATTGTAAGCTGTCTTCTAAAGCAAAATTGCTATGCTATTTCAGTGCTGATAAGAATGGTCTGAACTTCAATGAATATACTCACAATTTAAATTTTTTTAGTTTTCACGTTTCTTACGATAGCATTTTAAGACGTCAGCTTAGTAAAATAATTATTACTTCAGTGCTGAAAAAGAGTGATTTCATATTTCAAAATAGGCCTAGCAGGGGAAGGGGTTTGGGCAGTGGGATGAGCTCCTCCCCATCATAGAATTTTTACACCCTGCAATGGTATCATTTTAGGCTGCCATTTTCACGAAATTTATTATGATTTCATTGCTGAAAGACATGGTGTAAGACTTCAAAACCCCATCCCATTGTTTAATTTTTTTAATTTCCATTCTGTAATGGTAGGCTTTTAAGCTTTTGTATTAATAGAATAGCTCATTTTCAATGCTGATAATCATAGATTTTAGCCTAAAATTTCTAAGTGTTGCCTCACAATTACTTAAAAAATTTAATTTTGCACTGAGCATCGTGACTTTTAGATATTACGCTGTCATTTTTGCAAAGTAACTCATGATTTTAGTGCTCAGAGACGTGATGTAAGATTCCAATAAATGTCACTTCCCATTGTTTAAGAATTTTTTAATTTACACACACTGTAATTACAGCATTTTAGGCTGTCGTCTTAACAAAATTGTTTATGATGTGGATAAAACTGCAGAAATTTATAATAATATTTATGAAATACTTATGACATATTGGGGGATATAAGCATCTGCGTCCCCTCACCACAAACTATGGGGGTTTAAAACTTCAGACTGTTTTTTCATTTTTCATTTTCATTTCAAACACTTATATAGCGCTTCTTCAAGAGTATCTACTCAGAAGCGCTCCCGACCCAACCACGGTTAAAAAGAATAGTTTTAAGAGCAGAGTAGAACGTAGTCTCAAAGGCTCTAGGCACAAGACGTAGTTCCACAGGAAGCCCATTCCAGGTTATAGGGCTAGACCTGGGAGTGACTTTGGTCAGCTAATCTGACCCCACTTGACCCTAAAGTGACTTGAGGTCGACTTGAAGTCGACTTCTCGGCGTCAAAACGACTTGACCCGACTTGACAGAAAAACAACCGACTTCCGATCGAATTGAAGTCGACTTTTGACATGGTAATAGTCATTAGCCTAGGTCTACGTACGGCTACTAATGCAAGAAGTCAAGCCAATTTTATAGCAAGCATTAATTTCATTTAGGCGTACAAATGAGTAATGAGTCCTCAACACTTAATTGATGCATGAATTTGTTAAAGTGTTATTAAGCCCATTTCAAGCTGTTTGTGTTTCAGTTTGAATAGTTTTGTGATGCTTTGGGCATAGGCCTACATCTAGTAACCTAGACAATGCGACGGCAAATTATTAGGCCTATGAATTTTAGCTTGGCCATTGTCTGTGATTATTGAGATTATACTCATTAATATTAATAGTAAATAAATTTGTAAAAAGTGCAAGGTCTAAGACAAAATAGCGGACCGTGGACTGAATGGCGTGATATGATATAAGCTTAATTTGTAATTCTGTTTTCATAATTATTTGGCCACTAACATCATTTCGCAACTTAGCATATTGCACTGCAAGCTCATCATCCTACAGTAGGCTGTTACATGCAGCTACTAGCCTACTAGACCTACTCACTGACAGTAGCCTAAAGTCTTTCATTGTCCGATTGGCCCTACAATAGTTTTTCCGTCTGCAGACAACTCCAGATGCAGCGCTCCAAAGTAGCGCCAAACTATCGATTTATTATAGGCCTTGTAGATCCAGCTTTCTTTGCACCGAATTCACTGACCACTATAGAAGTTCACTGATTGCTTGATAAGCACACGTGCTAATATTTTAGTAACATTTTGTTTCACCATTTTAATTAAGCGCATGCCTAAGCGTGACGTTTAAGCATAGCATAACAAATTATATGAATAAATCGGCAGACGGCAGTCTGCACGATATAGCCTACCGGCAAAATAATCAGTAGCCTATAGCCTAAGTCTCTGTTTAGCAAAGGCCTCATTCATTCTTGTAGACACACTATAGGCAACAAAAGCTGCCTAAATGTTGTCACAATCATTGGTTTAAAGTAACAAATTTAACTATGTTTGTGTCTCAAGTCGGTTTAAGTCGACTTGAGGTAAAAACAACTTCAAGTGACTTCTATCTACAAAATTCGACTTGGGGTCAGTTGCGGTGAGCAGAAACGACCCGACCCGACTTGGGATGACCAAGTCGACTGGGGTCGACTTATTGGGGTCGACTCCCAGGTCTATATAGGGCCGACGACAGAAAAGGCACGGTGCTGTGTAATAGAAGTGCGTGACCAGGGGACAAGAAGCTGAGCCTGTTTAGAAGAGCGGAGAGAGCCACGGCGCTGAACGTTCAGGGTGGAGCAACAGAGCTCCTGCAAATAGACAGGGGCCACACCCGCGAGACAGCGCCAAACCAAGGAAGATATCCGGTAAGTGATCCTTTGTGAAAAAGGGAGCCAATGCAAGACATCCCGCATATAGTCAGTAACATGACCGAATCTTGGGATGCGACCAACAAGGCGTGCCGCAGAGCGCAAGACCCGATCCAAGCACGCAACCCGAGTCACCGGAAGACCCACATAGAGGGCGCTGCAGTAGTCCAGACGAGAGACGACAAAAGAATGGACTAGCGTTAAGGCAGCATTGAAGGTTAAGGAGCGGAGCACCACTCTAAGCTGACGCAATTGGTAGTAGCAACTGCGGCATAGCAGGTTGATATGCCGCGTAAAAGTAAGTTCTTGGTCCAATGTAACTACAAGATCCCGGACAGAGGAAGAGAAGGTAAAGTGAGGGAACTCTCGAGCAAGAACCTCCAGCTCAATTTTAGCGACCTGTTGGCGTGTGCCAAACCAAATAAATTGGGTTTTGGTAGAGTTTAGCCGAAGGCGATTGGAGGACATCCAGGCCTCCAAAGCATCCATTGTCCGGCTCATGACCCTAACAGTGGATAGGGCTGCTGGCGCAAGACAATGCAAATACGCTTGCAGGTCATCCGCATAGGATTGGCTCAGGACAGATTCTGAAGAAGCGGCAAGGAGAGAACCAAGATCAGCAGTATAAATAATATATAAGAGTGGGCCCAGGACAGAACCCTGGGGCAGGCCATACGGAGCAGGAACCCACGGAGTCCTGGTGGACCCGTAGACCACAGAGAAGGAACGGTCGTGGAGGAAGGAGCCAAGCCAGTCGAGAAAGTTCCCAGAAAGACCGAACGAGGTTGACAGGCGTTTTTGAAGGATATCGTGATCCACAGTATCGAAAGCCGCACTCACATCAAATAGTGCTAAAAGGGTGACCTGTGATTTATCAATTGCCCCATATATATCAGAAAGGACTCGGAGGCGAACTAACAGGGTTTCCGTGGAGTGACCCTTACAAAAACCAGATTGAAAAATCGGCAGTAAATTGTTCACATCAAGATAAGCTGTTAATTGAGAAGCAACACTGCAACAATCTTCTCAATTACTTTACACAGAAACGAAACATTCGCAATTGGCCTAAAGTTGGCAGGATCTGACAAGTCCAGTCCTTCACGCTTCGGAACAGGAACAAGGATGAACTTCTTCTGCGACGAAGGAAGAACTCCCTCTTGAAGAGAGCGGTTACAGAGGACTGTAAGGAAAGGAAGGAAGACGTCGATGAACTCTTGCAGAAGGAATGACGGAAGAGGATCGAGGTCGCAGGTTTTAGAAGCTGAAGCTAAGATGATTCGCTTTAGCTCCTCGCTGGATATTGGACTAAGAGCTGAGAGAGAGCATCCCGTAGGAGGGAACTCAGGCGGAGGAGAGCCAGCCGTGCCATCGCGAACCGACTTGACTTTCAAGGTGAAGACGTCCAAGTATTCACCAGCTGTGAACAGCGGTGTAGCAGGTCGGCTTCCGAGATGAGACCGACCGAGAAGGTCATTGAATGTAGCCCAGAGTTTTCTGGGCTCTTTGGAATGATGGCTGATCTTATTCTCCCAATATAGTGTCTCCTTCTCCCTGTATCGACGGTGCATCTCTCGGACGAATTTCACCCAGTCAGCATGGTCGGCAGGCGATTTTGAACGTCTGTAGAGTCTCTCACGACGGCGAGCTTGACGTCGGAGAGCGCGACACTCGGCGTCAAACCAAGGCGTTAATCCTGTTGCCTCACAATTACTTACGTCTTCCCTGTCGCCTTAAATATCCGCCCATGACAGTAAGTTTTGCACATTATAATATCATAGCCTATGATAGTATCATAATTATATGATAGTAATAAATAATAAAATTATAATCATATAGTAGGAAATAAGATCATGGTATAATATGGCAGTTAATGTAATACAATATAATAAACAGCAACTAAAAACTATATCATTTTGTCAAATTTTCTGGGGAAAGTTTTTAATTTTTGATCGCTTTTTCCGCTGGAAATTAAGTCAAGATCAAACAAAGCTGAATAACTATAAACTAGGTCTATATATCATTATAATGCTAATTTGAAGGAAAACAATTCTTAACTTGGGCCACATAAAATAGCACACACGATAGGCCTACTGTCAATTAATTCGTAACATATTATCAATAAATTGGTGAGACACTGTAATGTAAAGGCATAGGCATAGCCTATCGCTGGCGCTTTTCAATCATCACTAGGCAAATTCTCAAGACCCAGACAAACTCAGGTAGACCAGCTAAACAATGAATCTGGTGCTTTAAGAACCACAAATTTGACTAAAATTACAATACAGAAGAATGAAGGAACTTACTTGATTGTGTAATCTGAAAGACTGAAAAAGCGATTGACAGGATTAACCCTAACCCTAACCCTAACCCTAACCCACTTCCCACAAAAAACTCATCAGATTTGGAAAAATTGGGTGGGTCACCTTTTTAGCCCTGGGGGTGCTCAAGCACCCCCCAGCACCCCCCTGGTTGCGCCACTGAGTCAACATCGTCATTTCTTTCTTTCACAACATATATAATTAGACTCACATATACAGTGCATGCAGCATTGCAGCATATTTATGTTTAGGCCAATTACTATAATTTTGAAGCAAATAATGTATAAATGGTTGAAAGCACCAAAGCCAGAAATTCTCAGCTTGTAGAGCTCAATTAGCAGAGAACTGAATTGGCCTAAGGATTAATTTGTGATCGAGCTTTAAATTTTGTGATTAATTTCAGCACGTCATATCTGGGTGAAGCTGATTTTTTAACTATTCTTGCTATCAAAAACAAACATGGGTTAATTTGTGTTTGAAACCGACAAATATTAAACGTGATATTTTACAATCTGTGCCAGTCTAAACAAACCCACAGCACTATAGGTCGGTTTTTTCTTACAGGGGTTATCAACTTATCTACCAATTTTCCCTTTTAAATTTGTTGATAAGAGTATACTTATTGGATTCAAACTAAATTTTTGGCCCCCTATATACGACGCTAATAAACGATGTCACCATTAAATGGACTTTTTTAGTTGCCACTGCAAGGGGACCTCGCAATGGCATTTTGTTTCTGACATGACCTACCTGGGGGTACGCCATCATTCGTTTTTTTACTTGGGGTACAATAAAAAAAATAAAGTTTGAGAACCCCTGCTCTAGGTCCCTATGGGTCCCAGCTCTTTTTGGTGTACCGCAGGGCTTCGTACTTGTTGCTTTACTATACCTTCTCTACACGCCTCTCTGTCCTCTAGGCTACTTAAGTCCCAGGGTTCCTTCGCCAAATCTTTGCTGATGACACTCAAGCTTACAAACATTCTAACCCATCCGACTCAGTTAACACGGTGGGCCTGATGTGCCGAACTGTTGACGTCCTTTCCTCTTGGATGGCGTCTAATCGGCTTCTCTTAAATTCCAGTAAAACGCAATTCATTTGGCTCGGTGGCCGTCGGCAACATGAGAATATTGATCTGCCTTTTGCTTGCGCAAACTTTCCCGGATGTTAGGGGCGGATACATAAAATTTCAAGGGGGAAATGTCTGGAAAATATACCAATTTCCCTGCCAAAATGACTGATGACTTTTTAAGTCATTAGTCATCTGGTCAACGTAATCTCTGCAAGCAATATAATATGTCCTCTCAAAACTACTTTCGCTCCGGCTACATTGATTTAATGCTTGTTGAAACCAAATGGGGAGAGGGCCCACGTCCTATGCACATTTTAAATAAGGGGGCATGGCCGGATTGGCCCCACTGGATCCGCCTCTATCGCTGGTCTCCCGCGGGTTCGGATTGATAGGTTGAAGAGGGTCCACCGGGCTGCCGCACGACTTATTGGGGGGGGGGGGTTCACTAAGTCCGACCGTGTATCCAAATATATGCGCGAGGTCTTGCACTGGCTTCCTTTCCCGCAGCGCATCTCATTTAGGATTGCATCTTTGGTGTATAGGCTGGGCACCATAGGCTGGGCACCCTCTTATCTGTGTGAGCTTTGCCTCCCCCTTTCCACTTGTATAGACGGCCGTGCACTGCACTCTGCTGTCCATGGTGACATAATGGTTCCTTACACTCACTCTGCAACAATGCAGAGGCGTTCGTTCTCTGTGGTTGGTCCAACAACCTGGAATGGACTTCCCTTGGCTATGCGGCACCTCCCAAGCTGTTCTCAATTTCACAAACTGTTGAAGACTGTTTTTTCCGCTTGATCTCGGCCGGGAGCGCCTCTGAGTGGACACCTTTAAGGGGCGCTATATAAATTATGATTCATTGATCGATTCAGCATCCTCTCTTCGTCCACTACGTTCGCGAGCAAGGACAGCTGCTGCCCTGGCCAAAACTCAAGCTTAATTTTGCCGTCATCCTGCGCTTTGGAATCGGCTCTCTCCATTGACATGTTATTAACTGCATGCGGACACATGATCACATAGACACATGATCACATAGACACATGATCACATAGACATATCGCAAAGGCATAAGGGCTATATAAATGTAAGGGTTAAATAGAAGGCAGAAGCGAGGGAGATGTGGTGGCAGTGATGATGATGGCGGAGGATAGAGGATAAGGAAGCAACACAAAGAAATAAGTATATAAGAGTTGAGTCAGGGGAGCGCTGACCAGACAGCTAGCGGCTTAGAGTGGATTCGGCCATAGGCAGGGAGGTTAGGTTCGAGCAGTACAGAGGGGCAGTAGGAACTGACCAGGTAGAGTTATAGTTACCATTTTTGGGAAGGAGTTTCAGCGTCTGGAGGAAGAGAGCAGCCGGACGAGGCTCGAGGAGAACTCGCTGGCCTGGGGCTGACCGGTGAGAAGCCAGGAAGGAAGTTTAACTAGGGGATGAGAAGGGATGCGGAGTCAGTCGATCGGAAGGAGCCGGAGGAGAAGGTTGGACGAGAACGCAAGAAGGAACGGAGGAGACGAAGCCAGAAACATCGGCAGAGGAAAAGAAGGGAACGGGGAAGAAACCGAAATTGAGGGAAGTCTTAGCAATCTATTATTATTATTATTATTATTATTATTATTATTATTATTATTATTATTATTATTATTATTATTATTATTATTATTATTATTATTATTATTATTATTATTATTACCAATCTAAATAAACAGACTAACACATTTATTATCTATAAAATTAACACTGAATGTTAACTGACGAGTGATCTCGTTACGTGACTAGTTCACCCAATGTAATTGCTTATATATAATTATTATTCGTTGTGTTTTATAATAAAACTTATTAATATTTTTGTAACCTCAGTCTTAAACTTAGTAAATCATCTTAGCGATAGACACATGATCACATAGACACATGATCACATAGACACATGATCACATAGACACATGATCACATAGACACATGATCAGAGCAGACAAACTACCGGCCTTCATATGTCAGGGTTATGTGGATGGAAAAAGAGCCAGAGGAAGACCGAGAGGACGCTGGATGGACGATGTCGGGGAGTGGATGGGGTTGTCGATGGCGGATTGCGTAAGGAGAGCGAGGGACAGAGGGGGATGGAGGAAACTGACGTCGTTGACTCTAGCCTCCGATCCGCAGCAATGTTTATTTATGGTCAAGAGACAAGATGATGATGATGACCCGAATCACGTCTTTTTGCCGTCTTCATTTTCTCTAGGTCTATTGCACTGGGAGCGCCTCGATCTGATTGGTGTGCGCTTTGTGCACTCTAGATTGTGAGAGGCACTTTATAAATTTATTGATACAATGCAATGCATAGATAGGCCTATAGATAAGGATTTGGATATACCTTTTTGTTCAGATTTCACAAGCTAGACCCAAGTTCTAAGGCCTACGACTTTGCCGTCTTAGGCCTACATGAACATTGAACACCTGAACCCTCAAGGCTCATATGGGGCCTCCATTCAAGAACTCAAAACTATTACTAGAGCTACTATCATAATCTAGAATGATGTACGCCTCTCCTGCATGGTGGGGTCTTGCAAGTGGATTGGACAAAACCCGCTTTGAGAGACTCATGAACAAACTTAGACGAGCCGGTGTCACGAAATAGAGTATCCCCCGTATTAATTGTATCCCCCAAATTACAAAAAGTCGAAAAAACCGCTTCCGCATGTATTTTTTTGAGCAAATTAATTTTCATCTGCTTTATGTTGAACAATGACACTAACAATTATGTTTATTCTTACTATATAATTTCTTTTGCCCTGTTTTTAGAGCACTTAAAACTTTTAAAACACTTAAAAACACTCAGAGTCACTAAATAAATTCGAGTTGCCTGTATCTGAGCATTGCTTAGGACACTTAAAACAATTAGAGTAACTTTAAATTTTGATTACAGCATTAATTTTTTTATTATGCTCATTTTTCAAAAAAGGTGATAGAGTGGTTTATCCTCCCGGATAGTATAGACTGGTTAATTCCATCCGGGGGGATAGATTAATTCATCCCCCCGGATGGCTTTCAAGGGGGATACTCCGTTTCGTGTCACCGGCTACGTAGGCCTACATCCTGAAACACGTATCCTACTTAGTCTACAGCAGAAACTTTAGCGCAAGAGGCTGACAAGGTGCTTTTCAAAGCTGTTCAGGAAAACGAACTTCATAAATATTAATATAGAAAATGATGTCCTCCGTAACCTCTACAGCGATCCATTATAGGCCTATAACTTTAGAGAAAGGGTTCACAATTTCTTCCTCCCCAATAAAGACTCGCTAAACTTTATCGCAAGAATGTTCAAAAACATGTAGGCCTAGGGCCTACTAACTATCTTGAATATAAGTGTTAAGCAGCGTTAAGTCAATTGTGCTAATGTAAACCTACAGCGTTCTGTCTGTTGTTTATTGAAATACATTGTGCAGTACAAATTTGACGAAGACCCTGAGAAATTCTTCAGCAAGAGAATGTTGGAGATTCTGTTGAACCTTAGAAGTGAAACAAAGTGTGAACAAGTCGCCAAGATATTTCTACAACAGCTTCACGTCAACATGCTACGAACGTTTAAAGAATTGAGAAAGACATTCTGAACGAAAAACTCCAATTGCACGCAAACCTAAACGGAATTGCCGACAGCAAGTGACAGCTGCGCTTGCTGTGCAGATTATTACACAAGCGTCACATTGTATTCATGATCATCTCTTGTGACCAAACTGTTATAAAGGCCTAATTATGACATTGTGTTTAGCTGAAAAACTCTTCGATAGGAATACTCTAATGTTGCCTGAGATTTGTATGAAAGACTGTATATGCAAGGAACAACTAATCTAATCCGAACCACACAAGCGTTTTGTAGTCCTATATGCACGATCTCTTGTGACCAAACTGTTATGCAATTCGGGCTTATGTGTTTATCCGAAGCTTGTCAATAGAAATATCTACAATAGGAATATTGTTTGAGATTTGTATCATGTGTTTACAATGTATCAACTATCAAGGACTGTTTCTACCGGTCGTTGGTTTCTAGTACTTTCTACCATAGATTTTAAAGATGTTAAAATCTTTGCTTTCTACACAGAACCGGAATCTTCTTCAATCGCCTCGTACACGTTTTGGGCGATAAACGGAATTATTTCAGGAGGTAAAGAATTCCATATGATTGGGTCCTGACACTTCATGGAAAACTGTTCAGGATAAGCTGACTCCAGTGCAACAAAGTCTAGAATCATTGCAGTTATTCATTATTAAAACAGTTCCTTAGACCTCAGACCCAAACTAGTTTTATGGAAAATAGAAAGCCACTCTAGCAGTATGGTAGTAAAGAACCCAACACAATTCAGTTACTTCTAATGTGATGAGAGGCATTTCCTCTCCCCAAACACCTTCCCCAGTTCAGTGTTACATTCCTCAGCGATCGTCCATTGAATGCTCATTCATCCCTCAAAACTTGGCAACTCCTTACAAGAGGACAACTAGATTAAACACTGGCAAACTTTCCTATACTTTTGGCCTATAAAGTAATTTACCCATTCTTGGGATCGCTGATCGAAAAGGAGGGAAAGTGTGGTCCAGAGGTGGAGTGAAGGTTGGCGATAGGGAAGGCCGCAGTGGTTGGACTGGAGAGGGTGTGGAGGGACAGGCATGTGGGTTTGGATACTAGAAAGAGGCTCGTGAGGGCGCTGATCTTTCCTACAGTATTATATGGCTGCGAGACATGGACAAAGACAAAGAATATGGAGAAAAAGATTAACGCATGCGAAATGTGGATTTGGAGGAAGATGTTGAGAATATCTTGGACAGAGAAAAGAACGAACGAATCTATAAGAATGGAGATAGGATTGGAAAACGAAGAGTCGTTAAAACAACTCGCGACAAGATTGAAGCTAAGATTCTTCGGGCATGTAATGCGATCTGATGGTTTGGAGAAGGAAATGATGCTGGCTTGTGGTGAGGGAAGGAGAAGACTCGGCAGACCAAGGACGAAATGGATGGACGAGATACACTACATAACTGGCATGAATTTGGAAGAACTGAGGGACTTGTCTGCGAACAGAGAACAATGGAGAATGTGTGTCATGAAAATCGCTAGAGCTCTACGAGCTGACAGCACAAGGTAACACATGTTTACAAGACTTTTTCCCCGCTTGATCCTGGCCGGGAGCGCTTCTGAGTAGATATCTTGAAAATTCTGATTGATATGTAGTGCAAAGATTGCTGTATAAGCCATGTTAGCAGTTTAGTACTATATTAATAATAGCAATAAAATATTAGTAATATTAATAAATTGCTTTTATTGGCAATTACTGTCTATATGAATACAGAAATTTTCACTCTTTATCCAATTTTCGTGAAAAAGGTGCAGGAATGTTGGTAATCATACTGGGGACAATGTCCATAAAAAACAATGACTAACAGCACCTCTCAATAGCATTGCATCATAAAGCTGTTTGCCACGGGCAGAATCTTTCCCCAAATTCTAGGAAATATGACAGATTGGGGCTCTCAGCAAAGTGAAGATGTGCTTTTGTTAATTGTTTGTAATTTATTCAAGCTCATCGTGAGTTACACTACAGGCATATATCATACTGAATTTCGGCAGCCATTTATTTGTTACTGATTTTCGTTTTATTCAGCAAATTACTTTTATATTTTTTTATCCTGACAACTAGGCTGCCTGAGCAAATAGTCCACAGGACGATTATCTCGTCCTGTCTCAGTGAGGCAATTCCTCTGTTTAACGAATGCATTTGATATTCGCTCTTTAACATGAAAGATGCCTGAGCATCAGAAAGCATGTCTGGTCAAAATAGACACAAGTTGTGCTACAACACAAATGGAATGAGCGCCTTCCTATTGCGTGGATAATCTTTGAACTTTGTCAGGTACCAACTGCAACAAAAACACACAGATGGTTACAAAGACAGATGAAACTACTCATACAACTACACTGATACCATTTTTGTTTTGGAGATATACTTGTCAATTCTAAATGAAACTATAACAAAATTCAGAGAATGTAAGAGGGATAAATGTTTCCTGAAATTTTTTATCAAATTCTACGAACAGATTTCGAAGGTATGCACATTCAAATTTGGGCAAAGAAAATTTTAAGTTTCCAACATGTAAAAGATAGGAAATTATTGTTTGCATCAACTGCTGTTCTTCAGTAGGGTTGCCAGGTAGCCTTGAGTAAATTACCGGACTATATATATATATATATATATATATATATATATATATATATATATGACTATATATATATATATATATATATATATATATATATATATATATATATATAGCAAGCAGCGGCCCAGCTTGATTTTGGCGTCAGGAATTTAGATAAAAAGTGCCATCCGTCATTTCTCGTATGGGTGGTCCGTGAGCCCAACTAGAAATTCTACACGGTGTTCCGAAAAACCTAAACCTCTACTTTTGCTGCAATAATTTATGTAATAATCTGTACATTTTAATAACACCCTGGAAAAACTTCAGTTTACAGAACATGAATCAGAAAACTATCATTTGTTAGTTAAAATGTGTGTTCAAAATTCCCTCCTTCAGCCTCAACACACGCACAAAGACGAGCTCGCCACTGACTAATTGCTGAATCGATTACAGCTTGATCAAATTCGTCCCATGGCTGCATATAATACGCTGACGCAGTTCTCCGACATCGCGAACCTTTGTCCTGTAAACCTTTTCTTGCATCACAGACCAGATTTTATAGTCCACCGGATTTAGGTCTGGGCTATTTGGAGGTCAAAGTGCAGGGGTATGAAATCTGGGGTCTTTTTTGTGAGAAGTTCAACAGTCTCGCGAGCTCGGTGAGCAGGAGCACCATCCTGTTGAAACGTGTAATATTCGTCAATTTCTACCTGGTATAGCGCATAATTACAAAAAAGTTAAGTCTATTGCTGGGCATAACATAATTTTATTCTCCATAATATTTTTGCAATTTTAGTGTCAATTTTTCTATTTATCAGGGCTTTTTTAACGTGCAGTTGTACACAAAATGTGCAATTCTAAATGGGGTTTGTGCAGTTGTAGAAGCACTTCTGTACAGTTAAAACTAGTACAAAAGGTCATTTTCCTCCAATTGGAAGTAATTTACCATGGAGGTTGGGAAAGGAAAGAAGTTGTGCAGTTCTAAAAATTCCTTAAAAACAGCCCTGCTATTTATTGTAGAGGTGCGGCTTTTTCGGAACACCGTGTAGAATGCAACGGCTAGAAATTTGATATGCTGCAACCCTGTTGTCATGCATGAAAAGCTGATTTGCGTGGGAGGTTAATATTCTGATGAGAGATGTCACCCTAATTCTGAGGCTTGTGATGTTGGCATAAGTCTTGGGACGATGGTGGGTGGAGGTGGAGCAGTTGGCGATGAGCAGAGTTGAGTGGAGGGGTTCGATGGGTTGCCTCATAACCTATAGGCCTAAATGTATGCAGACCTGCGCGGGGAGGAACAAGTAGCCTACTAAGTGCTACGCAAGATGTTGGCAGGGTTCATATATTTTGCGTACGACATATTTATGGCATAATAATATGAAGAAATCTGGAGCAGTGACATTCATCATGTCGGTATAGGACAAGGCTATATCGGATAACCTGCACGCAGCTGAACGGTTGGTTTAACCTGGCTTGTGTGATTCTCTTAATCACTGTCTTCAGTTATATACTTATGTAGCCAGCCATATTAAGCATATATAGCATAATATATGCCCTTATCTCTCTGAATGTCTACGCACCACATACCTCAGGCTGAGTCACCGGAGTACATTCGAAGGGGTAGAAAAACGGCAATGCTATAGCCTATTGGAAAATCGCAAGTAGATGTCTTTTTATGGACCCAAGAAACTATACACTCCAACACTTATTGCTAGCAATAACTATTTACCGGACACAGCCATGTCCGGTAATGTATGAAATTTCTAACCGGACAGATTGTGTGAATACCGGACTGTCCGGTTCATTACCGGACGTCTGGCAACCCTATTCTTCAGAGCGGCTAAACGAGGGATGTCAGCTCCCAAAACCTGTGACCTCGATCCTCTTCCATCATTCCTTCTGCAAGAGTTCATCGACGTCTTCCTTCCTTTCCTTACAGTCCTCTGTAACCGTTATCTTCAAGAGGGAGTCCTTCTTTCGCCACAGAAGAAGTTCATCCTTGTTCCTGTTATGAAGCGTGAAGGACTGGACTTGTCTGATCCTGCCAACTTTAGGCCAATTGCCAACGTTTCATTTCTTTCTAAAGTAATTGAGAAGATTGTTGCTTCTCAACTAACAGCTTATCTTGATGTGAACAATTTACTCCCGATTTTTCAATCTGGTTTTCGTAAGGGTCACTCCATGGAAACCCTGTTAGTTCACCTCCTTTCTGATATCTATGGGGCAATTGATAAATCACAGGTCACCCTTTTAGCACTATTTGACGTCAGTGACTTTCGACACTGTTGATCATGATATCCTTCATAAGCGCTTATCAACCTCGTTCGGTCTTTCTGGGAACTTTCTCGACTGGCTTGGCTCCTTCCTCCACGACCGTTCCTTCTCTGTGGTCTACGGCAGGGGTTCTCAAACTTTACTTTGATTGTACCCCCAAGTAAAAAAGTCGAATGATGGCGTACCCCCAGGAAAGTCAGGTCAGAAACAAAATGATATTGCGAGGTCCCTTTGCAGTGACAACTAAAAGTCAATTTAATCATTGGTGACATCGTTTATTAGTGTTGTATTGGGAGCAAAATTGAGTTTGAATCCCATAATCTTATCAGCAAATTTAAAAGGAAATTGGTCTATAACCCCTGTAAGAAAGAGTCAACATATAGTGCTGTGGACTTGTTTAGACTAGCACAGATTTAATATAAACGGTTTAACTTTTGTCAATTTTTCAAACGCAAATTAACCCCATGTTTGTTTTTCATAGCAAGATTAGAATAGTTTAAAAACCATAACCAGATATGACGTACATGTATACTGAAAGGAATCACAAAAACTAAGGGTCAGTCAGAAATTAATCTTTAGGCCAATTCAGTTCTCTGCTACTGAAGCTCTATAGTCACTATACAATAGGCTGAAAATTTCTGGCTTTGGTAGTCGGTAGACCTACTTTCAACCATTATGCATTATTTGTTTCAAAATTATAATAATTGGCCTAAACATAAATATTCTGCGTGCACTGTATACTGTATAGGCCTAGTAGCCTATGGGAGTCCAATTATATGTTGTGAAAGAAATAAATAACGATGCTGTTACATGTTGCAATGTTATAAATCATCGCTAATCAAAGAAAGATGGACACAAAGTCTATAAACTCAAAGAAAATTTATATTTCTGGAATTTTTCGCGTACCCCTAGGGGGTACACGTAACACAGTTTGAGAACCCCTGGTCTACGGGACTACCAGGACTCCATGGGTTCCTGCCCCAGGTTCTGTCCTGGGCCCACTTTTATATATTTATACTGCCGATCTTGGTTCTCTCCTTGCCGCTTCTTCTGTCCTGAGCCCTGAGCCAATCCTACGCGAATGACCTGCCAGCGTATTTGCACTGTTTTGCGCCATCATCCATTTCCACTGTCAGGGTTATGGGCCGGGCAATGGAGACTTTGGAGGCCTGGATGTCCTCGACGCTTGAGAGTTCACAATTTTGGTCTTCAGTGATCCTGGAGTAATAATTAACGAAGTATATTATTGCAATGTTCTGCTGCCACACGTCTTCCACCTGTTGTCAGAAATCTGCAGCACCAGAAGGCTACTTTATTTTTCAACAGAACAGTGCAAGGCCACAGAGCCAGATAAGCCATCGAAATGCTAACAAGAGAGACACCATACTTCATTTCTCCCACATTATGGCATCCAAACAGTCCAGATTTAAATCCTGTCATCTATAACATCTTTGGAATCATATTCTTGGCTCAATTCTCTAAATATTGGGAAAAATTTAGAATGATTAATAAACAGGCGTTGGAGATATATATGAAAAACAGTTTGGCTTACTTTTTGAACCACGGTGTATTTACTGTAATACTGTTGGGTTGGTGTCAGGAAGGAGGAGGAGAGAAGAATAGAGGCATTCGAGATGAAGTGTCTGAGACTGATCATGAACATACCTTGGACGGATATGCGGAGGAATGAGTGGGGGAGGCGGGAGTGGAGAGGAGTCTTCTGAGGACGGTCAAAGAAAGAAAACTTATTTATTTCGGACACATAATGAGAAGTGAGGGAATATGCTTGGAGAAAGACATCATGCAGGGCACAATGCCGGGAAATCGGAAAAGAGGAACACCGAGAACAAACTGGTTGGGGAACATAAAGGACTGGATGGGATTGGAAATGGAGGAAATGATCAGACTGGCGGAAGACAGGAGACGCTGGAGGAATATTGTTCATATGATGCGGCTGAACCTCGAAACAAGGATGGCTGAGAACAGAACAGAACAGGTATCAGGAAGGGCATCTGGCCAGCAGGACTTTTTTAGCGTGCAGTTCTACAAAAAATGTGCAGTTGTGAAAGAATTTGTGCAGTTGCAAAAGCAGTTCTGTGCCGTAAAAAACATTAGGAAACGGCAATTGCAGCCGGTTCACCATGGACGAACGAAAGACCGATGCAGTGAAAAATAAGCAGGAAGGCTGAAAAAAGCAATTTTCAAGTGGATGACTAAAAAAGGTCATCAGATTTTTTGTCGCCAACTTGCAACATTCTCAGGGAAAATTTTCTGAAACGACCAGAAATTTTTGCTAAACAAATCCGGACTAGAAAAACTTCCTGCATGGTTGTGCAGTTCTACAAATTTAAAAAAAAGCCCTGCCGGACAGGTCATAAACCCACCCCATCATGAATTCCTGGCTACGCCACTGCCTGGCGCTAAGGAAAACAAATACACTAGAAATTCTTTGTAACTCATAACCTCAACATGCATTCCCCAGCAACAAGTTCAAGAACACCTATCCATTCAGTGATAGAATGTCACCTCATTTGAATAGTACCTTAAATTAGCAATGCAAGTTCACAAGGAGCCTGATATAAGAAGGCTCACACTGTCACACATAAAACTTGTACAACTTCTAACCTGTGATGCTGAACTGCTCTTGGTCCAGTATTGCAAATGGTCAACAAGGCAAAGGCAAATGCAGGCAGCGACCAGCACGCAATGGCAAAACCAATCCACTCCACGATTTCACCAAAGTAATTCGCTCCAGACACATATTCAAACATGCCACCTTTAACAACAAGAAGCATCCAGAGCCATGAATGCCTTCCCATTACTAACCTGTCGTAATCTATTACGAACTTTAAGTATATAGTACCGGTACTCTGAAATTGTAACAGTACACATTGCACAAACAACCATACTCAAAACTTATTTATTTTACACTAAAAAAATCAATCCAAGAATAATTACAGATCTAATGACTAAAAAAACATAATCTGTACATAAAATCTAAACACTGGATGTAATGCTACAGCTTCAATATTAATCCTATCTGTCTCTCTTCCCATATATCCATCCATCCATCCATCCATCCATCCATCCATCCATCCATCCATCCATCCATCCATCCATCCATCCATCCATCCATCCATCCATCCATCCATCCATCCGTCCAAGGAATTTATATAGCGCCTATTCAAGATAACTATTCAGAGGTACTCCCGAATTAGGCACGGCCAAATAGTTTATAAACAGAGTTAGACAGGTCCCACAGAAGGGAATGCAGGTCAGAGGGAAGGCTATTTGAAACAAAGAGACCCACAATTGAGAAAGTCCTAATCTGTCTGATGGCTGTGCAATGTGCATGTGGGATGATAAAGTCAGCTCTAAAGGCCGAGCTCAGAGAGCGGCAACCAGATCAAGCCAAAGTGCCAGTAAAGAGTTGCTGAAGATAGACAGGTGATGCAGTGTCCACACTGTAGTCGAGAGCGCCTCTAAGTACCGGTAGATAGCTTGAAGCGGCGCTATAGCAAATGCAAGAAATAAATAAATATCTCTGCTTGCATGCTGGATGTCCTCCACTGGCTCCCTGTCCAGCAGCACATCTATTATAGGGTCTCCTCCATCACCTGTCATTGTGTCCTAGTTTTCCAATAATCTTGGACATAAAATTACTATAAGATATAGACTTATGGCTAGATGGAACAGACTGGTCAAGTCCCAGCTTCTTAATGATCGGCGTGATGACCGATTGTTTTGAAGTTCTGTGAAGATGGCAAGACTCTTTCATGAAGAGAGATGTTGTTGCAGAGCAGAGTGAGGAATGGTAGAAGGACAGATCCATCGATTCCTGGATGAGGAATGGAGGAAGAGGATCCAGCTCCGATGACTTAGGTGGAGAGGAGAGGATCAGGCGATGAAGGTCAAGGTCCTTCATTTTGGAAAAGCAACGCAGCAATTTTGTAGAGGTAAAAGTAGGTTTAGGTGATTGAGCGGTGTCCGGGCAGATGGATGAAATCTTGGACTCGTAGTCAATCATCAATATCTATAAAGGAGAAAGTAGTGGATGGGCAGACTATATTTGTCCAGAATGCGCACCCACAGTTTCGCAGCTATTCACCTGAAACCTTCCATATAGACAGACGGCCACAAGGATAATCCAGTAGAGCTATTTTCAGTTCACAATTCACTTTAAATCCAGAGATTTAGACATTTTAACTTTCGATGCGATAGTTAACGCTGCAAAGTTAAGACACCAAATGTTACAATCATCGTGTACCATTGCTCCTGATGTAATTTCTCTTAATGTCACATATTGACGTCAATTTTCACCAAAGGCGTGGATAAACATGCAATTCAAGCGGATTCATGATGATAGTGTTAATGGATGATCGCAAGGCTGCAGGGTGGAAGGCGAGTAAGCAGGGAGGGCGAAAAATGGAAATTTGTCAGGCAATGCCGGGAACTCCAGAGGAGGTTGTGGTTGGGTTAGGCTCTGAGGTGGGTGGGAAAGAGTGGGTTGGGCAGGGTGGGGAACGGGGGCTGGAATGTGAAGGTGGGTGGGGCAGGGGCTGAATTGGGGTGGTGTGGTGTGGTGTGGGGAGTAAATGGTTGGAATGGACCGAGTTAGGGCCGGAAGTGTGAGCGCGGTGAAAAACCGAAATTTTCCAGGCTATGCCGGGTACCCCTAGCTAATTATACCATATGATACAAAACTTAATATGAAAGCAATGCAAAATTTTCCAAACTAAATCACTAACTGTATTTAGTCAAATTTCTAGAAGTGCTGGTTCAGGTTTAATACAAGGTGCTCTTGTAACTGCATGGTTGTGCTATGGTGCTATATAAATTGTCGCAATTATTAGATCACAGGCAACTGATCAACATAAAAAATGAATAAAATGTACTGCTTTTGCAGATAGACATTTTACATTAACTACAATGTACTTTGTACATATGCCATTTCTTTAAAAAATTTACTTGATATTTACCCTTTGGGATTTTGTATCCTGTTTCTCCAGGTTTTCGTAAATTTCGTAAAATATGGTCAGATTGGATATTAACACACATTCCACCAAGAAACAACAAAACACCTAAGAACAAAGTAAAATCATTTACAAACAGTCAAATATTCTTTCGTTTGCACAATTATGCACAATCGATGTATCATACATACATACATATATATATATATATTATATATATATATAAAGAAGGACAGATATATATTATTATATATATAAAGCATTGAAAGTTGAAAATGTTTTAACTCCAATTGGTCCTCAACTGTGTTGCCTGACAGTGATTACTGAGTGATATTTTCTTTAACTAAAACAAAAATCAGAAGTAGAAATAAAAATTTTGCAAATGAAACTGCAATTGGCTTCAAAAATGAAATTTGGAATTAAAGTAACTTATTTGCTGAACTAAAATTATGAATGAAGTTAGGTATCATTTTGGGGAAAAAATCATTTAATTCTTGTAGTGTTCAAGATAAAGGTGAGTAGAATCACATATGACCCAAACACCACTTGGAAGTCAATTGGAAAAACAGTGGTTAAGATGAAGGCGCAGCGCAAACCATTCTTTATGCAATTATAGCCCATCATGATCTCTGATCTCTAATGTCCATGTGTGTCATTTACCTCAGAACTGTGTAATCCATTTTATTTCGAGCTTCACCATTAAATTTCAAAATTATAAGTTTATTGAGAATAATATCAGTTTTTGGCCAAACTGATAATAAATACGATTTAAAACCGATTATTGGACTTTGGTCTTAATAAAAATCTGATATTTCCAGCTGGCAGTTCCGTTGAAAGAGGAAACAAAATACACAGTTTTTTTAATGCACTAAGTAAGCAGACTGAGAGGAGACTACCAACCATGGCTGCCCCAGATTGCGCTAATATACATTTAGATAGAGTAGTACAAATTCTCACAGCGTAGGCCTACACCTGCTTAACCGCTACAGTACAGTTAGTGTAATGCGAGAACAACGAACATAACTATGCTGTGAGAATTAGTGACACACCAATTGTTCTCAACACACCAATGACACACCACGTTCGTGCAATACGCTGCTGGTCAATTCACGACGCACAATCGTGTTGCGACGCACCTTTAAAGAACTTCACGTCTAGTCAATAGATAACAAACTTGTAGAAGACGCTGCACCAAGTGAACTCATTCATCAATCAGTGAATCGATGAATTCGTTTATTAGAAGTAATTACTAAAGCTAACACAGACGAACTTAAACAGACAATATATTGTGCATGGCATTTACGGAGACTGTCACAACAAAAGGATAAAAATATTATGTTAGTAGATCCATGTGCTTACACAGAATACACGAGATGAAATTATGATAATCCTTAATCGGCAATGAGAACTTATGTGGTCTTGCTCAAAGGTTATATCTGTTACTAAAAAAGGAGGGAGCAAAGATGGGAGGACATGATTAGGATCTTTGTTAATCATTTATAAAATCTGTCATCAGACACTTTGGCCAACTGAGTTACACCTGGCAGTAGGTAGGCCTTCAGAGTAAACTGAACTCACACTGAAGAAGTAACAGGGATGAGTAGAATGGCATGCATGCAATGTTTCTTTGAAAAATGTTTACACTAGAACAGTGGTTCCCAACCTTTTTTGACTTTATGGCCACTTTTTCTAAGTTGGAGGACATGAGGGCCGCAAGGCTAAAATTTAATTAACCAAAAGCATATAAAATTGTTATAATTGAATCAAAATAGAATGTTTGATGTCATTTATAGACGTAAAAATAAAATAATTTGTAATAGAAAATAATTATGTCTTCTATCCTGTCCAAACTGTCAATTGTTTTGAATATTTTTGTTAATTCTTTGAGAGATGAGGTCCATTTTCTTAGGCCTGGCGGACCACTTTTGGCCCACGGGCCACGGGTTGGGAACCACTGCACTAGAACATGTGCATGGCTGCCTTCAGTTCCTCTTTGTCTTAATGTCCTACAATGCATCACTATTCTCTACTTGTTCAGTACTTGCTAAACTGATCTCTTACCTATGATAAATTGCCAGCTGTGTGTCCAGTCACGTGGATAGCTGGTAATGAGGAGATGCTTTGACTGCAGATATCCATTATAACTGCAAAATATCAGTGCTGGCAGAAGTATATACAGGTGAACAGTGCTGCTGCCTCGGATTAAAAATGAAAAGACGAATGTCCTACAATTAAGAACCATAAAAAGTATTAATCTCTAGTTATCAGACTTTATTAAGCAGCACAATATTTTCTAACACATATAACGGGACATCACAATTGTAACTCCAAACTCCTTCAGCACCACTCAAAAGCCAAGCACAGGGCACCAGCCTATTCATGAATGCTGCGTTGAGTCAGTTGAGCTGCTCCAAGTCTGGCTGCCAAAGGATCAGAGAGGGCTATTTTAAGGTGAGTGTCGCATAGGTCGGGCAGTGGTTCGCCTGTCACCAGCGCAATCTGTCTTAAATGTTGCTACTCGACTTATAGCATGACTCCTTCGATACTCACACAGCTCCAGATTCTCCACATTCATGATTCATGACCTTCACAGGCTCCCGAACTCAGCATGAATCAGATACAAGACCCTGCTCTAGTTCAGTGGCGGCGCCAGGATTTCAGTTTTGGGGGCTGAATCCTCGCGCCTTGCAGAGGAAATTTCCCATTTTCATCCGCCAAAATTTCTGATGACCTTTCAATCATTTTTAGGGGGGGCTTATCCCCGGACGGCCTTTTTTAAAGGGAGGCTTAGGCCGCCTGGCGCCGCCACTGCTCTAGTTACTAAGTCCCTACCGTTGCACCACGTTCGAACCATGCAGTGGCGAATAATTTAGATTTTAGAACGCTAAAGCGATCGATTACTGAAAATCTTACCTATGGAAGTAATGTATAAGAAAAAGAACCATTAAAATCTTGTTCGCGAAGTTCGGGTTTGGCGATCCGTATCCCCAAACAAAGATCGGTACTAGAGCAGCGGGTGACTCCTGGACCAGCCATGCAAAACGTGCGCTTACGGTGTACTTGCTGAGTGGCGCACTGTAACGTCCGTACGGAGCTGGTATAAACTGTAGCGCCATCAAAGTTAGTAAAGATATCGCAATCATCAGGTACGACATCCAAACCAAGATTTCCTCATCGTCCAATGACAACATTGTAAGCTTCGTCTCCACCCTTTCTATTCGTAGCACTTCGCGATAACACCGTCGTTACTTGTTGACACTGAGGTTACAGAAACTGACCCAAATTTCCTTTTAGAAATACCCAGACCAGAGCCGTGACCAAAGCCGTGACCACATTATATTAAATATAATATTATTATGTGCCGTGACGGTCTTTGGCCGTGACCCAAATTATATCGAAGCGATTTTAGGTCAATCATTGTTATAGCGCATTGTTTCTTTTCGATGCTCGTTTCCTGTAAAACACTGAATACCTCTATGGTAGCCATGTTGTAATTTCAGTACGTGTTCTATGTGCTGAAATTATTATTGGTGCTACAACTTAGTTGCGATTTAAACCAACGCATCTGGATCAGAAATCGAATAACCGGAGATTTTTATCCACTAAACAGAACTTGCTACAATAGCTATAAACAATAATGAGTTTAAAAGGAGTCGATGACTTGCGCCACGAGTGGGATGAAGTACGACAGAGCTTGCGTGATACAGACGAAAATATCAGGAAGCTGACCGGTAGAGAGTCGCTCGAAAACAGGTTAGCGCAGGAAATTTATTCTACTTCATATCGATGCCGGGTTATCCAGAACACTTCAGTGCCTTGTCACAAAACAATATGACTGCCCAGGACTTTGCTCAAATAGAGCGCTGAGACCTACCGAGTGCATCCAATAATGCAGTGCGCTCAGTAAGTAAGTGGAGAGTAGAGCAATACCGCCATCGTACTGTTCATGCAACCTAGATATTATTTGCATTGAACACTAGACTACATATTACCCAAAATATTACTAACTATCCGGCTCTAATTCAAGAAATTTCCTTAGAACTCGTGTTAATTACTTAGTGTTAATTACAAGCAGTGATGCCGCAGTTTTTTTACTAGATTGTTTGGTAACCACGCACACTGGATGCCCGTACTCCAAACAATATGGCTGCCAACAAATGCAATAAAATTAGAGCGGAGCGACCTATCGACGGCATTGCAACATGCATCCCAACATGCAAAGCGCTCAGTAAGTAAGTAATCTGGTTCTTGTTTTTTTTATCCGACCACCAAAATTTATAAATTCGATGAAAAATATTTGCTGACGAATAGAAGCGGGATTTATCGCGTGAGGGTCGGTTAGGGCTCAGGTTAAGCGTCGTGAGGGTCGGTTAGGGTTAGTGCAGTCATTCTGCTGAAATTGAAGCTGGATTGATGAACAATAATTTTCAATGAAAAATTGATGAAAAATATTTGCTGACGAAATAGAAGCGGGATTAATCGAACAAATTGTTGCCTAATCAGAAGCTGGATCGATTAAAAGGATTCTCGGCAAACTAGAAGTTGGATTTATTAAAGATAACAACGCTGCAACGTTAGTTGTTGGTGTCTTGGTGGTTGGATAAAAAACAAGTACCAGATTACTTACTTACTGAGCGCTTTGCATGTTGGGATGCATGTTGCGATGCCGTCGATAGTCGCTGCGCTCTAATTTTACTGCATTCGTTGGCAGCCATATTGTTTGGAGTACAGGCATCCAGTGTGCGTGTTTACCGATTGTTTTTTTCCCATCTGGGTATTTTTGTCAAAATCTGGGAATATTTGACCATTGGCATTTACAACGCATGCATATTGTGTGCACTGAGCAGGGATATTGTATTTATAGTGAAATTCAATGTAAAATACTATGTGCTACATAATTTTGTTGTTCCAAATTTAGTTCTGGGGGGGTGGAGTGGAGGTGGGGGGGTGGAAGTGGGATGAGGAAATTTTCCCGAAAACCTAAATTTCTCGGGTGGCATACCGGTGGGGGTGGGGTGTGGTGGGGTTTTGGGCGGAGCGGTTCGAATCCTAAATTTCCCGGGCAATGCCCCAGCTAGTGTGTTATATATCCATTTGACTGTTCATATGTTGCGCCTGTTTCAACCTTACAGACTTTAATTTAAACAGCTCAAACATTGTTGACACTAAATAAAACTATAAATTTTGCATTGCTTTTCAGCTTTAGTGATAGAATTTGCAATGAAATATGTTTAAATGTTTTAGGTTCAGACCTCGTGATAACTTTGGCATTCCTCCGATAAAACGACAGAACATAGGAGGAGGAGGAGGTCCTGGTAACTGGTAGGTTGAATTCTAATGAATGCGGTTTATTTCTTTCTCATTGCTGGTATCTGCAGTCACTTGACTGTTTGTCTAGTGAGCATTCCAGACTGAGTTGTTTTTGGGAAAATGTGTAACTGGACATTACCCATAATAAATAAAGCAATAAATTGCAACATATTTCCTGAATCAGGAAACTTCTGGCTTTAAAATTTTTATTGTGAAGAAAGGCTTAATGTATATAACTGCTTTATGCAAAAGAGTCGCTGATACTTTAGTGAACATTGCTGCTCTCTCCCTATTCCGTTACTGGATTTCTTCTCCAATCAGCCTCTCAACCCTTGATCTGTGCAGTGGTTTTTCCATGAATTCCTTGTTGTCGAAAACACTTCCAGGTGGTAACGGTCCATTGCAGTCGCAACACCTCCTGTGCCAAGCCTCGAATATCTATGTTGTTTGTTCTTGGAAGTCTGAAGGTGCTGAACACTTAAGAAATTTGGGGAAAATTGGGATGGATGATGTCATTAATTTTTCCAATTTGTCGCTCTTTCATTAAATGTCGATTTTATCTTTTCCATAAAGCTTGACATTTAAAGCATCTAAATAAATATTTTGATATATGTCAGTAAAAAATTGCAAACTGTCCGTTATTCATAAACTGTCGGTTTAAGAACTTTACATCTTTAACTTTCCTTGCAAGAAAAGATTTTATTTCATCCGCTAATGTCAGAATCTGTTTAGAATGGCTGGCCTTCTCTACAGGTGATCCTGACTGAAGCAGATCATGTTTGCATGATCAGCATATTCATTGTTGTCTGCCATCTTTTACTTGACAGATCAAACAAATGACAACCTCGGAATGGTCCATGAAAAAAATTTGCTTGGTTCATTGAAATGCATTTTTTGTGTGGGACGATGTCCACTTTACGTGGCTGTCAAGGATGGATTCAAGATTATTAATTTTTGCTTGTTTGATTTTTTGGCTAACTGTTAGTCATTTGACCTGTGACTTGTTTTCCTGAAAGGTTGCCTGGACGAGCAGCCGGAAACCGCTTCCAGGGCGGCATTCACCCAGCCGCAGACAGCGGAGATGAAGATGAATTAACACACAAGGTAATTTTACCATTAATATTAATTATGGTTTTAGGGTGATGAGACGGTCAGTATGTGATCAGTTATTAACAAAGGTAATATAGAAGTAAGCTGATTTAATCAACATTTAATGAACTTCAGTTTGGTAGGCAGCTCTATTCATTCACTTATTCATTCACTTATTCATTCATTCATTCATTGCTCGATTAATTGCTTATTCCTGACGCCACTGCTACATTCATCCACCCCTTCACAACAACCATTCTAGATTACTGCTGCTCACTCTCTGTCAGCATCCCAGCTGGGCGGTTGGAGCGCCTGGACCTGTGTTCTGTCACATGTCTTTGCAAACACATCCCAACTTATGATCATGTTTTGGAAATCATAATCATGAATTTATGTAGCACCACTGCAAGAGAAACTCCTCAGAGCACACGCTCTCGACTGGACAGCACCAAACCACGATCAAAGAGAATTGCTTGCAAACGCTTGGGGGAAAAAGTGGCAAAAAACCCAGGAAGTTCATTACGGACAATATGATGAATGTGCTTCAATGTCACTCTTCAAGCAGTGTATCTCATACCGGATCTTAGCTTTGGTCTGGTATTGGATCTTGTCCGGCCTTGATCTGGAGAGGACGACATACGTAGCAGCCGGAAAATGGTCGAACAGTGTCACCAATGTAAAATGGTGGGCGTAATAGCCGAAGACTTTGTTGTTCAGGTAAACAACCTGAAACGACTCGGTGGGTGAAACTATTAAATTGTTGATTGGTGACAAGCTCGCGACTTCGATCGCAAGCGTAAGAAAAAAATTGTCCAAAACACCACGGAACAGCGGCAAAAGACGCATACATTTGAAAATTGAACGCATCGATCAAATTCATGTGCTTAGAAAAATTTGCATCCATCTTGTCCGGTCACATACGATATGCATTCAGTCTGATTAGTGCAATTTAAATTTAAATTTTACTGATCATTGCCAAAACAATTGAGGATTCATTAAAGAATTTTGCAAATTTATGCTTTCATTTCTTTAGGTTGTATCATTTGTGGTTGTGTTGTTTATTGAAGCCAGTCATTCAGTCTTCAGTTGTTGCAACTCAGAAAGATTCCAAATCTAGACAAGATATCATTCAACAGCAAAACAGCGATGAAAAAGGAAAAGCAAGGTAAATGTTCTGCTTCACTTTTAAATGAAATGTCACTTCGAACGAGTATTTCCATCTGCTTCTATGTGGAAGTTAATATGTTCAGATCAATTTTTAAAATTTATATTGGATTTGGACTTAGGATTTTATGCTATTCTAAAACACTTTGACATTGATTGGATATAGAAATTATGTACGTTTGTTTATTATACTTTGTATGTACACCAAAATGCGGATAGCAATTGGTATATTAAAGAATATTCTTATCTTATCTTAATAGCCAGATTGTATCATCATCTGTTGTTGTTGCTATTTCATCTTCGGTTTAGAAATCCTTTTAACCCAGATTCAATTTTCTAAAAACACTAAATTCTATTTTGAGAAACGATTGGCTTGTTGTATGATAAGATTTTCTAGAAGGGACATTGCCATGTGATAAGGCTTCAACCTTTTGCTCCCATAGTTGACTTTATCTTTACTTTGCGAAAAATATGCCACAGGTGTACTGGTAGTGACTGGTGGTCAGCACTGAGTTTCCTTCGATTGTGACTGTCAAAATTGTAGAAAAACGTCACCCGAGTTCATTTCAGTGGGGGCCTGAAGACCCGTGAGTTCATTGGGAAATAACTCTCAACTCAGACGACTCGTGTCACTAAGTAAACAATCTCAGAATGGAAATTTTGTTACTTTATGCAGAAGACCGTATTTAATAAAATTCATGTGCACCAAGCTGTTTGTGAGGCGCCCTTGTAGCGGTATGGCCACGTTACGGCGCATATAAATTGTCGTTATTATTATTAAGCTATATAATTATATAAGAGGTTGTTGAACTCCACAGAGGAAGTTCCGTCTGATTATGTATAAGAGATGTGGGATTAGGTCTAATTCAAATTCGTCGTTGGCTTATGCGCTGATCCAAGGACATCAGTACCCTCTTTGGTCTGCTGATCGACTTGATCTCTTGGTTCCAAGGGCAAAGAATGCCATGGCCCAACACCGTGCCCTTGCCATTGTAGGCCCTTCTATGTGGAATGACATCCCTCCACTATCCGTAGTAAGATCTTATTGGGGGTGTCATCTTCAGCCTTTCGCTACTTGAAGTTTTTATTTCCTCAGGGCCTCTGAATAGCTAGTCTGTAAGAGGCGCTTTATAAATGCTTATGTACAATACAATATATAGAAGACTATGACTACTCCTATGATAGTAGACAATTAAACAGGCCCATGACTTATCTGTCACTATGACTTGCTGACTACAGCTCACAGCTTCACTTTAGACAGTCTGCTATACTGACGAACTCTTAAAACTTAGACCTATTTCATGTATTATGCTGCTTTGGGTATCGATTTACGGGCCCGGGCTCGACCCTACAAATGGGTGCCCGGGCATTCAGGGGCTAGTTGACAGCTCTAGTTGTCATTGTGGTACTTGACACTTTTACCAGGCAGTGCATAAATGAATTATTACTTTGCCATTACTTAAGTAATGATGTAATAAATGAACTTTTAGCTTTTTTGTTTACTTGACAATGAGTCTAAATTCGTTTACAGGAACCGTAGAATGTTTGGTTTGCTGATGGGAACGCTGCACCAGTTCAGAGCTGAAGAGAAACAGAAAGAGCAACAGGTAACTCACCTTCATACTTTAGATACATTTCTTTATTGCATTTTCTATTGCGCCCCTTCAAACTGTGAGGTGCTCCCGACTACAGCACGGACACTGCATTGCAATTGCAAATGAAGGACTTACTCAAGGTCCTTACGCAGCGGCTTGAGGTGGATTCAAACCTGGAACCATTCGGCTCCAAAGCATCGAACCCACCACTACACCACCGTACCCCACATTATGTCCACCAAGTCTTAGATTCGTGTTAGTCGGCTTAGATGTACCGGTATCTATGTGTGATCCATTTCGGATGTTTGGAACATGCCTTGACCTGTCAGTGGATGTACAAGAGGTCAGAGCTCCTGCGCATCCATTGCGACTCGAGTGATGGGAATGCATATACATAAAAGTGGTCAAAAAGTACCAGGTATATGTACATGTAGTGATTATTGTAAGCAGACTGCTGCTGTATTGGTCACAGACAGTCGATGGCTTAATAATTTGCAGAGATCTGTGGCCTATGAAGTTATGGAGTAAGAGGAGAATTGCAGTCAGTGGTTGACTGGAGATGGGCAGAAATGGAAAACAACAGATTTTCCGGCAAGGGACGTTGCCAACCTAGCTTGCAATATATTTAACTTTTCACGATTTTGTTGACCCACCCTCATGCGTACGTACATGTGAGTTTCTCTACCCTCTCCACCCTACAAAGGCTATTTAGCTAAAAGTCAGTCATCTATGAAACATGTATTTTACTATAGGCTACTATTATTATTTTTTTTATTAAACATCATATTTGCTTGCTAAAATTTGTCAACTCTTACGAATTACCGATTAGATCTGAATAGAATATAATTTTAATCAGTAATCAAATGCCATCGGACAACGACTATAGGATAATTTGCAGTTATAATTATTGTAATGTGGACGTCATAACTAGACTTTATTTTGTGTACGTACATTTTGCAAAGACCCCTGTACGCACCCGTACGCAAATCGCCTAAACCCCATGACCCCCTCCGTGCATATGTAATTATGGACAGCCCCAATTAAATGGCTGTATCTTTTGCAGTTAATGGTCCAGTCTGAGGTGCAGTTCATCTGTGTGATTTGGAGATGATTTATAAGGTGCTTTAGAAATTTCTGATAAATTTATTTTATTTACTCTAAATGTGTGTCTGCCATTCAGATATTTAGCTGCATTATGTTTGTTCCATCAGTTTGTGTAACAAGAACGAGTGCATGAGTGTGAAAATAACTGTCAGTTGTGCAGTGCGCTGGTTCCCTTGCTCTCCCCATTCAACACTGATTGCATTTACTATTGAATTTAATTTGTTGAATTTACCAAGCATGTTAATAATTTAAAGAAAACTTGGACCCTCATTCGAAGTATAATTAAAATGGATGAACAACATATTAAAATTGAAGCACTAAAAATCAATGGAATAAGAAATGATGACCCTAAAGTGATGGCTAATACTTTTAATAATCTCTTCTCTGACATCGCTCATACTCTTGCCAAACAAATTCCCGCTCCTAAATCTCCTTTTAACACATACCTTGACCCGCCACTTCCTTATTCTTTTGGCTTGGTTCCTACTTCACCTGAGGAAATAAAAAATTTGAGCCACTTGATCCACGACAGTCACAGCCGTGGTGTTGATGATATCGACCCTCATATTGCTAATTCTTACATTTCTCAAGTCGCAACCCAACTACCGTAGATACTCGATTATAACGCGAGCTTTTTAGGTCGAATTTCCAAGCGGCAAGTGGGGTAGTCGCGTTATATACGAGACAAGTTGAAACTAAACTTTTATCGCACAAAATATATTACTTGTTGGTGCTTTTAAACCGATATTGGATGGCCAAAAATCGCTATCGCCTACCACCATACAATGTTTACGATACGCGTGATAATTTGCATCCCTGTAGCTTCGGTAGACTGGTGACAAGTTGAAACTAAACTTTTATCACGCAAAATATATTACCTGTTGAAGTTATTTGATGCTTTTAAACCGATTTTAGATCGCTATCGCCTACCACCATACCATGTTTACGATACGCGCGCTAATTTCCCTCCCAGTAGCTTCGGTAGACTGGTTCCCCACAGTCCTTGATGCGACTAGTAATTTATAGCATCATGCCTATAATAAAATCTCATGGAGTCATCGGACTATTAATAGAATTTGAAAGAAATCGTTCACGAATGCGTAGGTTTATAAGGTCGTTTACAACATGTTTCATGCTTATAATAAATCTGAATCGACGGGCAGTACGATGTTTAAAGAAATCGCACGCACATGTATAAGGTTGTTTAGGAGATGACGTGCTTAGCCTTTAGGCCTAAAACACGCTTCCAGCCACACCTCAGATATGTATAGCCAATAGAGACATCTTGAGCACATAGCCAATGAAATGGTTTGTCCAATCAATTTGTGTCACAGCAAATCGTTCGCTTTATAAATAAAATTGTCATCATTTATGGTTTCTAGTCGTTTCTTTCAAAATTCATCTTAAGCTATCTATCTAAGTTATTTGTCTAGACCTAGGTCTATAGCTAAGACCACAGAATAAATATACTGTGCTAAGACTGAGTTAAGCAAAATGAGTTAGAAAATAAAACGGTCTTCGTATGACGCGTCATTCAAATTAAGATCTATAGGAGCAGCAGAATCCATCAACAATTCCGCGGCATCACTTGAATTCGGAGTTTCTGAGAGTATGGTTAGAGATTGGGTAAAAAAGAAAACTGAATTAGAACAAATGCCAAAAATCGTAACCTTCAACACTTTTAGTCTTTGGCGCCAGCATAGGATCGTAATGAACTATCGAACTATGTACATTATCGCTTTATCGCTCACATGCTGTAGGAAAATTGCCGGTAAGCAAATAAAATAAGAACAAACTCGAAATGGATGCATTTTATTTATTTATAACAGTACAAGCGAAATGGCAAATGTGCGCAAATCTATTTTGACAAATTTTGCAGTATTTAGTTAAGGGATCGAACTTTGCAGCGCTTTGCATGAAATAAGAACAAACTCGAATTGGATGCATTTTATTTACCGGTATTTATAGCATTACAATCAAATCTATTTTGTAATATTTAGTTTAGGGATCGAACTTTCCGTAGACATATTTTTAGTTGCATTTTAAATAAAAATTTACCAACAAATACCAAGATTTAGCCGTCTAATTGCTCAGAATTTCGGAAATTTTAGCCCTCGCTTTATATTCGGGTCTTGCACTTTTTACCAATATATCTGCCAAAATTTCGAACCTCGCGTTATATTCGGGTGACGTTATACTCGAGTATCTACGGTAGCTGAAATAATTAATTGCTCCCTCAATACTGGAGTTGTACCTGATGCTATAAAAATTGCAAAAATAGTCCCTATTTTTAAAAAGGGTGACAGGGAGAACCCTTCTAACTATAGGCCCATATCCATTGTTCCTTTTTTTGCCAAGTATTTTGAAAAAATAATGCATGATAGGCTCAATAAATATGTAGAAAAATCTCATATTATTTTTCCATACCAATATGGCTTTCAATCTGGTCGATCTACTTTTATGCCTTTAATTGATATGTATGATAAAATTTCTAAGGCCTTTGAAAACAATGAATATTCTATTGGTATCTTCTTCGATTTAGCAAAGGCCTTCGATACTGTGAATCATGAGATCCTATTAAAAAAATTAGCTAATTATGGCATCAGAGGCATCCAATTAGCTTGGTTTACCAGTTATCTCGAAAGACGTCTCCAGTGTGTTTCCTGCAATGGAGCTCTCTCAGACTTTAGAGTTGTTAGATATGGTGTGCCCCAAGGTTCTAATCTCGGACCCTTGCTTTTTCTTCTATACATTAATGACTTGCCTAATATATCTCCTACTCTTTCATTCATCTTGTTTGCTGATGATACAAATGTCTTCTACTCTCATAAATCCTACCAGAGTCTAATGCAAACAGTAAACAATGAACTTATCTTCATAGCCGAATGGTTCTCTGCTAATAGACTCTCCTTAAACATTGATAAAACTAACTTTATGCTCTTTCGAACTAATAAAAAGATGTGCCCCCAGAATGAATTGCAACTGTCTATCAATGATACCTCCATAACGCAGGTTAGCTCCACTAAATTTCTTGGTGTGTACATAGATCAACACCTCACATGGAATGATCATATTAAATATATGTCTGCCAAGGTTGCAAAAAGTGTTGGTATCCTTCGTCGAACTTCCCATATACTCCCCCCCACTATCCGTGTTAAATTGTACTACTCATTAATATATCCTTATCTCTCATACTGTAATTTAGTTTGGGCATCTACATATAAATCCAGGGTCAATAAATTAGTACTTCTCCAAAAACGTGCAATACGTATCATAGCTGGAGTTAAGCCTTTTATTCACTCAAGTCCTTTATTTCAATCATTTAATTTATTAAAGTTTCACCAAATAATGACTTTCCAGATAGGAGTCTTTATGTATCGGTTCACCCATGATCTTCTTCCCCTTAACTTTGCAGGGTATTTCCAAAAAGGATCTGAAATTCACTGCTATTCCACCAGGAACTCCTCTCATTATCGAGCCATATCCGCTCGTTTAAACTCAAGAAGATTCCATATTAAATATACTGGACCAGGTATATGGAACTCGTTTCCTAGTCATGTTCAACAAGCTTCCAGTTTACAAAGAGCAAAAACATTACTGCGCAACTACTTGGTTAATGACTGCAAAGATATTTAACCTTGTAGGCACTGATTTTATTTTATTATTATTTGTTGTGTTTGTTTTGCGTTCTTTAGTTAAGTTTACTACATTAATTGTCATCTCATGCTGTTCTTTTAGCCTATTGTTCAATTCATTATGTCAACCGTCTAGCCATCTGTTAAAATTGCATATGTAATTAGGTGTCCCTGTTAGCGGGATATTCATCCCTTAGGGCCTTCCTTGTTACCATCCGATAATGTGAAGCATGTTATACTATGTCTATTGTGTATGTTGATGGTTGGTTACAATAAATGAATTGAATTGAATTGAATTGAACTATGTTCTGGTTGAAGGAGAAGAAGCGCAAAGCAGTTGAGCAGAAACTGGAGGAGAAGCAGAAAGAAGAGAAAGAGAAGTTGAAGTCCGAAAAGCAGCAGCTATTCATCGACAGAAAAGAGAAACTAATCAAGATGAAACAGCTTGAAAATAAAATCGAACTTGTGAAATTAGTAAGCATCAGCATCCAGTGTTTCTCCATTTCTGTTGTAAAAATTTATTTTAATCGTAATTAAGACAATTTCTATAGCATCGTCTGTTGCAAGCTACTTCCAGAATGCTTTACAAGCATATTGTCAAAGTTCTGTGAGAGTAATTTCAAAGAGGTCAAAAGCAGGTGCAATTTTAACTTATTTTTAAAAGTAGATCGAGTTTTGATTTCCTGGATATGAGCTGGAAGACTGTTCCAGGCGCATGGGCCAGCAACCCCGAAAGGCACGATCACCCGTTTTACTCTTTGTCGCAGGAACGGATAATCGGCGGTCTTGGACGATCATAGCCGCAACCTATTCGGATAGTCTGCTAGTGATCTGCTGCTGTCCGCGAGGTAGCATTGTGCACATTTGTTGAGGTGTTTGCACATTGGAATGCGAAGTTCTTATGCTGCCTTCAGTTAGGATTCAAATATAGCGATGATTCACATTTGTCAAAGGTAGAGAGTTACATTAAAGCATTAAAATCATCAATGTATGATCTATTATCATTTTCACTTCAAAAAGCTTCCTTTGACTTACAAGTGGACTAGTGACTATGAAATGTTTACTTTAATTTCTTAGCATGATGAATGGGAAGAGCAGACTAAAACGCTGATGAACTTTATACGATGTGATAGCAAGCCACACATATTCTACCTGCCAAAGTCACACAACGAGGCATCACAGAAGAAACATCAGCAGACAAAGGCTGCTCTAGAAGGTACGTCACATCCCCTTCTGCATTCCTTTGACATCCTCACAAGTGCAGCACTCTCTTCGTACAAGATTAACCAATCTTCTAACTCCTACTTTGTCTATATCAGATTCAAATGCAATGGTTGCTTGAAACGTAGGCACCAGAATTTAGCAATGATTCTGGTCTTGTTATCGAATGTGAAACTTGCTCTTTAATGAATTTATAAACAGCTTAGTATCATTCATCACCCTGACAGTTTTGTACAATGACTGGTGTCTACCAAATGCCTATAGTTGTGCTAACGTACAAATGCTGATTTACCAGCTACAAGCATTCTTCACATGAATTAATTCATTGGTCTTACTGATTAATAATCAACATTGTGCTCAGCATGAGAATTGTGGAAAATAAATTGGGGTCAGACATTTATCCACATGGAGTGGGTGTACAAACACCTGGCAATTACTTATGGAATAACTTATTAGGTGCTTGGATGATTTTCATATGGACCCATCCATATACTGTGGACACAGTGAGGGGAGTAATTGAGCATAATGTGAAGGAGGCCTCGACAAAATGTGTACATATGCAAAATAAAATTTGTTAAGAGGCCCGGACATTTATGAAACCGGTTTAACTCGTATGTTCCGTGTTGGCGGACATTAGTTTGTGAAGGCCCAAGGAGCTCCTATGAATGGCAAAGAGACCAAAATCCGATCAATGATGATATGATATATATGATATGGTATGATATACATTTTAACAGGATGAGTTTTTTGTCTTCCTATGACAAAATATGAAGTAGAAATTTGCAGCATCGTTAAAAACAATTTGGATAGAACACAATTATTTCCTATTACAAATTATTTAATTTTGACGTCTATAAATAACATCAAACATTCTATTTTGATTCAATTATAATTTTTTTGCTCTTAGTTAATTAAAGGACATTAGGGGCCTAATGTTTTTAACTAAGATAAAGTGACCCTCGTGTCCTCTAACTGAAAAAGTGCCCCTAAAGTCAATAAAGTCTGGTAACCATTGCTTTAAAATAACTCGTGTAAAGCACCTATGAAGTACCCAACTAAAGTACCTTGTGTGCTGTTATAATAGTTGGCTTTTGTCTTAGATTTTTTCCTTTTGTCTGATTCAGCAATCATTGATGAACGCAGAAAGCAGCTTCACGAAGAAATCGATGAGAATGCTAAAATTGGTCGAGAAATTGAAGAGAAGAAACAGAAGCGTGGCCATAACCCTGAAAGACCATCCAGGCATCATGGAAATGAAGAAGCAGAGAAAATGGATGTTTCTGATTTGGAAGAAGAAGACACTGGAGTCAATGTGGATTATGGTGTTAGTGGAGATGAGGAGCAGAATCCGGCTGCAGCTGCAACAGCTGACGTCAAGGTTCTCCGCCACAAAAAGATGGCTAATCCATCACCTGACAAGAGACGTAAGTCATCTCGACATTCGCGTGACGACGACGCAGGGCATCGTCATCGTCGTTCCAGGGATGACGCTAAGTCTAAGCATCAAGCACACCGACGTTCTTCAAAACGGACAGAGAGGAAATCTGAAGAATGCGTCGGCATGTCAGAAGTACCTTCTGCGGTGGCAGAGGTGGAGAAGGAGGATGAAGCTGACAAGATGGAAGTTCATCGAGAAGAAACAAAACTCCATGATCAGAGCATCGAAGAAGACAATGCTTCTACAGACAGGCAGAACAATGGATTTGATCTAAGCGACATCCCATGTCCAACAACGGCCGCAGCAGACCTGGAGGAATCCCAACAAAGCACAGGCGATGATGTAGTACTGGTCGACAGCAATCTTGATGCTCAGTGACAGCTGCTTCTGAATTTCACTGGATTCTATGTTTTGACTGGATTATCATGTGACTGGAGATTAGCAAGCAGTTTGCATGTGATCGAAGCACGGCATCTTTAAAACAGAAGCCAGTCAATCGTCAACGTTAAGGCTCTTGTAGAAGTCTTCTCAATTAAATTGTTCGACCTATCTTTTCTGGGTTTGTATCTCCGTCTACACAATACGGAGTCTGCTTATACTATTAACTAATTATTGTTTACATCAGGTTCTGATTTTGAGTTTCTAGTGGTGGGATATTTAGTGTAATAACTCTTACCGTATCAACTGGATTTAGGCAGGTAATTAAATTAAGGAACAGTTACTTGAAGTTGTTGGCCATCCTTTTCCCATTGATGTGTTCGTTGGTCTTCAGTGCCAAATAGCGATGATTTGTGGACCAAATCTCTGGTCAATTGTAGTAAAAGTGCAAAAAAACAATGACATTTTGGTTTACAAATACAATGGAGTACGTTATGATTACTTTTCAGTCCTCAATTGTAAGGGTTTAAAAAACAGGCGACATGGGAACAAAATTTGTCAGGTCCCAATGTTTGCCAACTGAATCCAATTTCTGTAAAACTCCATGCATTAAAAAATTACAGTTGAGACTAGCAAAGAGTAGCAGTCACTTCTAGTACACTCTCATCATTAAAATGTTAAGGCTCTTGTAGAAGTTAAATTCCTGGTTTGCTTTTTGTAGATCTCTTGTGAAACATCCATTCTTCTATTGTCGTGTTTAGCTTGTAGCAAACTTGATCATCTGCTCCTGTTAAGAATAAAACAACACAACCATAAATCTCGTTGCTATTTATTTAAATACATTTCTTCAAATTAAAAAGCCAGCTGTTTACCAATCAAACAATCTTTTTATTAAAACCATTTCAAGGCAAGGCACTCTTAATTAAGGATTGTAAAAAATTAAGTGGTAACAAAAGTGATACCCAGAAGGGCTAATATCTCACTGCTAGCAACAGCAATTCAACACAAATTAACTACATTTGATGGCAACGCAGGCCATGCCTTAAAGAATTGAATTTATATATTACAGTTAATTTAAAGTGAACAGTTTTCTAGATTATATAACACAAGTTTTAAAAACAAACGCAAAGTACCGTAGTTAGGCGAAAACAAGGAACAGAAAGAAAGGTTAGCTAAATGTGTACCGTAACCACTTCGTAAGTGCTGTGTAACGATTTTTTTAAATGAACAGTTGCAGATTAGGAGCCTGTTTGATATTCAAGGGAGTATTAACCATTATTTACAATGATTGTGAGAAGTCCTTATATCCAACTTTGAATTGTTTATGGTCTTCAAGCCCAATAAAGTTAAAATGCACTGTGATTAGAATTTTGTGTCACACAAAACTAGTTCAAAGTGCTCACACATCATTTTCATAAACAGCACATTTTTTTCAATTGTGCTCAAGGATTTGCTCAAGATCCTTACACATTTACTGCCTGGCTGACTGGTTAGCGCCTGGCCTGTATGCAGAGAGTGCGAGTTTAAGCCTAGTTAGTCTGAAGCATTAACTGATGGATCAGTCTTTCATGCACATTGCTCTAAACCCTCAATGTTCTGTTTGGATCAGTCTTTCATGCACATTGCTCTGAACCCTCAATGTTCTGTTTGGATCAGTCTTTCATGCACATTGCTCTGAACCCTCAATGTTCTGTTTGGATCAGTCTTTCATGCACATTGCTCTGAACCCTCAATGTTCTGTTTGAATTTTAAAAGCTGGTTATACCAAACACAGCTGTCATATTGTCCTGCATCTCTGGCTTGACTCCCTGGATTTTGACCTAGCACCAGAACAAACGGGGCAGCTCTGGCTATCGAGGACTTGATTTGGTATTTGGTACTTGTGCTGGTGAATAAGCTTGTCTCCCTGACATGGTTTTTGTGGGCGCTGAGCAATTCTTGGAGATTTACATTACATTACTGCACTGTAGTAACTACAACATCCCTTGAATTGATTGGCTGCCTTGAACGGGTCCTCCGCTCTGCCGCGCGACTTGTTGGCCATATCCCAAAATATGGCCATGTCTCATCCTATATGCGGGATACCTTACACTGGCTCCCTTCTCCTCAGCGGATTGCATACAGGGTCTGTGCGCTGGTTAGGCGGTGCATTGAAGGACTAGCTCCACCCTACCTTCGAGAATTCTGTTGTTCCACCTTGGGAGTTCAGCGTCGATCGACCCTTCGATCGGCGAACCACGCTGAGCTTCTGGTTCCCCGCTCACGGACTGCTATCCGACAGCGTTGTTCATTCTCTGTTGCAGGTCCTACAGCTTGGAATGGTCTCCCTGTTACACTGCGCTTAATTCCCAGGGGTCACTCCGCTCTGTTCCTTAAGAACCTAAAAACTGTTTTATTTAGCCGTGGCTGGGCCGGGAGCGCTTCTGAGTAGCCTACCTTGAAGAGGCGCTATATAAATTTCTGAAATAAATAAATAAATCCCACATGGCAAGCATGGTGCTAGAAGATTCTCTGTATCGACAAGTAAACATGAGCTTCAGAGTAAGTGAAAAGAAACGAGAGTTAACACTGACTTTAATCGGTTGCAGTGAGTTTGTCGTGTGGCATCCGATGCTACGAAATAGAACAAGTGGAGGAAAAGATGTTGAATAGAGTCGGTTAATGCAGTCAATGCCTGCCATCATAGGAACGACCTGTCTCTGTCGATCGGTCTCGTACTCCAACAGATGTCTCAGTGAACCTGTGTTGGAAGAACACAGATAATTATTTCAGGTCTTGTCTTACAACATCTGTTATCTTCAGCATCTTCAGATATTGAATAGGTCTCATTAGTTTGTTTGTTTGTAGGTATGCGTACTTGTTATAGCGACCCTTCAAGCTCTCTACTCAGAGGCGCTCCCGACTGCAGAGCGGACACTACATCGGAGTTTCACGCCGAAGCGCTGTTGGTAGTATTGATCATTCAGCTAAAGCTCAGTAGCATGCAAACAGAGGAACAACCATTTTAATATGGTATGTAGGACAAATTGTTAACAAGGTGAACTGGGATTTTAGAGACAAAGATACCACTGAATTTTAGGAGGCAATCTTAAATACTGACTGTGTAGAGTCCATTTGTTTAACACTTTAATGCCAGACATGTACTGAAGTGACTGGGAAATCAATGCAACTAGTTGCTAAAGTGTTAGGTACTGATAGCAACAGTTGTATAAAGGTTTGCAGCTCCATACTCGGTGCATGCAATCTCATCTCATAGTTTGTATAGCAAAACAGAAAAAATATTAATTCAATACAATTCCTGAATTTAAATGGCTTTAAGTACACGAATATCAAAGAAGAGCAAAAGAAAACAAGTAACAGGTTAATTAACGAGTAATTACCAAGGTCTCGTCCGTCGTAAGCTGCTTCACCAAGAAGTCTGGTGAGGCAAGCTGCATCTCCAAATCCCAGGTTGACTCCTTGACCAGCCAAAGGATGAACTCTGTGTGCAGCATCCCTAAGAAAGCAAATAAACACGTTCCATTCAAGGAGACAGCTGAAGAAACATTTTTAACTTTATCTTAACATGCACCTAATTTTAGATCTGTCTGTAACAGACCTAAAAATAGGTGCATGTTAAGACAAGTTGAAAATGTTTCTTCAGCCGTCTCCTTGGCTTGAAGTCAGTCGCTGCTTCACAGATGACATGTGACATTGAATATATGACATGTGACATTGAATAATGGAGTGGCTGGTTGAGATTAGTCTTCTTATGTTGGCAGAGAAGACCTTCCTTGTTAGATTTGCAGGTTGTCCTCAATAGAGAACAATGCACTCTGTGACCTACATTCATTGACAGAATCATGAAAGACCATCAATGCTACAGTAAATTTCAGAGGGTTCCAAGTCTTCGTCAGACAAACACTAGTATCGCGCAAGGCCCCATTTATATAGCGCCTTAACAAGAATCTCATGAAGGCCGTTCCCTAAGTGCATCTGTGGACGGTTCAATAAAGTGCATACTTACATACTCTGGTTTGTTTTCAACACTACCAGAACATCTCTACTTCTCTGTGATCAATTATGTCAGAAAAATACAGAGCTTCATATGAGTGAGCGAGAAAGGAATGAGATGATTGACTACCCAATGAGTGCAACTCTTGGCTTGATGTAGTGCGTGGAGTGCATGAGACCAAGAGGAAACATCTTCCTGCTGCTGTCTACAACGCCCAACACAGTTGGAGGCAGTTGTCGAATTGGTTGCTCTGCAACACACAATGCAGACAACAGTTGCATCAGAATCAGAACGTTGCATCTGATGAGTTGCTCCTGGAGTGGTGCTACATAAATTTGCATAATTTACATAATGTAACGACTTAAAAATCACATAAGTCGTGCGATAATCCTCGTAAATTTACGCATTGCTACAAAGTGACTGTTGCATAGAAGTGATTGCATCCTTTCTTATTAACAGTCATCTATGATGTTCATCTTAGGAATCACTTTACCACTAATTTACATGATGCATAATCACTCCACAATTATAGGAAATTGTAAAAGCCTCACAAATGCATGCTATATAAAAACCAATTGACTATCTAACTGAAACAAGTGCACTTACAAGACTTAACCTCATAAATCACATACATAATATATAACCTCACTTTTATGAATTGATGTAACACTGGTCAACAGTGATTTTGTTTCCTGAACACTTTCAGGTGTTTCTTATGCAGTTTCTGCTGCTGATCACGAAAATGACCTTGAAATTGTCCCAGCACGTAACGTTTTTGAGAAATCTTCAATTTTTCTATTTCCATTTTTCAGATATAACGTTATAATAAGCTTCGTGTAACTGAGGTATGTCCAGGCATTCACTTAGGACAGTTTACATATATGTTTGTCTTGCATAATAAATATAAACTTGGGCCTGCATATGCATTAATGCTGGTTAGTATCTTCCTGCAAAAGTTCTAAGCACTATTAGAACCGCTTCTCTGCATAGGTCTACATGCATATCCCACTGAGGAAGTTGGCATCAGTTTGTTTGTTTATAGTTTGATGTCGTATTTCCAAAGTTTAGTTTTGTATACATGTATTCAAGATGCATAACAAGTTAGCCAGCTTATTTTCAGATAAGCTTTAAACTATAATAGATTTTAAGACGGTTGTTGGCAGTAGAAATATCTCGTCAGTGTTGCATGAAATGTGATACATGTACATTTTGCTACAGTTGTGGAGAGTAGGCTATGCTATATGAGTAAGCCTCAGAGACACACAATGACTGGACTTGTCAATAAAGCTTTGAGCTGTACTTTGGTTGCAAGACTGGAGAGAAAGTCAAGGAATGGGTGCCTCTCATTTGCTGTGGAAGATGTGCTGCAGATCTTAGAGTTTGACTCGGGTTCCTGTGAAGGCAATGCTGTTTGCTGTCCCGATGGTCTGGCGAGAGCAGACAGATCATGACTGTGACGGGCTGCTCAGTTTGTCTCACTTATGTTTCTGGTTTCTCGGGCTAGAATAGGAAACGAAATTGAATGTCCATATCTTCTTTCGACAATGATACCAGCGCCACAAAATGAAAGTCTTCATATAGCAAAGCCGCCAGAGAAATGGAGTTTAGACGACGAAGATGAAGATGCTGCTGCATTGATCTAGCCAGGAACGAGTATATAGATGACAGTGATACGGATTTGAAGTAGGTAGGCCTATGTCTGGCGCGCCTCATCTCATTCACATAGTCGGAATTGACCGACCTTTTAGATACTTAGGTTTGTCGAAAGCGAAAGCAGAACAACTGGGTTCAAGACTGGAGTTTGCTGTCACCAAGTAATGGACATAAATCGGTCCAACAAATATTTCTGCATTCTCTTCACTTAAAGCTGGAACTGATACATTTAAAAAAAGCCATGCGTGCACAAGGATGCTGAAGATTTTCTTTATCTGCAACAGAAATTCCCAAGAATGAGTGATGCCAAGATCAAGGAAGGCATTTTTGTGGGTCCACAGATCAGACACATCATCAATGACAAGCAGTTTAAACATCTGTGGAAGGGACCAGAGACAATGACCTAGAAGCACTGAAGGATGTTGTGGAGAATTTTCTTGGTAACTATGGAACTCCAAATTACAATAAAATTGGCAACAAATTCTTACAGTATACTGACATAAAATGCAACATGTCACTTAAGATTCACATCTTGCATTTCCACTTGAACTTCTTCCCAAGTTCCTCACAAATCTAGCGATGAACACCAGGAAATTGCCACAGTGGAAAAACGGTAGGCCTATAAGGGAAACTGGAATCCAGCAGTGTTGTCTGCAGTGGTGTAGTCCTAAAAAATGAAGTGGGGGACGCCTGGAAATTGAAGTGGGAGGACGCCTGGAAAATTGAAGTAGAAACTGTAGCAAAAAGTGCAATCTTGCAAGAATTTTGCAAAAAGTGGGGGGACGGCGTCCCCCCGCGTCCCCGCCCCACTACACCACTGGTTGTCTGACAATTGTTTGACACTGCAGTGAGATGTGCAGACAAAGAATACAAACGAAAATCAGCATCAAAGCATTTTAGATCTATGGAACTTTAGTAGCATCTTGTATACATTGTACATGTGCAACTGAACAGGGAATAACTATGAAAAACCTTCAATTTCATGTTTCTCAACATTTTTAAGTGATACAGTCATCATCAGCACCCAATATTATGAAGAAGAACTGTTATAAAGATTTGTTTTCCAATGAAATTATATTATAGTATATTGAAAATATATGCGATAAACAAGCATTTCAGTTAAAATCTTGCATGCCCGTTTTCTCAAAAACCTTACGTGCTACAAAAATTCTGAGAACACCACCGTGTTCAGCACGTCAACTTCTATATAAAACAGTCAAAGTTTTTTCGGAAACAAAAAAAAAGTTAAAATTTGTTGACCAGTGTAATTTGTGTATGGTACCTAAGCATTTCATGCTATTATGTCAGCTCGTAGTTTTCTTGTCTGCCTTCTTCGTTTAGTAATATGAGAATTAACAGTTGCCAACTGGCTTACAGTAAGTTACAATAATAATAGAAGCATCTAACTGCATTCAGTTCTCATTGTCTTTTCACAGATCACCAAACACATAATGATTGTTAACATGTTCGAAGCAGTTACAGCTGAACAACTCAAAGAACACTGAATGAACAAATTATGGCTCACCAAATCCAACGCTGTTCGTGATGCTATCAATAAACTGCGTAACAGAACTGACCACAGAATTTCTTGATGCATCCGAAAACTAAAGAATGAGAAAAGCAATTTCATTCACTAACCATCACAGTAACAAGATTAGAATTAAACTCGATTAGGAATTTTGCGCATCTTCATTATTTAATGTCTGATTGTGAATGAACTGAAGCACCTAACTGATCAAGCAAACAGTGTCAAATTCCCATACAAATCCCACAGACAATTGTTCATTTCAGTTCATTAGTGAGCTGACAATTAACTCATTGCATTGATTATGAAATAAAATATATCCGATAAACTGAAATGCACATACACATCAAATATTTAAATGCTTTAGGCATTTACAAAGAAAACATGGAAATGGATAAACTTACGAAAGCGTTGTTCACAGCATCGACAAAACTTTCAGATGACAGTTTCACAAGACTTTTTGCATTTTCAGGACTTGTGGTCCAGATAAGGCAACTAGCATCATTGCTAAGCTAAGAAGTTAACAACAAAAACACCATTAAACAAAAAATCCTTTTCTTCAATTATCGCCAAAATTTTACCATAAGTGATACACAATGTTTGCAGCTCTACTTCTCATAAAATCTACTACCTTATACATTGCTTCACTCAGCTTTCACCCCTCACACTTTCTTTCTTTCATCCCTACTCATCCCTTAAGTCACTCATAAGAAATTTTCACTTCTGCATATATATTCAGTTTTTCACTCATTACTCTTCCTGTTCCGTTAGTGAGGACATCGCAATAGAATACGCAACCAGATCTACCTTTTGTTAGTCGTTCACTAAAATTGTCCCTACTGGATTACTTGTATGGTGATGGTGTAGAAGATTACAGTTGCTGCACGGGCTGCTGGTGTTGATTTACAATTTTTTTAATTATATATATATTTTTAATTACACATGTTGTTAATCAATCACAGCTAGACCAAGTGCACTGCAAACTATTGCCTTTTCCAAAACCATAGATCTCCCTCCAGCTGTGGACACATTCTTTGCAAGACTGTAACGAACAACGTTTTGTCTATTGTGCTACAGCGGCACACAAGACAAAATGTATGCAGTGTAACTAATAATGTTCATACATAGTAACGTTAGTGAAAATAATTTATAAAAGACTTCATTTTGAAAAAGAACTTACAGGAAGTAGAGCAATTGGTCCATCAGGCAAGAAACGTTGCCAGGCTACGTTGTTTATTGTATCCTATGACACAACAATGCAACAGAATCAACAGCTAAAGCAAGCCTTTCATGATTGCAATTACCATTGAGCAGAGTTTTGAGCTACTCAGTCGCTCAAAGACAATTTGCCAGGAAATAATCTGTCTTACACTTCAGATCATGTCCCACCTCAAACAGAAAAGTCCCTACAACAAACTATTTATATATTTGAGCATTTCTTGTTAAGTACTCTTGTTGCCATCTATCTGTCTGAAGAAGTAGTACTCAGTCTTTCGTTCATTAAGTGGTAATGGCAAAACGAATAGGAGGATGTGATGGTGACTTGCATAGCTGCCATACAGACTTTAAATTCCACTCTGGTAATAACTTGTGATCATCTGTTCATACTATGACTTGAAATGATACAGCATTAATGCCAGTTTGAAATAATAAATGTTGATTAAATATTATTATTATTAAGTTTATCCAATTTTATCCATCGATTCACTTGTCTGTTCTGCTGGACCATGATTCCCTCGTCTCTTCGTAGTATGTTACAGCATTGAATGTAGACTATGAACGTTTGCATATGTCTACTCTAAGTGTGTTCCTTTATCCATATATTCACAGGACATGATTTGTGCACACCGAGACAAACCTCAGGTAGGTGTAATGTTGCGACGACAGCCATCTGACCGTATTCCCATTTGACTGCATGAATCTTAGACGCCTTACGAAGCAATGAATTGAATCCATCAGCTCCAATCTAACGACGACAGACAACAATAACAACCTGCATAATTTACTTTCACAATATACATTATAAAGTTGACTAGTATGTTTCACACTCTGTCCGTGTTCAGACTAATCATAACAGCCATGAATCTAGTCAACTGGATCATTGTTTAATCAATATCCCATATGCCTCTACCATAGTCTGTCAAAAGTGTTCCAATCCATCATCCATGACATTGACCAGTCACAAGTATTGAAAAGTGAGCTCAAAACTCAACCATGGAGCCTCTCTAAATATTGTACATGTCAAGAATTTCTCAAAGTGAGCTGTGAAAATGATTGAATACACTGATAAATGTTGACACGAAGAGAAAGTCCATCGAGTACTGAATTCAACTCCAGTAAAGCTTTCAACAACCAAATAAGAAATTAGAAATTTAAACCATGATGTTTCAGTCATGTGTTATAGCACTAAATTAATAATTGAAAGTTCTGCATCACCAAATCCCATGTGAATGGAATTAAATTTGCTACAGAAGCTACATACTCTACTGTCAGTTTTGGGTCAGGTTGACCATTAAACAGAATAGCGACTAGCAGATATAGAACCTTAAGTATTTAAATATTGCAAATACCACATGACCATCAAAAATATTTAATTACCATCGGTATCGGTTATATATATATTATATATATATATAATTAAATCACTTTGCTGCAGAACGGCTAATGTGAAATTTTTATTATTATTTTATTTTTATTATTGTTGCAATTGTAGTTTATGTGCAACATTCACTGCTTCAAGGAGACTAATTCATGAATAAATAGATCATGCTGCTGATGCTGCTACTCATTTATTTACGATATCGACTACCAAGTATGCTAGAAAGGTACGTAAGCGATGGGTACTTGGAACCATATATTCAGAGAGCAGTCCTTCTACATGGAGCACAGGAAGTGGCTAACCCTTGAACCCGAAGTAGGCCATCAGTCCTACCATATGTAGCTGAACTGAAATGCAAAGTGTATCTCAACATTTCGCTGTAAACACAGATAAAGTAAGCTCCTCAAATTCATTAAGACTTGGTGAGATACTCACAATCAACTTACTACTGAGAACATCTCCATTTTCCAGCACAACCTCCGCCCAGTTTGAGCTTCTGCTGGCTGACAATGGCCTATTGTCTGCTGACATGTGTGGCAGATTGTAGCTCTTGACCTTTGTTTCGTACTTGACCTCAACATTCTCACCTTTGACCTTTGCAAGCTGGTCTGTAATTGCAGCCAAGATGACGTCGTTCTCAGCAATATAAGCAAGATCTTGTTGCATTGAGTCTTGATCAAAAGCAATCATGGAATCAGAACAAGAATCCCAGATCTGCAATAAATACAACATCATTTTTCATGATGAATACATATTTGACTACATATACATATATATATATATATATATATGATTTATATATATATATATATAAAATATATTCACCTTCTTCTTTAGTTCTCTGCCTTCCTAGTCAGATTCGTACATCCAATGGCGCCATTCGTCACGATTTCCGACTCTCTTCTTCAACTTGCTGTAGCCCTCCATCATCATCATCATCATCATCATCATCATCATCATCATCATCATCATCATCATCATCATCATCATCATCATCATCATCATCATCATCATCATCATCATCATCATCATCATCATCATCATCATCATCATCATCATCATCATCATCCAGTCCAATAACATCATCCTTGGTCTTCCTCTTGTCTTTTTACCCACCATTCTTCCCTCAATAATGGTTAATTGGTTCTTCATGATGTTACCCAATCAGTTTTCTGCCTGCAGTATCTCTTCATTTGTTCTGCGTTCCATCCAGTTGATTCTTTCCATCCTTCGCCATATTGACATCTCAAACGCTTCCAATCTGTTGATATCTTCTTTCCTCATGGCCGCAGTTTTGGCTCCATAAAGCACCGCACTCCATATTATTGCCTCGATTATTCGCTTTTCAAATTTTTAGTCAGCTTTCCTCTCAGTAATTTTTTTACTTTCTTTTAGAGAAGGCATATTTTCCCATAGCTATCCTTCTCTTTATTTCTACATGACACTTTGCATCACTTGTGATCATATATCATATTATAACAGAATTCTCTGACTTCTTTCCATCTATAGCCTAGCCTATTGATATATATATATATATATATACTCATGTGTCCTTTCTTTTGCTTATACTCATATTCCTTGTCTTTTCAGTGATTTTTTATTCGACGGCTGTTTATTTTCCTATCACACTCCTTTGAGATCATGTTTAACTTAGGCAACAAAAAAAAATGCTGTGTTTCCGGTAACAGAGCTAAAAAAAATTGGGCAGGTAGGTCGAAAAATATTTTTATTTTGGTAAAATATTTTTATACAGTGACTATACGAAAAATTATACCGAAATACTCTTTTTTGCACATAGGTACAGTGGTACACGCTGCAACAAAGTACGTGTTCTAAGCAAGTATAAACTGCCTATTTCCCTGTACCTAAAATTGCTCTAGAAAACAATTCTATTAATTTCATTTTGTTGACATCCTTTCTGGTAAGATAAAGTGGGAAGGGAATGGGAAGATGAGCGCGAACAAAACATCACTGCTAGGGGTCGTTCCAGACTGATCAGGCAGTCACTAGTTACTAGATTTATTTTCCCTAGTCACCGTTAGAGGTGACTCAAGTGAGAATGATAAGGCTAGAGGTTTCTCAAGACTGGCAACCAGGAAGTAGTTAGGCAGGCGTGAAACTCTAAGGCAATGTCAATAAAAAAAATTACGCAAAATTTTCCCAGTCGCTGCAATAAAAGTGAGTCGGTTGGGTTACCGGAAACACAACATTTTTTTGCCTAAGATCCAGCTATATACGGAAGGCAATGTCACCGTATTATGTAAAAAAAATTTGGAGAAATTTTTTTTTTTCATAACAATTTTTTTTTTCATAAATTTTTTTTCATAAAATTTTTTTACAAAATTATTTGAGTCGCGGCAATAAAAGAGGGTCGGTTGGGTTACCGGAAACACAACATTATTTTTTTTTGGCCTTATCCATCATTTTCTGTAGCCTCTTTTGGCTACCTGCCAGCATTGCCTGGTCAACTGCAAATCTTATAATGCCTTCATTAACCTTCCGCCGACATTTACACCTCCGTCATTCCTTCTACAGCTTCTCGTACTAATTCTTCAATGTAGGCTAGATATTAAACAGTATTGGTGAGAGTCGACAGCTTCTTATGTATAGGTTTCCTATGAGTCTTCTGTCTTTCCAGTCCATCCCATACTTCCCAAGGCACACATCAATTTCTTCCAATGCACTCTATCGAAAGCTTTTCGTAATCCACAAAGCAAGCGTAAATGTTCTGTCCATGCTGTAAGATTCTTTCTACCAGTATCCTCAATGCTCCAACTGCATTTCTTGTGGCCCCTTCCCTGTCAGAAACCAAACAGTCATTTGTTTCCACCATATTTGATCTGTCCTAAGGCATGCTTCATCTGATCATCAAAGATGAAGGCTCTGATTGTGCAGAGTGGACTCCATGAAGCAACTACGGACGAGTTCTTCATGCACTTCCATTTCACAGATTTAATGACTATGCATGCAAAATAAGTGCAATAAATAAATCTAATTACACATGGTGCTGCACAAATTACGTGTAGCATACATTACACACTTTCCTATATTTGCCATTATTAATGTTTGTTTGTTTGTTTGTTTGTATGTGCACTTGTTATAGCGCCCCTTCAAGCTCTCTCTACTACTCAGAGGCGCTCCCGAATGCAGAGCGGACACTGCATCGGAGTTTCACGCCGAAGCGCTGAGCAATTGTGAGTGAAGGACTTGCCCAAGGTCCTTACGCGGCGAGGTGGATTCGAACCTTCCGGCTTCAAGGCAATGACGCCACCACTACACCACCGCGCCCCACGTTATGTTAATGTTATGTGAATCAGAGCTGTCGAGGAGTCAGCTGCTAACTGATGTGAAACCAAACATACAAATAAGTATTTTTTTTATCAAAGTGTGAAAAATACCTGCATGCGTTTGACAGCCTGAAACCGTCTTGTCTCCACACCACTCCATGCACCAAAACCTGACAAATCAAACACAATCATTTCCATTACAAACTATCAATAGCACAACAATTGACTACAGATCGCAATATAATAATATATAGTATATATATATATTATATAGATTTGTTTTATTATAAATCAAACGCATGCATGACACACCACACCAAAACACACAACACTGTAAATGACAGCAAGAAAGAAAGTTCAGAAAAGTATTTGATAATGGTCACAGGCTGATGCATGTGCAGAGAAATTCGTTTAAATTATAATAGGACCCGTGCTATGCAATTCCTGTTATCTTTTTTTTAGAAGATTTAACTCATGATTATGAAGGTGAGGGTTATAATGTCGCAGGATTGTAGATGGAAATTCATGACATAATACATGCGCACCATTATAATCCAACTGCCTGAAGGCCATTCGAAAAAAGAACTTTCTTAGTTTCTGAACAGTGAGGCAGCCATTAAAGGCCAAGGTTTGATCCCAGTGTTCTCTCGGTAAACTGGGCATGACCTATAGTCACACACTTGTCAATCAGCATCTGCTTCCAGTGCACCTGAAACCACTGACCACTGCTATAGATAGCCAGCCTATCTAAACTAGGTCGAGGAATTGTTCAGTCAAGATCTGTACACTCCCCTGAGTGTACAGATCTGCATGCAGATTAGTTTGGTCAAACCTCAAAAGCTTGGTTCTGTGTCTTTACCTCAGCGTATATAGTATACCGCCTGTGTTTATTATATACATATATGTGTGCGCATGTGTGTCTGTATATACACATAATTATATGTCTGTGTGTTGTGTGTGTGTGTGTGTGTGTGCATGTATCTGATCGACCGTTGCAGTGATTCACCTCACAATGGGCCACAGTGTTTATATTCGAGTATCTCAACTGGTCAGCACCAGGGCTGAAAGTGGTTTGGAAAAGTTGCCGGGTCTCAGTTTTTGCCGGAAAGCGCCGAAGGCGCGTAGCTGCGAGTGCCGAAGGCACGAAGCCCATACCGACTAGGGGGTCTGGGGGAGCGTCGTAAGCTCCCCCAGCGGGGTCTGGGGCGGAGCCCCAGCGACCAACGCATTTTTAGCTGTGTTGACCTCAACTAGAGTCCATTTTAGGCTCTGATTTGCCAGCTATTTTATGAACGACTAGCTGATCTACCCGGCGTTGCCCGGGAAATTTCGATTTTTAGTTCCCAGCCACGCCTGACCCCGCTCCCACGCCGCCCTTCTCACCTCGTCTTACATCGGCCCCAACCCGGTCCCACTCTGGTCGCCATTCCCACCTCGCCTTCTTCCAACCCGGTCCAACCACTTTGAATGCCCAGCGTTGCCCGTGACATTTATGTTTTCGGTCCAACTCAGCTCACACTCGTTCATGTTCACGCTATATATTCAGCATTTTTGCGAAACCGCGTGTCAAAAGATCTGACCTCGTCGAAAAATGAGGTTAAAAATCTATTGGTTCGTTAAAAACCGATCGGCGAAAACTATTGCGTCTTAAATAGGCTAGTGATACGGTGTAGATATTAATTAACGGCACAAAGCGCTATAATTTTAAAAGGGCCGTGACGTCATTGATGTACTGGTTTCAGTCATCAATATATCATTGATGGTTTCAATGTCTGTTGAAAATATGGTTGAAAGCAAATAAAATGGCGTCTTAAACACAGCGTTAGGATTGGATGGAAAATGAAATGTTTCAATCTCGGGAAACGGTAAGATTTTTGGATCGCGAAGCCCGATAGTGTTCCCCGGTGATGCTAAAAAGTATTTTTGTAAATATTGTGAAAAATCGGTCGGGTGGATAAGAAGAAAATTGGTTCATTAATCTGTTACGACTTGTTTTTATAGGTATAGATAAAGTCATGAAAACTTCAAGAAGTCTTTTTGCAGAGTAGCAGATTATCAGGATAACACCCGTCTTACAGAAGCTGTTCCACCCCTCTGATCCTATGGGAACTCGACCCGGACCACCTTCAGACTACTCTTACGGACAACTCTTTTGACTCGACGCAGCGCTCGTGAATAAGCTGGTGCCCTGCATTTGGCTTTTGAGTAGCGCTTTAGAAGTTTGGAGATGACGGTTACGATCGATTGCGATTACTAAGAGAGGGATGGGTTTGGTGGAGGAGATATGCCCATCCCCATTATCAAAATGTTTTTGAATTTACACACTGCAATATTAGCATATTAGACTGTCATTATAGCGAAAATGCTCATCATTTCAGTGCTGATAGTCGTGGTTTTCGGCTTAAAAGTGTCTTCTCCTATTGTTTAAATCTGACAAATTTCCTAACTGTAATGGTATTATTTCAAGCTGTCATCTCAGCAAAATCTCTTATAAGCTGAAAGGCTTGATTTAAGCGTTCAACAAATATCCCCTCCCCGATGGTCAAATTTGATGGATTTCCACATTGCAGTAGTTGCATTTCAGGCTATCATTTGAACGAAACGGCTCATCATTTCAGTGTCCAAAGTCGCGGTTTATGACTTCAAAAGTGAACCCTTGTATTTTAAAAATGTTTTTACATAATTATCCACACAGCGGTGGCATCATTTTAAGCTGTCATCTCAACAAATTTCTCGTAATTATTTCATTGCTGAACGAAAATTTAATGGCTTAAGTGTTCAATGAATGTCTCAACCACCGTCGCCGTTAGAGGGTTTTGACGATTTCTTTTAGCCCGACTTCGGGCGGTAGATTTCTTAACGGAATGTAATTATATACAGTGTAGCCTACATAGGCAGAACTAGACTAGATTAACACTCGAGTGCCCAAGGTATTTTTTGGTACACGAAGGCCCAAGGGGGGGTCCGCGCGGACCCCAGCGTTTTCATGCTAATATCTTGAGAAGGGATTGGAATATCGTTACAGAATTTAGTTCTATGTATTCACAGATGAATTTGCAATCGATTGATGTATCTTATACCACAATAACACCACCTGGTGTAAAATAATAGTGTAAAATCTCTTGATACACATTTTATGCTTGCTTGCGTCATTTACCGAAGGAAGTCTATCGTTTTCATGCTAAAATCTTGAGAAGGGATTGGAATATCATAACAGAATTTAGTTCTATGTAATCCAAAATGAATTTTCCGTCGACTGATGTATCTTATATCACAATAGTACCACCTGGTGCAAAATAATAGTGTAAAAATCTCATGATACACAGTATAATGCACATAACCTCATCACGGGTCGGCGGCATGTTTTACATATCTGCTGTGTATTCATTGGCATGAACATCTACTCTAATCATTTGCCGAATATGTTCAAAAATCCTACCGTTTTAACCTAGTTTTTGGCGAATGACAATCTTTTTTAGTCATTCGCAACTGATTTTTGGTTTAAAAAAAGCGACCCGGCTGAGACCCGGCAACAGCAGGTCTCGAAAATCGATGCCGGGTCGCAGACCCGGACCGACCCGGCTCACTTTCAGCCCTGGTCAGCACACAGAACAATAATATAGAATGATCTGTTACGGGACAACACATGTCAGATGCTAATGTACTTTGAAATGTCATTTCACAGTTTATTCCAGCATCGTTTCGTTGGTGTCAGAAGCTGATCATTGCAAGAGTCTTGGAGTCGATAAATTGTTTTATTAGCAACTGATCTGAAGTGGATTCAATGCAATCGTTTGCTACTCACTTGAGAGAAATCTCTTCGTAGCTGGACTCAGTGCACAGACACGACTGTTGAAGTCTTTTGGAAGTTCAGTGAGCTTGCGGTCTGGACCTTCTTCCAGCAGCAACACTTTCTTATTCTTGAACAACAGTTCATTACCTTAAAAAATCAACATGGTCTAACTGTTTTCTGTGATTGTCCGCATGCAAATATGACCCCACATCATTTTGTGCAGGTTGCCACATTCTGAAGTCTGACTCTGACAGTTTGAAAATTGAAAATCAACACCGTCCGGAGAGAGGCCATTTAGTTTTACAATTATGGCATTTGTACAAATACTAACAGCAAATAATACTCACTACAACATAAAATCATATATTATAATCTAGTAAATAATATCATGGTTATATAATAATAGTTTGTTACAACACAATAATGTAAGCAGCAATTAAAAACTAAATATTAGCATTCTGCTAATCAAATAATTTTCTGTGGAAAGTAAATTCTGGATGGACATGATAGAGATGCCTAGATTAAGCAATGTATGTGTGTTACAAGCATTCCTCTTTGTTGTACCTTTCAATAATGTTCAGCACTGTTAGAAAAACAAGTAATTTTACTGTCAGTTCATTAATGTCTATAGTTAAATACTCCTCTAAATGTGTATACAAAAATTGGTAAAGTTCTTGCAACAGATACTTTCAAGATAGATTTCAACTGATTTCGAAAACACTGCAGTCTGCACGCACAATCCATTGCTACGCCATCACTGTACATCTAGATTTGATTAACATAACATAACATAACATAGGTACAACAAAAATTCACTCTTACCGCTGGGGACCCAACTACAGCCGGGGGCCCCTATGCACTGCACAGGTTGCACAACCAATTGCTATGCCAAAAAATTGACTCTTACTGCCGGGGAACCAACTACAGCCGGGGCCCCTGCGCACTGCACAGGTTGCACAACCAATTGCTATGCCAAAAAATTGACTCTTACTGCCGGGGAACCAACTACAGCCAGGGCCCCTGTGCACTGCACAGGTTGCACAACCAATTGCTATGCCAAAAAATTGACTCTTACCGCCGGGGAACCAACTACAGCCGGGGCCCCTGTGCACTGCACAGGATGCACAACCAATTGCTATGCCAAAAAATTGACTCTTACTGCCGGGGAACCAACTACAGCCGGGGCCCCTGCGCACTGCACAGGTTGCACAACCAATTGCTATGCCAAAAAATTGACTCTTACTGCCGGGGAACCAACTACAGCCGGGGGCCCCTGCGCACTGCACAGGTTGCACAACCAATTGCTATGCCACGGTCCCTCTTCTCTGGTCTTACCATACTGATTGCACTCAAATGGTAATTTGTGGTGACACCAGAACTTCAGAGTCTTGGTCAAATATTATGATAATAATAATAATAATAATAATAATTTGCTTTCGTTTATTCAACAATCCGGTTGACAGACTGCAACAGTTATGCAGTTATCTCAATTAACATCAATCTTAACTACTGATAGAATACACAGCCTGCAATACAACGGGGTTAATAGTAGACTACAAAAGCACATTAATCCTATGGGGTTTTGGGAATAGAACTCAGCTCTGCTGATCTCCATGCCAGTGTGTTATCTATCTATCTATCTATCTATGTAATTTATATAGCGCCCCTTCAAGAACTCTACTCAGAGGCGCTCCCGACCCAAGCCCGGTCAAAAAGAAAAGTCTTAAGCAATCTATAGAATGAGCCAGACATGTTCCGAGGGTGGGAACGCAGGTTAGAGGGAAGGTCGTTCCAAGCAGAAGGTCCAGTGACCGAGAATGCCCTATTCTGACTAGTGGCAGTGCGGGCATAAGGAACCATAAAGTCACCTCTAGAGGCCGAGCGCAGAGATCGGCGACCCACAGCAGTTGAGGTCAAGGTGAAGAACTCACAGAGATAAGGAGGTGCTGAGCCCAAGACGCAGCGCCAAGCAAAAGAAGCAACCCTGAAATGAACGCGTGACTGAACCGGAAGCCAGTGTAAGACATCACGAATGTAGTCAGAGATGTGGCCAAACTTAGGGACGCCACCCACCAGGCGAGCAGCCGCCCGCAGGACCCCCTCCAAACCACGCAAGCGAACCTGAGGAAGGCCAAAGTAGAGAGAAGAACAGTAATCCAATCGATTAGCAATAAAGACATGGACCAAGGTGGAAGCTGAAGAGGAAGACAGAGCGCGAGACACGACTCGCCACTGACGCAAGTGGTAGTAGCAAGAGCGAGTCAAGGCCTTGAGATGATTAACAAAAGACAGCTCCGAGTCCAGGACGATACCCAGATTGCGAACAGAAGTGGCAAAAACAAAGGTGGGGAATTCAGAGGCTTTATCCAATACGCTACCAGGCCCCAGTGTACCTCAGCCTCCAGTGTCCAGTTATCTTCTGTATACTGCTGACCTTCCATCCATATTCTTTAAATACCTGGTAATTGGTCACCTCTATGCTGATGATGTGCATGTGCTTGTCCATGATCTACCCTCTTCTCAGGTTGTTCTTGCTGCTCTCAATATGCACCTTTGGATGTCTTCCAATCGGCTCTCACTGAATCCAAACAATCTGATGCAGTTCACCTGGTTTGGCACTCGCCAACAGCTTCTTAAACTTGATTTGCCCCTTCTTACAGAGAGATTTCCCTTCTTTACTTTCTAATCAAGCATTCGAGACCTTGGTGTAGCCCTGGACAGCACACTCACCTTTTCTGAGCACATTGCCAACCTCACTCAATCTTCATACTTTCATCTGAATTGGCTTAGAACAATCCGCCGAACTGTCTCCTCTGTCTTTACTTCAATTGTTACTTCACCTGTTCTCAAATCGACTATTGTAAATCTCTTTTGGTTGGCCTTCCAAAAGTTTGACTCTTCCCTCTTCAGTCTGCTTTAAACACTGCAGTTAGACTAATAACCCGACTTCCTCGCTCATCCCACATCTCTGCTTTTATGTTTGATCACCTTCATTGGCTTCCCCTTATTGCTCGGGTTCAACTTAAAATTCTGAATTAGTTAACATGTCATATACTGGCCAAGCTCCCAAATATCTATGTGACCTCATTCGTCTGCCAATCTTGGCAACTTCACTTTACCCATTCCGCTCATTTGATTGGCATGATCTCTTCGTCCCGCATGCTAGGACTGCCATGGCTAAATGCAAGCCTCTGCTCTATTGGCCCCACACTGTGGAACCAGCTTCCTCCTTTGACGCGTTCCTCCTTATTAACTGGTGTGCCAAGTGCCTTTGTCATTGTCTTAAGACCACTTTATTTCTCCCTTGGTCTCACACACTGGGAGCGCCTCTGATTGGTGTGCAGTGTTACATGTGTTATATGAATGCACAGATACAACACAATACAGATAGAACCGGTCGCTAGAACCTGGAACCAGCAACACATTCAGATGCAAGCGAATATGCAAAGAGACTGTCAGTATTCCTTAAACATGTGATGGGCCCCATTGGGAACTGTTGGAAGTTTGATAGACCTCATTGGATACTGTTGGAAGTTAAGTTCTAGTACGTTAAAATACTCTGGCTGATTCTGAAAACTTCTAAATGAATTCCAAAAGTAATACCTAAGGACGCCGCAAGAGAAGTGCCGACCATTCCACCTCCCGATATGATGACATCATAATGCGATCTGTTTTTGTCAGTCGAAGTGACATAAGACGACACATTTCTTCTCGCTTCATGGTGGGGTCTCGCATTCCCGAGGGCGTCCGATGCAACAATTTTGCTCTTTTTAAAGATGCCTTTCGTATCACAATCGTTTTGTGCAAACAAACACAATGACCTCCAGCTACCGACTACTGGTCTGTGCCACAGCATATTTATTTTAATAAACATTATTTTTCGCTACTTCTATTCTAAAAAATCTATTTCTAATATAATGCAGCTTTCCAACACAACAAAATAATGCACACGCTTTTATATTAATGTAATAGGCTGGTACCCTGCACTTGGTTTCGAGTGGTGCTTTAAAAATTTCAGATTTAGTATTCAATGTTAATGAATTGCTGGCTCTGTCAAAAGTTCGTTTATTCGATTTGTAGATATTGTCTATACAATCTAATTTAATACTAGGACGCCAAAAAATTGCGAAGAGCGACTTGCACAATAAATCACAAGGTAAGCAGCGTTAACCTAGCTCTAAAACATTAATGTAGATTGTAGAGAACACTATTGGTCGGTTCGATACAATACAATACAGTACAATACAATGCAATACAATGCAATACAATACAATACAATACAGTAGGCTACAATACAATTATTTTGACAATGCCCTCTTTACGAAGTTCAGAAGTTCATCTAACGTTGAAACCGGACCATAGTATAAAATCTAACAGCAATGACCGACAGGGCAGCAATGCCAACCTTAATAACTGCAATTAATAACTGTAGCAAAGCTGCAAGAATAACTGTCTTCCCACAGGTCTTTTACTCAAAACTGAAATCATTGTTTGTTCACAAATCCTATCTTGATTTTTCCTCTTCTCCTCTGACTCCTCACATAGCCTATCCCTACAGGTCGTTTGAACTCTAAATATCACCCACCTTAGCGGTCCATCTGTCTGCCTGCTTGACTCTCCGGACTTGACCCTCTGCATATCGATTTTGTTTGATTCAGCGCCTGCGAATAAGCTGGTTCCCGCGACTTCGCTTTTGTGGGAACTTTAGAACTCTCGAGACTACGATTACAGCAACAAGAGAGCGATGCAAGTCAATGTACTGTGGTCGGACGACCGGGTTTTGCTAAGTAACTGCGACTTTTAAATTTGTGTCGACACGATGCAAGCAATAATTTAGCAACGGCTTAAGGATCTCACAAAAATCCATTGAATAATGAGTATAATTTTATTATAATGACCTATATTTATATAAAAAACAGCGCACTGGATCGATGGAAGCTCTATATAATATTTCATGAAGTAACGTCGGCACTGGCTGAAGTCCCGCGAGACTACATCTGATGAACGGATTTTTAGTACCCTAATTTTGCGAACGGAGAAAAAGTTATTTAAATGAATTAGATGGATTTTCCCTTAAGATAGTGAAATTTAGGTTTTTAAAGGTTGCTAGGCGATTTTCGCAGTATTTGTTGTGTGTCGCGTTTATATTCTTGGTTGCATGTAAAGGATCTTGTTGAACAGGAAATACATTGTGAAGTCAGTACGACACGATCGGCGTGAAATTCAAGTTTACCCAGCTGTGTCGCCCTACTTACTAAATCCTCAATTCAGTCGTTTGTTTATTTTGTCGAGATGGCCACAAGTACCACAGGTCACCGAGAAGTTTACTGGGAAGCTTCAGTTTAAAATACGATGACTGATGCGTATTCGTATTCGTACATGAAACGGAGTTAATTAAGAAGCTAACCAGAAAGTACAGATTGAATTGAACCACTTTATTATTATAGTCTACTTTTTATATGCAAATACCCATGCCAATCCATTTCTTCTTGTCATGAAATATGGATGTTGAAGAATTGCTGATTGCATTTTACATTACCACTCAATCCAGGCTCAAAGCTTCTTCTCGTGTGCTGTACCCAATGGTCTAAACAATATGTACATAGATGTTAGAATTTGCTGTGACTTCGACTGATGGTTTGTATAATGTTGGCATCGCTGAAATTCTTTTGAATTGTTTTCATTTGCAGAAATTCCATTGATATTTCGTATTTTTGAATATATGTGTAATCTCTGGTGTCACTAAATTTTTTAGGTTGGCAAGCATGATTGACGTCAAATGTGTTTGTGCTTTGGAGTAATGGCAGCATCTGTATAATGACAAGTTTGCTTCAGAAATGAAGTTTTAGTGGAAGTTATTGGAAGGAATTTTGTGTTATAGTTATCGGTTAAACCAGATTTTCCTGTCTGGTTGAAAACTGAGCAAGTATGGTTTTGACCGGTTGTGTGGAACTTGTTATTCTATTCAACAAACAACATGAATTGAACTTCATGCCTTTGTATAACAAAGAGATTTCATGCGAAGTAGTTTGTGTTTGCTGAAATGGAATTTAGTGGATTTCCAGTTAAGGAATCATACCAGTTACCTAACAATGCCAGTGGAGACAGCACGGCTAGTCGACTGCAGGCTGATATTTTCAATCAAAGAATTGCTGGCATAGGATCTACTGGTCCATCAGTTTCAACTGGTGTCGATTCAGGCAGTGCACGTGAATCAGAAAACTCTATTTTAAGCGTGGATGTATCATATAAACAGAAGTTGCGTGCCGGTTTCATAGATTTTAGAAATACCATTAATGACAGCAAATATCGTGGCGTGAATCCGTTTCCTAAGACTTCACATGGGTTTTTGGGTCGGGAGCCTCTGGCACGAAGTTGTGACATTCCGGTCTATTCAGCGGGTGAAACATCTTTGGCCTACAGGGACAGAGGGTTTCAAAGCCGGTCTTACAAGAAACTAAATGATAGAAGGAAGCTGTATCGTAGTAATAGTAGCCTGGAGTTGGATCACTGCAACAATGACATCGGAAATGAAGTGTCCGTTCTGTTGAAGGATTTTGGCAGTGCCAACTCTTTAGACGCCGTCCAACCAGGCGGCAGTAACTTTGTGTCAATGCTGCACACATACAGGCAGGACATTGAGAATCTCGACCGCCCTTCCAATGCTAAACCAAGCGATGTAGTGAGAGGTGGGATGATCAGCAGTCATGACGTCAACGCTTCAACTCGCGCCAACAGGATGACCCACCATTTTAACACTAGTGTCCCAGCTTATCCGTCAAATCCGGTGCTGTCCAGCATCGATGGCAATGTGGCTGCTGCCATGTCAGAGCTTCTGCACAGTCCGAAACCGGACCCAAAATTCCAGAAAACAAAGGAAGTAAAAGCGCGCAATGAAGGAGGTGGAATATTTCGCAAACTGAGGGGAGTGAAGAGCGATCCTTCTGCCGCTGGAGGCTTAAAATCCTCTGCTGATGGAAATTCCAAGTCAGATGGAAACTTGAAGGCCTTCTGCCATTACGATTGTCAGAGTATCGGCGTGCGACTGAGTGACGTCATCAAAAGAAGAGTTGAACTGACGAACGATGCGAGCTTCAAACGATTGACAAATGTGACAACAGGTGCCTCAGCCGCTTCATCGGTCACCAGAATAATGCCATCCAGTAGCACAACTGACTTGGAACACCTGACAATGGCAGATGAATCTGATATTGGCGATGGAAAGAGCAATGATCTGTTGTTGAGCTGTGCATTTTTTCACAATGAATTGGGTGGAGAGGAAGTGCGGAGTATGTGCATCAACCGAAGTACAGTGCAGAGACGAAGCCATCAGTTGTCCTCAGCGAGGACATTGTCTGTCTTGACAGGCTTCATGGCAGATCCATTGTGTAATGGAGTTGCAGTTCTTGACACTTCTCTGACTCCTGAAGGTTCTGCCACAAAGCCTTTCCAGTCAGCGGGTGGATATGTCTTTGAGTATTTTGACCAGGGTGCATTCTACTATCGAAACTTCTTTAACACTTATGGTATGTATTTTATCATTCTCTAAGGACACATTGTACGGAGTAACATATAGATTTGTTGAAACAATTCTTTATAGGCAATCTGTCTTAAATTGATTTTATATTATGTGATAATGTAACGGAAATTTAATGTAATGTAGTAAGATATAGAGAACCACTCACAGCATTGACCATTCAGCAGCAGTGGCGGCACCAGGATTTCAGTTTTGGGGTGGGCTGGTCGAGACGGACAAATCGCGGGAGGAAATTTTCCATTTTCGTTTGCCAAAATTTCTGATGGCCTTTTGGTCAAAATCTCAAGGAACATTTTCCATTTTCCCAGTAAAAAACCTGATGATTTTTTAGTCATTTGGCCAAAATCTCAAGAAAACATTTCGTTTTTCCAGTCAAAAGACCTGACACGACCTTCTTTTATTTTTTCAGTCGTTTGGACAAAATCTCAAGAAAATAAGGAAATATTTCATTTTCCCTGTGTTTTTATTTTATTTTGGGGGGGCTTAGCCCCTCCTAGCCACCCCCTAATGCCGCCACTGTTCAGCAGTGCTTCTCAAGAGAAGAAATATGTTTTAAGGAGAGAGAGAGAGAGAGAGAGAGAGAGAGAGAGAGAGAGAGAGAGAGAGAGAGAGAGAGAGAGAGAGAGAGAGAGAGAGAGAGAGAGAGAGAGAGAGAGAGAGAGAGAGAGAGAGAGAGAGAGAGAGAGAGAGAGAGAGGAGGGAGGGAGGGAGGGAGGGAGGAGGGAAAGAGAGATATGTAGGAACATATCAAAAAATGAATTGGAACACATAAGGAGGAGGGAAAGACATTACTGTAGGACAGATGTTGCTGATGTTTCCAAAAGCAGACAATTGCAACAGCTATATTTTAAAGACTTTGCTAGAAATTTATGTTTAAGAGCATCTAGTGACTAGAGGAAATTGTTCCAATTGAATGGTCAAGGTTATTGATTATTCAGTCCGAATAATCCATTAAAGTGCCCATGATAATAATATTGCAAGTGACAAGGAAAGAGCAAAAAATTTAATGGGTCATTGCTACAAAACAATCTTGACATTTCTTTCTAATTTAGGCAATGCAGTCTAAAGCAGTAATTGTCTGTTGGATCCAAGTTTCCTGCTGCAGGAATCCATGCTCAATGTTTATTTTAAAAAGGCTATGTTGTGAATTGTTAGAGGCTTCTGATATATATTATATGTGTATATATATATGCTATGTATTTTGCTGTAGTTTTTCTGTTGGATAAAGACAGACCTGTACTTGCAACAGCTTAATCCTTTTGTCTAAGACATTGTCTCATTCTACTGATGGTCTGCTGTCATAAATGAGTCCCATCTGACATCATTTTCTTGTTCAAAATTGCATTTTGTGACAACTGAAGACAGACCCCGCAATTTAGAATATAGACAATTGAAAGCTGGTACAGAAAAACATATATTCTAGGTATTTGATAAGACACATCACCGCAACTTGCTCAGCTTGCCAAATCATTACGTTTAAAATGTTCTCATACATACATAGTATTTGCAACATAGCTGAGGCAGATCAAGGACTACAGGTGATGGGAAGGGAGATGTGATAGTGGAATCTGAATTTTAATGAGAGAAACTGTTGCGAACACTGATTGTGCTTTGTTTACCCTACCTGAATCTGCCATCATGTGCATAGAAGGAAATGCAAGCATTTATATATTTACTTAGACACATACACATATGGACATACATACAGTCTGGGTAATAGATCTTACTTTGCCTCTTGTACATTTATTATCAGCACATAAACTAATTCAGATTAGATAATAATGAAGTTCTTACAGCCTTTGCTTCTGGTTTGATGCTGCTCTTTTTATTCATCCACAGATTCCACAATGATATTTCATGGAATGTGGTGCCTCTAAAAATCTTTAAACGGCACACCACAACATCTGGGTTCATTCATGCAACTATGTAGAAGATATCGTCAACTTAGCATAGACGTTATTGCATTATGCGACGAACATCAACATCTTTTTTAGGTTTTCCTGTCAGACTTTATCTACCTTTGTATCTGTATAAATTCTGCTATCTTAGTCATTATGCGACGAACATCGAACAATTGCTCTCATTAGTCATGCAAGCAAGATATTACTTAGAGTCCTACTTAACAGGATACAGGGAACGGCGGAGGAGGAACTGGCGGATGTGCAGATGGGTTTTCGTCGAGGGGTGGGCACTAGAGATCAAATTTTCAACTTGCGAATCATTATGGAGAAAGCGCGGGAAGCTTCGGTCCCCCTGTACATGGCCTTCATTGACTACAAGAAAGCGTTTGATTCGGTAAGCCATCGTAAGTTATGGTCGGTGCTGAAAAGGATGGGCATGAGTAGTCACACGGTGGATGCAATCAAGAACCTATACAGCAATCAACAAGCTGCGGTTCGGGTGGACAAAGAATTAACGGAATGGTTTAGGATAGGAAAAGGTGTGAGGCAGGGCTGTCTGGTGTCGCCGCTGTCTTTCAACTGCTACTCAGAGTACGTGATGCGGGAGTCGGCGGACGAGCTGGGATGGATAGGAGTTACCATAAATGGACGCACAATAAACAACCTGCGTTATGCGGATGACATTGTTCTAATTGCGACGTCAGCAGCAGGACTTCAACAACTGATAGATAGGATAAATGAGGTCTCAAAGGAATACGGTTTGGAAATAAGTATAAAGAAGACAAAAGTTATGGTAGTATCCAAAACGAGAGAAACAATTCAGATCACCTGCAATGGGGAACCTCTAGAACAGGTTGAGGCTTTCCGCTACCTGGGAGCATTGATAGATGACACTGGAGACGGAAGCCGAGAAATCAGGGCTAGATTGGGGATGGCTCGGACGGCGATGGGGTCACTGGACTGCCTGTGGAAAGATCGTTCGGTCGGAAATGCGCTGAAGAGGAGGGTTATGGAGGCGATGGTGTGGTCAGTGGCGTTGTATGGAAGTGAGGCATGGACTCTGAAGGCGGCGGATAGAAGAAGATTGACGGCATTTGAGATGATGACGTATAGAAGAATGATGCAGGTCGACTGGAGGGAACACAGAACAAATGCCTCGATTTTGGCGGAGCTGCGGCCTAAACAGAGACTGCTAGAGAGGGTGCAAAAAAGGAAACTGCGATACTTCGGACACCTGATGAGGGCAGACAACATATCGACACTGCTAATACAAGGACGAATTGAGGGTGCCAGAGCACGGGGAAGACCAAGGAGGCGTTGGATGGACGATGTCTGTGACTGGACCGGATTACCACCTGTGGACTGTGTCAGACGGGTGCAGGACAGAGAGGAATGGAGGAAGCTGCTGTCGTTGTCTCTGGTCTCCGACCCTCAGAAATGAGGATGGACAGCATCATCATCAGTCATTATGCTTGTACACAGTTATTCTGCCGTGCTAAGCAAAAAGACAGTAACTCCTTACCGTTACAGTCTGAGTTACTGTCTTTTTGCTTAGCACGGCAGAGTACTATAACATTACTTAAGAGCATCTCTTCCCTAGCAATGTTATTAGCAATAACTCATAAACCAATTTACAGTTCATTTAAGGCTAACAACAAGATCCTGTACCAGGACAGCGACCTGGATCAAGTGAAATTGTTTGACTTCATGTGTTTAGATGGTGTTAGATTTTCTGTGAAGATGGCGTTCATTCAACAGAGGTATTAACTGGGATTTGGAACAAGGCACTGAAGGCGGCTTAGCTAACCTTGATTAATATCCATGTTCAGGGTTCGGCTGGAAGCTCTCCTGAGTAGATTGGTGTGAAGAGGTGTCAAATAAAGTTAACTACAATATTAATATCAATTGATAATGACGATGATAGTAATAATACTGATAATGATAATCAAGATAATGGTAGGTTAGTAATGATTCTCATTTTTCAGTGGTTGTTAGACCCAAATGTATGTATGTATGATTGTATGTATGTATGTGCACTTGTTATAGCGCTCCTTCAAGCTCTCTCTCTCTCGCTACTCAGAGGCGCTCCCGACTGCAGAGCGGACACTGCAGCGGAATTTCACGCCGAAGCGCTGAGCAATTGCGAGTGAAGGAGTTGCTCAAGGTCCCTACGTGGCAGCTTGAGGTGAATTTGAACTTGAAACTCTTTTGCTCCAAGGCACCCAACTATACCACCGTGCCCCACCAAGTTTTGGAAATATTGTTCAATATGTCTGTTGGCCTGCTTGTCTGTTCGTCTTCATTAGGTGTAATGAAATGTTTTTGTTTTATTGTATCATGTAGATCATCAGAATTTCTTTGGAAATGACGAGAGCATTGGTCCAGTTGCTATCAGCATCAAGCGTGAAAAGGTTTTTGATAAAGATGGCAAGACCTCAAATGACAAATTGACTGATGGCTCACAATGGTTTCATCAATACAGAATAATTGTTCGAACGAGTGAGGTAGGTGTGTCTTTTGAAAAGTCGTAGTTAAGCTGTGAAAAGGTTTTCGTGAGCAGAGAACATGTTATCTGGAAGTGAATACTAGATTTAATGCTACTGATAGGAATTAGTCCATTAGTTGTTTTGGTTGCACAGCTGTGTTGCTACTTGCCCTAAGGCACAGCAGAGTTCACTAGTGTATGGCTGCTATGACACTAATCAGACAGACCAGCGTTTAAAGGGAGTTACATACACAGTCTGATTTGAAAGTGTCATCAAGTTCCACTAGTATTTTTTTCTCAGATTTCAAATAGAGCATAAAATCGGTACTGCATTAAAGCTTAGTTTATTGAACGAGATGCATGAGAACATTATTCAGCCCAACATTGTGACTTTGCAGTTTGGATTTCCCCATTGTCTGTTCTTTGAATACAACTTGCACAGTTTATTTTAGCCAAAACAACTCATAACGAAGCAGTGGTTTTGTCACTGAAAATGATACATGTTATGTGAAGCTGACAGCGATGGTGAAACATGTCTGACAATGACTGACATGTATACAATGTCATACATGCGAGGAAGAGATGCCTGAAAATAATAATAATAATAATATTCCTTTTAATGCTTCAATCTGACACACCGCAGAATGATTACAAGTACATGCTTGAGAAGCTTGATTTCTTTTCTTTCGGCTGATTTGCACTCAATACTTGCCACATGTTGTTAAAATAATTAAATTTGTTTACCCTTCATGGCTTATTAACTATGGTATGTCCCTAACTTCAGCATTTGTCTGAATCATGTATGTACATGTTGTTAGAGTTTTAATTGACTATAGAACTTAGATAAGAAAACATGGGACAACAATATATGAGTGTGTACCAAAGTATACACCGTGAGGCATAAAAAACAAAGTCCCTGGAAAAATTGTTATAATTTTAACAATATTCAAGCAATGTCAATGAAATTCAGGAAAATTATAGCTAAATAGCAGGCAATGTAAACAGATTTTCAGCTTGTACTCAAACAATGTCAATGTCCGCCTTTAGCTTCTACGCATGCGCGAAGTCGCTTGCGCCATACACGCACCGCCGAGCCAATAATTCGTTGTTCAAGATCGTTCCAAGCTTTCACGATTCGCTTACGAAGATCTTCAACATCACGGACCTTTGTTTTGTACTCTAATTCCTGCATGCATCCACATATTTTATAATCGACGGGATTCAGATCTGGGCTGTTAGGGCGGCCATAGTGTAGGAATTATGAAGTCAGGAGTTTCATTCGTCAGAAGTGCAACCATTTCTCGAACCTGTGCGCTAGAGTACCACCTTGCTTGAAAATGTAAAATTCAGAGTTCTCGAATTTCAGGTAGAAGGCCTTCCATGTGTAAAACATCTCTGTAGTGTTGCCCGTTGATTTTTACCCCTGGTTTAACAAAGTGAATTGATGTGTGTCCCAGAGAAGAAACACCAACTGGCTCCGCCAGGGATTTGCTAAACGTCGGATGTGTGCGTAAAAGGCGGTCGGCTGCAATATCTCTCTTTCCAGCAACATATATTAGGGTGTCCCAATTTTAGGTTATTTTTGAAAATGCTAAGTCTCACCAGCTAAAAAGTATCATTGGTGGAAAACAACTTTAGGGAAAAAATTCCGAATTTTTTCAAGGACATTTAGGGGTCCCCAAAGGGCTATTAGATATCATAAAAATACATTGTGGTCTGCCTCTATCATTATCAAGTTCACTCATACGTAATTTCATGAACCTTGGTTTTTTGCAGCCCTACACCATTTTCATTATGAATAAGTGCAACACACATATATATATATGCTATATATACATATATATTATATAATATTATATATGTATAATTTCATGCAGAGCTGCTGTCTCGTGGGTTTGCATGCATGGTGCAGCCATTTCGTTAAGTGTGCAATACGAAATTTCAGACTGTTTGGTATTTCCTTTTCACTACAGTCTGTTACATAATGCAAATATGGGTTAACGGTTACATATTTTATATAATTTACAATATTGGTTAATTTTATTGTCATGGCAAGTCACAGTAAAACTAAAACACTGACAAAGTTGATTAATTGACCATCTATATGAGAACTTGTGAGCACTACCTTTGAGGTGATGCTTCCCAGTGCCTTTTAATACATGTCTTTGACCATCTACAAGGCCAGTTATTCTGTGTTTTCAAGATGTTTGATGAAACTGGTTCAAATTAAACAAACGTCAGGTTCTGCAGCAACAAATCCCAAAAGATAATTATTGTTAACTGAGGGCTTTAAAGCATGCTTTTGGGATCAGGCTCACAGAGCATCATCCTATGGAGGATTTCCATGAATTCTTTACATTTGCTGAGTTGATGGTGGGATGGATGTACCAAACATCACTGGTATTTGCAAGTCTGATGCTCTTCAGATAGAGTACGTTATATTACTCAATGAAAATGGAGTTGCTGTTCTATGGAAACGAGACTGTCGTCTGTTTTACAGATAATGGTTCACATGTAATTAATACACGGGCCATGGGTTGGGAACCACTGGTCTACATGCTGTTGTCTTACTGGTGAGCTAGCTGGAGTTTGTGTTCTATCTGCCCACACTATTTCTATGAATGCAATATACTGGTAACAAAATTCTGTCGCATGTAGTGCATGTGAACATAGTGCTAATTGCTGTAAGGGGAAGTTACATTAATCAGGCTTAGGTTTGAAGACATCTGGTGTGTTAGATTTGACATTTTCGAAGCATCTGACAGCATTTGCCAGATGTTCAATTTATGATAATCCGAAACAATACTAAAGCATTTCATGTGATCATTTTAGTTTATGCAGGGTTTAATTACTGCCATTGGCAGTGTGACCTGTATCACCCAATTTATTCTATTGATACTTCCTTTTCGTGTGTGTGGCTCTCCATAGATCTTTAGTGTGACCTGTATCATCCAATTTATTCAATTGATGCTTCCTTTTCGTGAGTGGCTCTCCAATCTCCATAGATCTGTCCATCCCATTCTGATCCCAGGCTGAAGCTGAGCTGTTGCACCATAGTTTTCATACCTTATGCAATGTTTTGTGCAGATAATTCAGTCAGCTAGTAATTGTTTAGAATCCTAGCTTGCTGCTTTTGATGCTAATGCAGAAATGTGGTAAGTGCATTGCGCTATGCCACAGTAATCGGTAATGGCTTTTGCATCAAACTGAGGATCATGGAGGCTAAGCAGTTTGCACATTCTTGTAAGAATTTGCAAGTTGTCCCTTTGTGGTTGACCCAACTAAGTCAGTACTTAACTTTGAATAATGGAGCCATATGAATGAGACGACACTGGTTGCTACTTGAGAGAAATCTGTCAAGTGTTCAGCAGATAATCTTTCTAAAATTGGAGCCAATGGCTTAAATAAAGCAATTGGCTCTAGCCAACCACAAGTATTTTGAATCAGGCATTATGCATGTATGCATGCGTGTATGTTTGTATGCACGTATGACAATTGTATGTAAGCAATGAACATCCCTTACACACTGGCGCCAGAAACACATGATAATAATAATATGTTCTTTATTGAAGCAATCTGGTTGAAGACCGCAACCGGTTACAGTTAGGCCCCCAGAAATTTGCGCCAAAAAACTGAAAAAATTGCGCACCAAAAACGATAAATTTGCGCGAATTTTGCGCAAGTTAAAAGATGATAATGTTCGTTATTTTTTCATTGAATCAGTGTACCAAAGTATCTAACAGTGTTTTTGTCATTTAGTGTATATCTTTGGCATTCTAGAAATTAGACAATCAAGCAAAAAATGCAGTTATAAAGTTCCTATGACCATGAGATTAATGTATTCAGACGATTGCAAATAATTTTAATTTTGCAAAATTTACGCCCACTAAAATCTACGCTCATTACAAATACAACTTCAAAATAGTATTATATATGCCTATCTTATATATATTTCAGTAAGTCTGTGTGTTTGTTGTTAGATGAACACGGCCACAGTTTTGAAGCAATCCACCCCAATCCTTCACAGGGGGTCAGGGTGGACCCTGGGCATATTAGGGGGTTCACGATCCAAAAATCTCACCTTTTCCTGAGTTTGGAACATTTTAAATTTTGGCCGCAGTTAATATAGTATTTACGTTGCCCATCAACTTTCAGCACGAACTCATAGATTTTTGACGTCATCGCTTCTTAACATCATTTTTCCCTGAAGACCGATCTTATATAGCGCATGGTTTTGCAAAAATAATAAAGCACTCGTTATATGAACGCTTGATCGGAAGTTATAAGACAAGATAATGGCAATAGATACCGATAATTAAATTTGGGAGGTAGGGTGTGAGGGAAGGTGGGAGGGAGGGGAGGATACAGATAATTGATCTTGGGAGGTTGGTATGAAAGCAGCAAAGAGCAAAAAGCATGCAAAGAGCAGGCTTTGATGGACACTTAGTGCAATACAAAATCAGCTCGTATGACTTTATCTTATTGGAAACCTGGAATTCATTGTGCTATGGGAGACATAATGAATGGTATGTATGGGCATGTGCTGCCAGCCAAACCAATGTGATTTGCCTAGAATCAGTCACACGACTTAGTTGTCATATGTAAGTACTTTTATCTCTATATTACCAAACCATGCTCCAACCGGATCTTTACAGACCAATTTGCTTTCGGCTCTTCTGGGTCCACATCTGCCGCGCTGATATCCGTAACTCATGCGCTTCAAGTCATGCTTGTTTCTAAGCCATATGTAAGACTCATGTTCCTTGATTTTTGTAAGGCTTTCTACAATATTAGACACAGGCACCTAGCCGAGCAACTAGCATCCCAATCCATTACGGATTTTTGTATGCAACTGGGAGCTTGGTCTGTATTAAATGTACCAAATGTAGGGTGAAACCTCTCCTCTCTTTGCCATAAATGCTAGTATAGTGTCTGGCTCTGGTGGAAACCGTCTTCCTACATACGCCGATGATAGCTACTTGCCGATCCCAGCTTCTTGCATTGAACTTGGCTGTATCTCAAAGTGGGCATTCATTAGCAATCTTCAGTGAAACCAAGCAAAGACCAGAGAAACGGTCATCAGGCAACCAAGGTTCAAAGATCCTCCTGTATCTCGGACATCGAGTGGGTCCAGTAGATGGCTATTTTAGGTGTTGCCATCTGTGATCGGATTGACTTTGAGACTCACATCAATGACAAATAAGGCTGCAAAGCACACTCCATCCTTGCTCTACGTGTTTTCGTTGCTCTCGGTCTCCACGGTCAATGTATGTTTGACTTTGTTAAAGCTACTACCATCACAAGACTACTTTATGCCTTCGTGTTTGGTAAGGATTTTCCAATGCCATCTAGTGTACATGCCTATCGGTCTTCTGAGAAAATTGACCCACGCTTCAAGCTTCCTCTATGCTGATTTTCCTCTCTATTCTCTTAAAGCCTTGCCAAATCCTTCAGACCTTCTCCGTCCCCGTAAGATCCTCCATGCAATCTGTGATCCAGGCCACATGATCTAACCCTACCTAGAGTTGATTCGTTTGCCAAAAGAGGTTTTATTATGAGAATGTTGTATGACTTTGCATAAATGTTTCTATTATTTATATTCTCTGTAAACTACAATGTTGCATTTATGGTGGTCTAATAAAGAATATATTCTTACTTAGATACCGGTACGTGTATCACCAACAGTTGCATGTAGCACTTGTTCCATCTACACAAAGGGAAATTCTGTGTTGGTGGCATTGCACGAGCTGTTGAACCTTTTTGGCATTAAAGGCATGTAAGGATTGAGCTTTTGTGCTCATTTTTTTCAAGCAGCAATCCCAAGATCACATGCAAGTTGCTTATTGAACATGATTGGATGGTTCATCAAAAAGAAAAGCCATGCATTAGTTTATGAGTTGGGCCAACTTTGTATTATGGGAAATGTTGTGTGATTTTTTACATGACTAACATGTGCATTTTAAAAATTGAAGTTGTCAAATGTTTCCTGCTGAAGTTGGCTTTTTCCATCAGGTCCATTCTTCCACCTAAGGTTCAGTTATTTGTCTTTGCTTGCAAGCATTGGGACAGCAAACATAAATCCAAGCATCCACTGAAAAGGGAAACTGCTATTTGAACACTTGTTGATATCTAGAGAAATTGCTGACTTCTAATTTATACGTAAATTTCATCAAGACTCAAGAGTCTTTAGATTATTTTGTCTGAAAGTGAGCACATCATGTCCAGCAATTGTTTCTGGATAGCAAGAACAAGCATTTTAAGAATATTTTAAAACTGATGATGATAAGAATTAAAAAAAATATTTATTCTATAATCATAGAACTTGAAAATAGTTAAACAAAACAGCGTAAAAGTACGAACATAATGAACTTATAATATCCTTGGTAGTTTTTTACATATAGACACAAGGTCAGCACCATTCTTTAGCAACTTCCCCCTTCTCTTTCAATCCTAAGTCCAGGGTCTTGGGGAAAATTTGTTAGGTACCCAATGTTAATCTAAATGGTACCCCCAAAAGTCATATAATTTCATGTTCAAAACAGTCTATTACAAAGGTTTCAATGACCAAAGTGTGAGTGCAAAAAGTAGTAATTGTTCTTGACAAAACAAAGACAAATTGTTAAAATATCTCATTGAATGATGGAGATGCCAATGTTTTGTATTCAAATCAGACCAAGTTTTCAGATCCAGAATAAGCATGAGGCTGGGAGGATGTGATCATCATTAAACTCCATATGAATGTCGGACTCGGCGTTTCCCAAACTTTTTGGACCACGGAACCCTTCTCGTCTTAATATTTTTTTGTGGAACCCCAATCTTTGCTAAATGTTTTAAAGTGCTCATAGTGCCTGAAAAGCATATCAAACATGCATTATAGTAGACAGTTAATTTAAGTCACACTGTTTTGAAAGCCACGACTCGTGGCTCACAATGCCAGGAGTTGACTATATGTGACCTTTTTTTGCGAAACCGGTCGCTTGTCGCAACATGTCATCAGGTAGAAAATGACCAAAAACGATGGGGAACCTCAAACCGGTCGTAATTGACTTGAATGCAAAAACAAGTTTTAAAATATATATTTAACACAAATGACGTATAAAACGCTTGTTTAGACGTATCTAAATGCGTGAAAATGAATTTTTACTAAGAGCCCTAAATCTGCTTATCGAGATCGAATGTCAGAATTTCAGTCAAAATTAGCTAGTTTTGTTGCGATATTAAATTAAATAGATCGACTAACAGAGACAAATTTCGAATAGCGCTATAAAACAGGCACGTGACCAAATCTTGAGCCATGGTTGGCTGAACGATGAAGATTGCATGGCCTCACCTGCCATAACGGGATGAATCGTTTATTTCCTTCGCTTTTCACTGAAATAACTTAATCTTTGAAATGGAGAATATTTTGTAAATCTGTAGAGCACTTTTGCAATTCTCGAAGCTACGCGGCGGCCAAATTGTATTTAAATCGGTCCAATAGAAATAACCGTTTCATAGGGGAATGTCAATAATTATATCGCTAAACTTCGAACGCGATTTTCTCATCTAACAGTTTTTGTATACCATCGGGTTTAAAATTCTAAAACTCCGGATATATTTTAGATATAGAAAACCGCAAACAGTTTTGGAAAGGAAAATGAAGCATCTGCAGGAAATTGCTAAAAAGTGAAAATATTTAATTTTGTACTTGCGACCGTATTTGTGGTGAAAGGTCACATATAGCTGTACATACACGAAATACGAAATTAGTGTGTGAACAGTGCTTTGTTTCTTCTCATGCATTTTTCTCTATGACTGCTTGATGTTTGAAAGCTGGATTCTTAATGTTACATGTATCATATTGTCGATTTCTATATTTTGTTTCTGTTCCAGTAAAATTGATATGAGAATGCATATTCGTAAAATTTTGGGAGTATTCTTTAACTAACCCATTCCATACGTTGATTGGAATTCTGCTTCATTTGCGCTATGTCAGTAGGAAGTTTGTAGCTTACTTTTTAAGATTTAATTATTTTCGCCTACATTGAATGGTTTCATATCCAATAATTATCATCATTCATGCTAAGAAATCATTTAACCAACTTTTCACAGAACCCTGGTGCTCACCCCGCAGAACCCTAGGATTCTGCTGAACCCACTTTAGGAAATGCTTGTCTGACTCATTGTTCACCGAATACAACCACGATTCAACTTCTTTTTTTTTAATTGACGTATACTGTAAAGAATTAATATTTGCATTGGCAGATGACCTTTCGTCCACAAATTGGTAAATTTAATCCATTAGCAAGCTGTGTCTGGTCATCGTAGCTCATATAAATGACCATTTTTAGTGGAGTGTCATGGGGCTTAAGTGCCCGTTTGAATTGACTGCTTTTAATATTTGGGGTGTTCTCAAGGAGATCCCAAGATGTCATTTTGATAGACATTATACATAGTGTATCATATATAATACATAATAATGTGGGGCACGGTGGTGTAGGGATATGTTTGGTGCCTTGGAGCTGGAAGGTTGCGGGTTCGAATCCACCTCAAGCCGCTGCAAGTGCTCAACGAGTGCTCATACATATATAACAAGTGCTCATACATACATAACGAGTGCTCATACATACATAACAAGTGCTCATACATACATAACGAGTGCTCATACATATATAACAAGTGCTCATACATACATAACGAGTGCTCATACATACATAACAAGTGCTCATACATACATAACGAGTGCTCATACATACATAACAAGTGCTCATACATACATAACGAGTGCTCATACATATATAACAAGTGCTCATACATACATAACATGTGCTCATACATACATAACGAGTGCTCATACATACATAACAAGTGCTCATACATACATAACGAGTGCTCATACATACATAACGAGTGCTCATACATACATAACAAGTGCTCATACATACATAACGAGTGCTCATACATTAGGGTGTCCCACGATTGCACAGGAAAAATATTTTTCTTGAAACTTGAAATGCAGTCCCTCCAAAAAGTTTCCTTATGGTCCTATGATAGTACCTGCCAAATTTCTGGACATTTTGAAAATATTTAGAGGCCGCTCAAAGCTCACATATAATATGTGTAAGTTGTCACAAATTATACGTGCGACATATAGGCCTATGAGTTTGAAATTTTCGGAGGTCCACACTTTGATCCCACTAGCGTGCTTATGTATTGCTTAATAACCTTATATTGCTCTGAAATACTAAAATCTACAAATATGCAACCTTATTGTATTTGCGAATGAGGTTTTTCAAGCATAAGGACGACAGTTAAGCTCTCGAGCAAACGAATGATGTAAATGTCGTGCACTAGGATTGCAGGTCGCTACCTCCACATGGCAATCATCAGTGGAGTAGAAATGAATAAGGTTAACAGATTGTCAGTCTGATTTTTCTCTAGTTGGTGGAAGTAGCCTACAAACATGTTGGTGTGCTAAAGTTGACCTCTGGACCAGGACAGGAATCAACGGTTGCAGTTTGAACCTTTTGAAGTCGTGAAAGTGTGATGCATTAGGCCTAATTATTGGCAAATGCTTTGAGACAACGGCTTTCAATAACTGCATATTAAATAGAGTTTGCAATGCCTTGCACCCTTCTACATCAGCCATCAGTCGTAACATCTTGTTAACATCACAGAAATCTTTTAAGTCCAGTTGCCTGGTGCATTCTTTGTGTCCTTGGTAAAAATTTGTCCATCAATGGTCTGTAATTAAGCTCTGCAAGCCATTTAAAGATGAATGCTCCAATCTGGTTCACCATCAACCAAACCCTCGACCAATGCTACTGCAGTCTGCATCTAACAAATCATAAGAATTCATTACTGAACAGCTTTAGCGTGGCCATACTCGAAATATGACTATCAAGAATTTTCAAAACTCTTGGTATTCATGGTTGGATTGAACAATTCGGTAGCATTTCGCAAGCCTGTTGCCATCACAGAGCAAGTTGGATGGGTAAGGCAATATAGATCTAATTGCTTTATGATGGAAACGAATCACATATACAGTTGACGACCGTGAATTACAGGGCATCCAACCCAAACAAGTCTCAGATTTGTGATTGACATCTACAGTCAGGCGGTGTTCTCATGTAGAGTCACTGCTCTCTTTGAATTAATCCATAGCTTTATAATTCTGGCAATGCTGCTCTAGATGACAAGTCTGAAAATGATGCAACATCATTCTTGGTATACCAGCACCTAAGATATAAGAGATAGCAATTCTCTCTGTTCTTTCAGTGAGTTCTCATTAATGTGGAATAACGGGGTTATCTCTTCCTAAAAGTTTTTCCCAAACCATGCTGCGTTCAAATATAGTTTTCTCGATCTTTCGGTGAAAGAGTGGCGAGATAGCCAATCGTATAAGACCACGTGTGATTTTTCATAACGTTGGTCTGTGTAAATGACTGTGCTGAACAAACATGACGCAGCTTTGATACAGAATTTCAGCTCAACGATAACGAAGAACGTAGATCGGAGACAATTTCTCGTACAGGTTGTCGAAAAACACAGGCACATGTTTTCTAACCACAATTGTGACAATCTTGTTGACATGTGTAAATGTAGAACGTAGAACTGAAGAACAATTTGAGTGCAGTGATGTAGAATCAGCAGATCAGTATGAGAATAGTAAAAAAATAACGGTCCAGACGTTGATTTGTTGTGTAGCTGCATGGGGTGTGCAATTAAAACTTTACTGTGTGGTCCTAGGACAAATAGGGGTTGAACCTCACAGCCCCCTCAGAATTTCTTACTATGAAGCAGATGAAGGTATGGAGGAGCTAAAACCACGACTTGTTACATTATCAAGAGTTTGTAATGACTACTCCCAATGATTAGTTGTGTGTGCACTGATATTGTGTCCAAAGTTCAAAAATCTCAAATTTTTCTCGATTTTGCATTTTTTGAGCATAAGACTATGCCCAAAATATCCATTGTATCCAATAAAGTTAAATACCTGTTAATTCTACCATTCACGAGCTTTCCAAGGGTAGTAAATTTGTTATAATAGGATCAACGATTGGGATATAAAGGCATTTAGAAGTTGGACACATCAGGCGCAAATTATGCCAATATGGGTTAAATTTGGGCGGCTTGAGCCACCCCTAAATATTTTTTTAGTGTCATAAAACTTTACAGGTGTTATTATGGGACCATATGGAAACTTTTTAGGGGGACTGCATTTCAAGTTTCTAGAAAAATATTTGTTGGGACACCCTATCATACATACATAACAAGTGCTCATACATACATAATGAGTGCTCATACATACATAATGAGTGCTCATACATATATAACAAGTGCTCATACATACATAACGAGTGCTCATACATACATAATGAGTGCTCATACATACATAACGAGTGCTCATACATACATAACGAGTGCTCATACATACATAACAAGTGCTCATACATACATAACAAGTGCTCATACATACATAACGAGTGCTCATACATACATAACAAGTGCTCATACATACATAACGAGTGCTCATACATACATAACAAGTGCTCATACATACATAATGAGTGCTCATACATACATAATGAGTGCTCATACATATATAACAAGTGCTCATACATACATAACGAGTGCTCATACATACATAATGAGTGCTCATACATATATAACAAGTGCTCATACATACATAACATGTGCTCATACATACATAACGAGTGCTCATACATACATAACGAGTGCTCATACATACATAACGAGTGCTCATACATACATAACAAGTGCTCATACATACATAACAAGTGCTCATACATACATAACGAGTGCTCATACATACATAACAAGTGCTCATACATACATAACGAGTGCTCATACATACATAACAAGTGCTCATACATACATAATGAGTGCTCATACATACATAATGAGTGCTTGTAGCGGTTGAATGCTTCTTGTCAAACAAAACCTATTAAACAATGCTATGTATAATGATTAATGTAGGTAAGAATTAAGTTAGATAATTGGTGGCGTATTTAGAAATATATTTAATCATAATTTGTGGCTTAATATAACAATTATTAATAATAATGAAATCAACATGCGCTACAACAATTGACTCAACATTACGGAGTGGCGGAAAGCAGCGTTAACGAAAGCAGACGGTAAACATTTTGCCAAACGATACCCAGACATCGATGGAGCTGAGCAAGGAGAGGGTCGAAAAGATATTTCGAGCGATGGCGTCTGTCGGCAAATACGGAGCCAGTCGTTGGTAATTCGAATATCTGGAACTTGATTTATGGGTGTGGAGAGCGACACGTTGTCGACTTGTCCCACTGTCGAACTTTGAGACGTTTGAAGCGAAGTTCCGAGGCGAAGCGAGTGAACTGTGCGAAGCAGTGTGACTCTTGGCGACGATTTGCGAATCGGTCGAACGTTGAAGTTGGGATCGAACTCTGAAGCGATCCGTGGTGAAACATTTGCAGCAAGACGAGGAGGAAGAATCGGTTGAGCGACGGGTGAATTCCTATGCTCGACGAAATCCGAGGAAGAAGGAGAAACACGCTGGGTTACTGTTTCAAGCTACAGTACCCATCGACAAGCAACTACCGAGAAATCTGGACTGACGGCAAGTGAGAAGATCGCGACCTTCTTCAACTTTCCCTTCAATCCATTCCCTGCGGAAGTTGAAAAGCATTTCTACATCCACCAGAAGGACGATGTGGAAAGATAAGAAATACACATAATATTATTATAATTAATACGCCACAAATAGGTAGATAAGATTCTTTTCTTTGAATTGCATTTATTGACTGAAATGTTATTTTAAATTATATCTTTATATTAATTACAGTCTCATTTGTTCTAGGTCGTAGGTTGCTATTATACCATTATTCACCCAACAGCCTCTGAGCATAAAGTTCACCTTCAATATTCTAGACTTAATAAATCCGGAATATAGGGGGTAGTGACAATAGTGGGTGCCCACGCCGGGATATTTTAGACAGTTGAAAATGTCATTTGAGTATTGTTATAGTGGCAAACTTTGAACAATTGTTGCTAGTGATTATTAGAGAGACAATTTGAACTGATTGGCATCTGAGTTGAAGTAGTACATTGCTTATTGAAAAGTGCACAATAGGTTGTGTAAACTTTTAGATATTAGCTTTTGTGGAACTGAATTTCTTGTTGTAGAATTGAACAATTTCTATCTGTTAGAAATTTATATAGTGCACGTTGAAGCCTATATTTGTGTCAAGTGGAAAATCATAAGTAAGACAGTAAGCATGTCTGTTACTGATTTCGAAGCCTGGTTGGAAATTGCCAAACAGATGAACATGGAGGGAGATGAGATGAAAGCCTTCATAAAAGAGAGACAGGCGGAACTAAGGCAAGAGAGAGTAATTGAGAGGGAGATTGCTAAAGAGGCGAAGCTAGCTGAAGCTGAATTAAAGAAAATTGAGATAGAAGCAGCAGCAGAAGTCAAGAGACTTGAGATAGAAGCAAGAAAAGCAGAGATGGAAGCTGAAGCAGCGGCAGAAACGAGAAAAGCTGAAGCAGCAGCAGAAACGAGAAAAGCTGAAACAGAAGCAGAAACGAGAAAAGCCGAAGCAGAAGCAGCAGCGAGAAAAGCTGAAACAGAGGCTGCAATGCAAGCAAAGAAGGCTGAACTGGAATTGGAAGCAATCAGGAGTGCTGAAGCAGAAGCCAGATTGAATCGTGAAGCAGCTGAGATAGAAGCGAGAGAAAATCGCTTGGCAACAGAAGCCAGAGAACAGCGCGAACACCAGCTAGAAATAAAGAGACTTGAAGCACAAGTGAGAATGCGTGAAATTGATTCAAGAGGGGAACAAAACCGAGAGCACGACAATGACTACATGAGGATCGGTGATGGTCAACAACAGGGAGATCACCGAGAAAACAATAAAGGAATCAGGAATATCAAATTTCCTATATTCAACGAGTCCAAGGATTGTTTGGATGCCTACTTGTTGAGATTCGAGAGAACATGTGTGGCATATGAAATCAGAAAAGAAGTTTGGTCGTTAACGTTAGCGAGACATTTGGAAGGCAGAGCACTGGAAGTATACCAAAGGTTGTCTGCAGATGAAGTGCAAGATTATGAGTGTTTGAAGACTCAGCTTTTGAAGAGATTTCAACTGACAGAAGGTGGTTATCGAAACAAGTTCAAAACCAGTAAAATGGAATCAGGAGAGACACCTTCTAGTTTTGTGCATAGATTGAGGAGGTATATGCAACAGTGGTTAGCACAAGCGGGATTTGAGAGAACTTATGAAGGAGTGGAAGATCTCTTGTTGAAAGACCAGTTTTACCTGACATGCAGTACTGAACTTCGTATGTTTATAAAGGAGAAAGGCAAGATGAGTTTGAAGGACATGTTAGTTTGTGCGGAATCACACATTGAAGCACACGGTTACAAATACAGCGAGCAGTTTGCAAAACCAGATGTGAAATTCCATGGCGACAGGTTGAACAGTAGACCGTTCGAACACAGACCCAAGGAACAGTCTGGGTACAACCTAAACAGGAGTAGAAGCGATGTGAAGATAAATCAGGGTACACATCAAAACAGAGGGTTCAGCAGGGAAAGAGAAGCTGCAACCGGACATAAGATTACTTGCTTTTTCTGTGGAGAACAAAACCATAAGGCATATCAATGCCCAAAGAAGAACAGGGGTACATTTAAACACACTGCAGCAGCAGTGCAAATATTTGAAAGTCGAGCACACTTGGTTAAGCCAGAAAGTGAAATACAGAGAGTGGTTGAAGTTACAAGAGGAGAACAACAGATGAAACAGGGTGAACATAGTAAAATACCACCAATGTACATGGCAGCCAGTGCAATGGTGATAAAAGACAATGATGGATGTATTAGTCTTGAAGACAAGAGTGAATACCAAGTAACAGTTAACGGAAACTTAGTGGGATGCTTATACGACACAGGTGCGAGTTGCTGTATCGTAAAACGTTCTTTGATAAATGAAGAAGCATTGACTGGTGAAGAAACGCATTGTGTTTTAGTTGACGGAAGTTTAAGGTGTTTCCCGTTGGCTAAAGTGTACATAGAGAGTGAACACTTTAATGGTGAAGTACAAGCGATGGTGATGGAACAGCCGATAAAACCAGTAATAATTGGGAAAATCAAAGGATTGAAGTACATGGTTAAAGATGAGAGAACTGAGAATGTGACAAATCCTGAGCCAAAAGAAATAAATGAGAATAGTACTGAAGTGGAAAACAAAGGAATATTGATTAGAAAAACAGGACACGAAGAAAGACCTGTTGGTGCAAAGAAAACAGTGAGATTTTATGACAATGCGATAAGGAATCAAGATGAAAAATTAATGACAGTAGCAGTTGTGGAAACAAGAGCAGAAGCTAAAAAGGTAGCAAAATATAGACCATTGAAAGTTGCGGAGATGCCGAACTTGAATGTGTCAGTAAAAGAGATACAGGAGTTGCAGAGTCAAGATGAAACTATGACGAAACAAATGGAAAGAGCAATTGAATGGGATGATAACAAAGACAACATAGAAGATAATCCATATGTGATAAAGAAGGGATTGTTGTATAAAAGATACAAAGAAGCACAGAAAGATGAGGTGAAATGGCAACTAATGGTACCTAAACCATTGAGGGATAAAGTGTTAACCGTAGCACACAATTCATTGTTATCAGCTCACCTAGGAATGAGGAAAACACATGATAAGATCCTAAATGAATTCTATTGGCCTGGAATAGGACAAGATATACGGAGATATGTGTTGAGTTGTGACATTTGTCAAAAGTCAGTGGACAAGAAGGTGAACCACAAGGCGCCTATGGGTCATCTACCTGTATTAGATGTACCATTCAAACACATATGCATAGACATAATCGGAGAAGTTAACCCTATGTCTGCAAGGGGTTACCGATATATATTGACCATCATAGATTTGAGTACTAGGTATCCGGAAGCTATTCCATTGAAAGGAATTAGTACTGAGGAAGTTGCAGAAGCTTTGTTCGGATTTTATTGTCGTATGGGAGTGCCTCAGAAGATCCATACTGATCGTGGAAGCCAGTTCACTTCTGAACTCATGGCTGAAGTGAATAAGATGCTATTGATAAAACACACCATGACTAGTCCATACCATGCAATGGGCAATGGATGTGTGGAAAGACTTAATGGAACAATCAAAGCGACGTTGAGGAAGTTGATTGGTGAACAAGCGAAAGAATGGGATCGTTATATAGCTCCATTACTGTTTGCGTTGAGAGACACAGTACATGAGAGTCACGGTTTCACACCATTCGAACTAATATTTGGTAGGTCGTGCAGAGGACCAGTGCAAATATTAAAGGAGTTATGGACCAATGAGACAGTGGAAGAAGAAGTGAAAGACGTGTATACGTATATGCAGGATTTAAGAGAAAGGATTGAGGAGACTTGTGATATGGCACAGAAGGCGATACACAAAGCGAATGCTAAAAACAAGAAATATTATGACAGGAAAGCGAGATACCGGAAGTTGGAAATAGGTGATAAGGTGTTGTTACTATTGCCTAGTTGTAAGAACAAGATGTTAGTGAAGTGGCAAGGGCCATATGTTGTGAGAGAGAAGATTGGAGACTATGACTACAGAGTTGAAATTGAGAAAGGAAAGATAAAGACATATCACATTAATATATTGAAGAAATATCATGAAAGAGAAGATGCCGAGACTGTAGCATACATTTCAGCAGTGGTATATGATGGAAAAGTAGGAGAAGATGAAGAAGAAGAGATATTGGATTTGTATGTGAGTGAACAAACAGAGACCTATGAAGATGTAGATATAAATCCTAATTTGGATGAAGAACAAAAAGGAGAATTGAGGAAACTACTGAAGAAATACGAAGATATTTTCACAGACAAGCCTGGGAGAACAGACTTAGTGAAGCATGAAATACATTTGACGAGTGAAGAGCCAGTAAGACAAAGAGCGTATCCAACACCATACCATTTGCAAAAAGAAATAGATAAGGAGATTCAGACGATGTTGGACAATAAGGTGATAGAAAGATCAGAGGCAGCTTATGCAGCACCGCTGGTGGTTGTCAAGAAATCAGACGGAAGTAATAGACTGTGTTGCAATTACAAACAGCTAAACAAATTGACAATATTTGATCCTGAGCCTATGATGACAAACGAAGATATTTTTAATAAGTTGAGTGGGAGTAGAATCTACAGCAAGTTCGATTTCTGCAAGGGTTATTGGCAGATCCCTATGAGTCCAGAATCGAAAGACTACACTACATTTGTATGTGCCAATGGAATATACAAATTCAATGTTATGCCATTCGGATTGATTAATAGTGCGTCAAGTTACAACCGATTAATTAGGAAGATTCTTCACGGAACAGAAAATCTTGAAAGTTATGTCGACGATATACTAGCGCATAATAAAGGATGGAGAGAACACCTGAAGACATTGGAAATATTTTTCGAAAGAGTCAGACAAGCGAATTTGACATTGAAGCCAAAGAAATGTTCAATAGGATATGAAAAGATTGACTTTTTGGGACATACATTGAACAAAGATGACATAAGTCCAAAGGAGAAATCGGTAGATAAAATAGTAGACATGCCACGTCCAAAGACAAAGAAACAAGTCAGGAGTTTTCTTGGAGCGATAAATTATTATCGTAAATTTATACCACACTGTGCAGAGATCATGGCACCGTTGAGTGATCTGACAAAGAAGATGGCACCTGGAGTAGTTGAATGGAACGGAGAACTGGAAGCTAGTTTTACGATGTTGAAGAGTGAATTGGCAAAGGAACCAATTCTGAAACTACCAAACCTTGAGAAAGAGTTTATTCTTCAGACGGATGCAAGTGGAAACGGAGTAGGATGTGTAATAATGCAGCAGTGCGAGGGGATCAATCATCCCATAGCGTATGCCAGCAGGAAACTAGTGGAACGTGAGAGAAGGTACTCAGTAGAGGAAAGGGAATGCTTATCGATCATTTGGGGAGTTAGTAGGTTCGATCGATACCTATGTGGAAAGAAATTCATAATCGAGACAGATCATTGCGGATTGCAATACATGAGAGAGAATAGGATGAAAAATGCAAGGGTGATGAGATGGAGTTTGGCCCTCCAAAATTATTCCTTTAGCATAAGATACATCAAGGGGTCCAACAATGTTATGGCCGACTACCTGAGTAGAGGATTAGAGTAGAGTAGGTTGCAATAAGGTAAATGTATAGTTGTAAATAAGTAAGTGAAGTATAGTAGTTCTGTATGATATCTAAAGTACGTTAAAGAAGTTTATTAGGTTAGTTTGTCAAGTAGGTGAGTTTGATAAAGCCTGTAAACAGACTTTTGAAGGAGGGGCATTTGTAGCGGTTGAATGCTTCTTGTCAAACAAAACCTATTAAACAATGCTATGTATAATGATTAATGTAGGTAAGAATTAAGTTAGATAATTGGTGGCGTATTTAGAAATATATTTAATCATAATTTGTGGCTTAATATAACAATTATTAATAATAATGAAATCAACATGCGCTACAACAATTGACTCAACATTACGGAGTGGCGGAAAGCAGCGTTAACGAAAGCAGACGGTAAACATTTTGCCAAACGATACCCAGACATCGATGGAGCTGAGCAAGGAGAGGGTCGAAAAGATATTTCGAGCGATGGCGTCTGTCGGCAAATACGGAGCCAGTCGTTGGTAATTCGAATATCTGGAACTTGATTTATGGGTGTGGAGAGCGACACGTTGTCGACTTGTCCCACTGTCGAACTTTGAGACGTTTGAAGCGAAGTTCCGAGGCGAAGCGAGTGAACTGTGCGAAGCAGTGTGACTCTTGGCGACGATTTGCGAATCGGTCGAACGTTGAAGTTGGGATCGAACTCTGAAGCGATCCGTGGTGAAACATTTGCAGCAAGACGAGGAGGAAGAATCGGTTGAGCGACGGGTGAATTCCTATGCTCGACGAAATCCGAGGAAGAAGGAGAAACACGCTGGGTTACTGTTTCAAGCTACAGTACCCATCGACAAGCAACTACCGAGAAATCTGGACTGACGGCAAGTGAGAAGATCGCGACCTTCTTCAACTTTCCCTTCAATCCATTCCCTGCGGAAGTTGAAAAGCATTTCTACATCCACCAGAAGGACGATGTGGAAAGATAAGAAATACACATAATATTATTATAATTAATACGCCACAAATAGGTAGATAAGATTCTTTTCTTTGAATTGCATTTATTGACTGAAATGTTATTTTAAATTATATCTTTATATTAATTACAGTCTCATTTGTTCTAGGTCGTAGGTTGCTATTATACCATTATTCACCCAACAGCCTCTGAGCATAAAGTTCACCTTCAATATTCTAGACTTAATAAATCCGGAATATAGGGGGTAGTGACAGTGCTCATACATATATAACAAGTGCTCATACATACATAACGAGTGCTCATACATACATAATGAGTGCTCATACATATATAACAAGTGCTCATACATACATAACAAGTGCTCATACATACATAACGAGTGATCATACATACATAACAAGTGCTCATACATACATAACGAGTGATCATACATACATAACGAGTGATCATACATACATAACGAGTGCTCATACATACATAACGAGTGATCATACATACATAACGAGTGATCATACATACATAACGAGTGCTCATACATACATAACGAGTGCTCATACATACATAACGAGTGCTCATACATACATAATGAGTGATCATACATACATAACGAGTGATCATACATACATAACGAGTGCTCATACATGCATAACGAGTGCTCATACATGCATAACGAGTGCTCATACATACATAACGAGTGCTCATACATACATAACGAGTGATCATACATACATAACGAGTGCTCATACATACATAACGAGTGCTCATACATACATAATGAGTGATCATACATACATAACGAGTGATCATACATACATAACGAGTGCTCATACATGCATAACGAGTGCTCATACATGCATAACGAGTGCTCATACATATATAACAAGTGCTCATACATATATAACAAGTGCTCATACATACATAACGAGTGCTCATACATACATAATGAGTGCTCATACATACATAACGAGTGCTCATGCATACATAACGAGTGCTCATACATACATAACAAGTGCTCATACATACATAACAAGTGCTCATACATACATAACGAGTGCTCATACATACATAACAAGTGCTCATACATACATAACGAGTGCTCATACATACATAACAAGTGCTCATACATACATAACGAGTGCTCATACATACATAACAAGTGCTCATACATACATAATGAGTGCTCATACATACATAATGAGTGCTCATACATATATAACAAGTGCTCATACATACATAACGAGTGCTCATACATACATAATGAGTGCTCATACATATATAACAAGTGCTCATACATACATAACATGTGCTCATACATACATAACGAGTGCTCATACATACATAACGAGTGCTCATACATACATAACGAGTGCTCATACATACATAACAAGTGCTCATACATACATAACAAGTGCTCATACATACATAACGAGTGCTCATACATACATAACAAGTGCTCATACATACATAACGAGTGCTCATACATACATAACAAGTGCTCATACATACATAATGAGTGCTCATACATACATAATGAGTGCTCATACATATATAACAAGTGCTCATACATACATAACGAGTGCTCATACATACATAATGAGTGCTCATACATATATAACAAGTGCTCATACATACATAACAAGGGCTCATACATACATAACGAGTGATCATACATACATAACGAGTGATCATACATACATAACGAGTGATCATACATACATAATGAGTGCTCATACATACATAACAAGTGCTCATACATACATAACGAGTGATCATACATACATAACGAGTGATCATACATACATAACGAGTGCTCATACATACATAACGAGTGATCATACATACATAACGAGTGATCATACATACATAATGAGTGCTCATACATACATAATGAGTGCTCATACATATATAACAAGTGCTCATACATACATAACGAGTGCTCATACATACATAATGAGTGCTCATACATATATAACAAGTGCTCATACATACATAACGAGTGATCATACATACATAACGAGTGATCATACATACATAACGAGTGATCATACATACATAACGAGTGATCATACATACATAATGAGTGCTCATACATACATAACAAGTGCTCATACATACATAACGAGTGATCATACATACATAACGAGTGATCATACATACATAACGAGTGCTCATACATACATAACGAGTGATCATACATACATAACGAGTGATCATACATACATAACGAGTGCTCATACATACATAACGAGTGCTCATACATACATAATGAGTGATCATACATACATAACGAGTGATCATACATACATAACGAGTGCTCATACATGCATAACGAGTGCTCATACATGCATAACGAGTGCTCATACATACATAACGAGTGCTCATACATACATAACGAGTGATCATACATACATAACGAGTGCTCATACATACATAACGAGTGCTCATACATACATAATGAGTGATCATACATACATAACGAGTGCTCATACATACATAACGAGTGCTCATACATACATAACGAGTGATCATACATACATAACGAGTGATCATACATAATAAGACGCTAAAGTTTTCAGCATTCATAAATTATAATATATATATATAACCATGAAGTGACATGAGGATATTGTTCAGTTTTTAGCTGCTGCCGTGTTGTCAGTAAACGATTAATGGATGAACAACCTGATGACAGAGTTTACAAAGTTTATGTCTTGACTTTTGATCACCTGCCTTCTAGTTTCTATTATTCTAATTCTATGATTCTACGTCGTTCTTATGACTCTGCTTTAACATCTCAGTTAATTCCTTAACAGTTAATGAGATTTTTCTTTGGATCATATTAAACAGAAGGATGCACTGTTTTTGTTCGTGCAATATGCAATAAGCGGGTGCCAAGAGTGGCACTCTGACTATTCTGCATCATCATCGGTTGTGGATTCGCAAAATTTACCTTTCCCCTCATGAATATAAATATGTTTTCAGATGTCACAGTGATGGGTAAAAGTTTTCATTGCGCTGTCACAAACATGTATACTGTGTGTCATGAATGTATAAGGTAAACATCATGGCTGCCCCAGATTTTGATCAAATATAATAGATAAATAGAGTATTATGAATTCTCACAGCTTACATCCGCTAAACTGTTAAAATGAGCGTAATGCAAGTTTGACGGATGTTTGCTGTGGGAATTGATGACACAAATTCTTTGTGGCACACGAACGACACACCATGTTTACGTGACACGCTACATGTGCCACACGAACTAGACACCATGTTTATGTGACACACTACAGTCAATTCGGGATACTCTGCTGTTTTATGACACACCTGTTAAGAACCTTTGTAGTAAACATTAAGATAATTGTTTATCTGTTGCCGTAGCTCACTTCTTTAAGAGGGAGTGTCCTGGAGGATAACATTCCGTCATCTTCGCGTCTGAGCAGTGCCAAGGGTCTGCTGGCCAAAGACATTCTCGACTTTGTTGTACCAAACCTCAGCACTTCATGCTTGCATCAGGCAGTAGCAGGCAAGAAGACGTCTGAGCTTCTCATGAAAGTCGATGAACAAGGAGTATGTGCCTTTGCCTGGCTCTCCAATTATTCTGGGTTAGATGGGTGGGTGGGTTATATGGGCACGTGGGTTAAATGGGTTAGTAAACACAGGCACACTGGGTGGATGGATGGATGGACTAATTAATGGATGGAGAGAAGGAGATCGAATGAATGGAGGAGAGAGAGAGAGAGAGAAGGAAGGATGGATGGATGAAAGCACATTGATGCACGTGATTCAATGATATATGAAATATGTTGTGCAAGTAGTTGTACTGTGTTGGAGGCTGTTAATTCAACAGTGTGATTTTACTTATTTTCATGACTTGCGAGAATCTTGTGGTTTTATTCGTTCTATTCCACTTGGACGTAAAAGATTGAAACAACAAATGCAATGTTATCTTGAAGGCATTAGTGCATTAGAATCGATATACATGTGCAATCAATTGTTCTGTGAATTGGAGCATGAACAATGCCTGCAAACTGTATGTCATTTCTGTAAGGTTGACAGGTTCCAGCATACTGTTTGTAATGACCAGCTCCAGAGTAGATTTATGTAAGGATTGCTGCTTGCAGCTCTAGGTAATCATATCATGTGCTGTAAGTTGGATGGGCAAAGGTGTAACTTTGAGTGAAACATGAAAAGAATACTGGATCTGACAAGGTTGTAGAGAGGTCAAGCAGTGTGCCTGTGTTGTCTATTTTTGGAAGTGCATGTGATAAATTCATTCATTGATTATGGGGAGCTATATTGCACCCATTCAAGGTTACTACTCAGGTGCACTCCCAACCCAACCTCGATTAAAGAAGGAGAAGATAAATGAAGATACCTGGAATTAGGAACTTATCAAAATTGTCGTTGATGACTTTAATGATGACGACATTGTGGATGATGATGGCATTATTCCACTGAAGGTCATTAACTGATTTTGTATGTGTTTAGATTTCCAAAGCATACAAGATCGGAGTGATGCTTTGCCGAACCGGGCAAGCATCAGAAGAAGAGATGTACAATAATGGTCTGACTTAGATTTCTAATCATTCACTTAACAGAAGTTTTGACCATAAAAGAAAATCTGTGTCAAATTAACGGCCTTTGTTGTCATGAACTGTTGTTAGACTCTGGTTACAAAACGTTTCCGCTTGAGTGATCAGTTGCGTTCTCCTGTTAGATCTATGTAGTTTGATAATGATTTGAGGCTTCACCTTCACACCTTCAGTGTGATAAGTTACTTAAAATTCATAATATAGCACTCTGTGTCTCGTATTTTTCTTTATGTTGGAAATCAGTTTGTTTCATACTGGCCTGAATAAAGAAGGGAGGTTGGATGTTGTTCCAGGTTAATATTAGCTGGACGCTGTGAAATTCAATGGAATTCTTGCCCTTTCCAAACACATCTGCATAAACGAAAATGTATTATGTATGTAAAGGCAGAAAACGGCAAGTTTTTGCTTTGCGTGGATTGGACAGACAGCTGGCTGGACAAAACTTTATTATAAGGTCGACATATGAGTGATCAGATGTTTGAGTGAAATATTTATTGTTTCTGATGAGCCAAGCAGTTTCAATCCATAACAAAGGCAACTGCCATGAATGTCTGTTATGAGATATATTTCTGTTGTAGAATTTTCTAGTCCAGCTTTTGATGAATTTCTGAATTTGATTGCAACACGGGTTAAACTGAAAGACTTTGAAAGTTATAGAGGAGGATTAGATATCAAGTGTAAGTATTGACTTTGCTTTTCTGTTTGGCTGTTGACAGCACATTATTCACGCTCATTTGGATGTGTACATAGTAGTTACAAAGCGTCTGTCGAGGTCAGCTTTAGGGTTAGAAGTTAGGGATGTGTTCTGGGGATATAATGATAAAGCAATTAGTCAGCTGAGTGCAGTTTGCCAACATTGGCCATAAGTGCACTCACTGTTCCTCCTCTTTCTGCTGTAGTTGAACAAGGCATAATTTACATATGAACTTTTCCCTTTACCCTTATTTGTCAAATGCTGACAGTACAGCAGTAATTATAATAAAATTGCAAAAGTTGTCCAATATTGACCTAAATTACTAAGATTTCCTTATGTTGAGATTAATTTCATTTGTAAACTAATTACTGTGGAAATTATCCCAGTCACTTGTTTTATTGCCCAAATGTATCAATTTGTGTATGCATGTGCAATTGTGCATGCGTACAACATGCATGCATATACATGTATTATATAAATGTTGGGTTGTTCATCTTGGGCAGTGCTGTCCAACCTTTTTGGCACCGTGAGCCGCAGAAGCAATAATTCTTAAGCTGAGGGCTGCAACAGTAAATTCAAAGGCATTCAAATGCAAGAATTTAGTGATAATTATTACAGATATTGACATTAATTTTGGAATGATTCTAATGTAAAATGAATAATAATAATGCACAATAGCATAAAAATACATATGATAAATACATTGGCATGTTTTTCATTCTTTATAATGGTTCGTCACAGTTTTGTTCGCTCAGCTCCACTTTATGGCTGAGTCCTCAGCTCCACTTTATGGCTGAGTCCTCAGCTCCACTTTATGGCTGAGTCAAGTTCCCTCCTCGTCCTCCTTTCGCAATTATAAAGCGTCGCTGAAGCCAGAGTCTTTGGTCTAAAGAGCAGTCATAGTCGTCCATCGCGAAATAGCCCAAAACTTTGGCATTCGTTGGCCCTATACACGGTTACTCTTATCGATTGTTTTCTTCCAACCCTCAGAACTAGAACTGAACTATCTATCGAAAGAAACTGTTGCAGCCACTTGCAGACATGGTGGACTGCAGGGAATGGCTAGAAGTGAACAGTTTGTGATGGTTTGCGAAGTCAGTTTAGTTGAGTATAGGAATAAGAGTTGTTAAAACCAGAAGTCGTGTGTAAGCCTCATGGAGAGACAACGGTAACCTAACCTAGTGATAGAAAGAAGACATTAGTTGTTGATTTTCCTTCATGATAGCTGTCAAAACCCGGCAACCATTACAATATCATTGAGAAGAAACGTTCAAGTCGACCGCTGACTTTGTCCTTAACTTCATTTGATACCGAGCGCAAAAAATTTAGTGAGCTCTGGCACGACTGGCAGGCCCTTGAGATCACCCTGCAAGCCGCATGTGGCCCACAGGCCGCAGGTTGGACAGCACTGATCTAGGGTGTAGAAACTTAAAAGACTTCCAGAATTATTGATTAAAAGGCATTTATCATATTTACAATCCTATACAATTCTATTCACCAAAGCAGTCAAACACAAAATAGTCAAACACCAAAGCAGTCAAGCAATGTGGCAACATACATAAATATATTTAATATATTCAAGATAATAAGTTGACAGACCGCAACTTATCACATGAAGAAAGTAGAAGAAAAAATCGCCTAAATTTAGTTGGAGTGGATGAAGTGGTTGTGAAAATATACAGAGTGCTATGTGATATAAAAAGGTGAATAAACAAATAATTTGATATGCTAGAAAGAGACATTAAAATTCTCTGTATTGTACCTATAACTAATAATTAATATAAACGAAAGTCACCGGATGACTATAGGATAATGTGATAGGCTGATGTGGAAGTCATTTAATTAGACATTTATTTTTGCATGTATGGCGTACATTTTATCCAGACCCCTTCTACCCATAGCTGGCAGTGATGAATCTGGATGAATCTCTATCAAACAGTATCTGTACCATCACACAACTTTAATACAGAAAAGAAGCACTTGTCCTATGTTCCACTATGGACATGGAAGCCATACTTTTGATTCAAACGTGACCATACAGTTAGTTGCCCATGTTATGTTGTAAGTAAGTAATGTATGTATATTCTTTATTAATCCAACTGCATTACTGCACTTTGGTTTACATGAAATTACGCATCATGAAGCATTCTTGCTAAAAGCAGTTTTTCCCATTAAGTTGTTCGCTCATGGGACAATTTGGTTGTGTGGTCTGGAACGCAGGGAATAAGGGAATGTCCTTTTAGGATGTGGGGGCACGTTTAGAACATGTCCCGAGTCTGTCAAGGCAGCGGTGAAGAGCTCCTATCTTGCCTTTTCACACAGCTCTTCCAATGTTGGGTTGTCCTCTGGAATGTAGCGATGTCGAGCAGACAGCCCATAGCGGACTCTAGTCTATTGCGATTGTGCAAAATGCCACAATGCTGGTGATGCATATCAAACAGGCCACACAGGCCACAGGGTCATTCTCACAACATCATCAAACTTTGATTCGACAAGATCTTTTTTGATGATGTGCAGGGCATACATCGACTGTCTATATCAAATGTTTGACAATTGATGTCATGAAGGGTTGATCTCTCTCCTTGATTGTGATGCTCTTTGTTGGAAAACAGGCATCAGCTACAGCTGCATTTATGTGATTATTTATGTGCTCATAGAAAGAGTTAAGGGCTGCCTCTAGAATGTGGAGTGATGAACGACCAGCTCTGCTCTAAGAGATGGCACTCAATGGAGGCGATCGGTGCGTGGGTGGGTGGGAAGGGGCCATGTATCATCACTTGTCTTCCCTCCATTGATGCTTCAGAATCCAGAAGATAGAGGGATTGCCAGGACAGCTGAGTGCTTTGTTTTTATCGTGGATCTGGTGCCTATACACTATTGCTACAGATGTTGTACTGAGGCGTGAATCCGGTCGAGGGGGAGTGGCCCTCATGCGAGGGGCCATCAAATTCGACAGATAAACTCCTCTTAGATAGGAAACTTGATGATGGCAGCTTTTGAACGTTGATATTTAGTGCCAAAGACTGTTGTGTATCGTTATATGCAAATGTAATTACATGAAATCATGTGCTTTAAGAAGCCAATGTTTTTGCATTGAATGTTTCAGCTGATTCCACTGGAACAGAGAGTTTCTACACAAAGCTTGAAGACAATGAAATCATGTTTCACATTTCGACGTTGCTGCCATTCACTCCAAACAACAAGCAGCAGGTAGGTGGCTGAAGACAGCACGCAATTCATCTGTTACTTCACATCAATTGCCTCACTTGTTAAAATCCACAGTTGCTTATGATTATCACCATAATTGCACGTGAGGATCACTATACTTGTTTATCATGATCAACATATTTAATATCTCAATCATCATAAGCTCTCACCATCAGCATGTTTGCCTGTCATGATCACCATACTTGTTTACCACATTCACCAGCACTGTCATGATTTCTACTATCAGTTGCGCCAATTCAGAGTTGCTCTTGCTCTCTTGGATTACCAGGACAACTGAGTGCATTGCTATCACCCACCTTGACTACTGCTGCTTTGCTCTCTACTCTGCTCTCCTGGCTGGGCAGTTGAAGTGCTTAGAGCAGGTCCTGGGCAGGACTATGCACCTAATTGGTTGTATCCCAAAATTCTATCATGCCACTGATATATGCCGGATATCCTACATTGTCTCCCTATCCTGGAGTGGATATATACCGGGTTTCCGCTTTGATATGGCGGTGACTCATAGGTGCCATTCCTGTATATTTGCAAGAGCTCTGTTGCTCTACTCTGAGTGTATAGGGGCATCGTGCTCTCTACTCTTTCATTCGGGGTGAACTCCATGTTCCCTGATCGCAAACTACTATTAGATAGCACTGTGCTTTCTCTGTTTTTGGCCCATGTTATGGAATGGACTCTCATTTTCTTTAAGCTATATGCCTAGGGTTTGCTCAGATGCATTTTGTTGCAGCTTTAACCCATTCGATACCTAGGACGCCGGATATATCCGGCGGAGGAAATAAATCATATTCCCTATGGCACCGGATATATCCGGCGGTGCTGCACTGTCTGTATAATAACCTCGGTCACAGGAATTTTTTACCTCCGGTAGCGAATGGGTTAAAACCACCGTTTTCAGCCCAGGTTGGATCAAGAGAGTGATATGTAACTCTGAAGGGTCACTATGTAAATCTCCATTATGAACGAATTTCCCGTACTTGCAGATCATAAAAACTGTTGACCAGAGGTTCTCAACCTTTTTCTGTGCGCGACACACCTAAGCTCACAAACGAATTTGGCAACACACCATTCAATCGTCATTATGTCAATATCTTTAAAATTAAAATAGGCCTATGTTAAAGTTAAAATGACCTATCTATTTAAAATTTTAAAAATTTCGAATGAATGAAAATGTTGTCATTAAATGCTTTTTTAGTTTGTAATGATTCTAAAATCCTAAATTGCACCGATTTTAATCTGCCATTCTGCATTGTTTTATGACTGCGATTATTGTTTGGCCTAACAGTTGATGAGATTCTTGCTCCTGGATTTTCTTTGGATAGTAAGATCCCGAGGTTAGACACGTTTTGTGAGTGTAATAACGGCGCATACAGTTGCGTATAGCAACTTTAGAGCCAGAGGTCCTGGGCACTTTAAGCTTGGGGCTTTACCCATTAGCGAGATAAACGAATGGACATAATAGGATATCTGTATAAAACTATTTTTAGGTAAAAAAAGAGCATGAAAGTTATCATGAATTATCCACATAGTCCAAGCCATCCTAATAGTTCAAGGCAAAGTATGAAAACATGGTATAAAGACAGCTAGCCATTGCCGAAACTAAACGCTGCCCTTCAAGACATCCAATTATATATTGTCACGGAAAACTGGACAAGTACAGGAAATTTTTATTTTAAAAGTCCTACCTTTGGATTTTGTCCACTTATGTTTATTATGATTGTTTGGCTTTGAATATGCAAACCGACTGAGAGGGCACATTTCCACGTCATCCGCAAAATAAGTCATACGCATGAATGTAGGTACAGCGTTACAAGGCAAGCCTTGTGGCCACTCAAGATTTCGAGGAAATAGAATAGAATCAATAGCTATAGAGTGCTATGAATTTCCACAGCCTACGCCAGCTAAACTATTAAAGTAAGCATGTGAGTGTAATGCAAGAACGACGGGTGCTGTGAGAATTCGTGACACATCAATTTTCACGACACACCAACAACACACCTTTTTACGCAACACACAGCCAGTCTATTGCGACACACTAGTGTGTCGCGACACGCCGGTTCAGGGCCTCTGCTGTAGTCTATGCCAATCAAGATATTTGCCTATGATGATCACTATAGTCGCCATCATGTCAGTTTTCTATACATATTAATATCACTTGAGTCTAAGCCTTATCTAGGATGTTGACTTATTTACCACATCAGTTCACTATGCTTGTTTTAATGATCACTATACTTGATGGGCAACATGACGCGAGACAGACTCAAACAGAGAGTGGCGCCGGACACCTATAGATGGGTATTTAGCCCAAGGATTTCGATGATGATGTTGATACTTGTTTTAATGATCAATTGAATTGTATTGCCTTTCACCATCAACATATGCATCTACCATGAGACTCTACTTATTTTTAACGACCAATACTTCATGATCAGATGAAAGATGCTATCATGATCACTGATCATGATAGTATCTCTCGTCTAATCATGATGTATTGGTCACTTCACTAGCACATTTTAAGAAATTTTCTTCCTTGTACTGCATTGCTGAATAACTGTTTTAGCTTCTTCGTAAGCGACATATTGGCAACGACATTGTGACAATCATATTTCAAGAAGAAGGCGCTCTGCCGTTCACACCAAAGTCCGTTCGCTCACAGTTTCAACATGTGTTCATCATCGTTCGAGTTCACAATCCAAATAGCGAAAGCACCAAATACAGGTACTATGCATTGCACCCTCGTCGTCAGTTTGTGTCTTCTCACTCTACTTACCTAGATCTGTGCAGGCCATATTTACATATATGTAATATGCATTGTATGGCAAGCCTGATAACTTGTGAATTGCCTTAACATGCAGTCATACCACACCTAGTTAACACATGGGGCATGTTAGCATGCATTACAAGGAACTCACTGTGTAGCAGTTTGGATAAGCTGTGCACAGCGATGAGGTCACTGTTGCAATTGGCAGCTGATCTTGCAACGGTCAGTACATTTCTAGGTTGGTGCAGGTGAATGCAATATGTGCTATATAGCTGCACCTGTCTCTACTTCCCAAGCCTATAGGCAGCTATAACTGAGATAAATGAGGATTTATGCCCTTTCTTCCTCATAACTAACACTGGCTTGCTCTTGCAGGGTATCTCAGCTGAGGTGACAGCAACTGTTTCTCCTCTGATTGTCAGTTCAAACTCCTTTGAATCAATGTCTTGTTTTAGATACCAGAACAAATAATTGTCCGAAACAAAACCCCAATCACTTTCACCTTTTAACAGGCATCTATGAGATCTTTCTCAATAATTGTGCCAATTTGTCTGAAGGCAGACTACAATGCAAATGCCAACAGTTATCCCGGGAGCAGTAAGAGTGAATGACTTGAATGCCCTTGAGTGATGCTAACTGACACCCTCAGGTTTGAGTAGCATACAACCGAATTGTGCATAAATTAGGCAAATCAATCTTAATATGTGCACATTATATCAGCTCATGACGTGGTGCAAGCCATTGTGGTGGCCTGGCTGCTTTAAACCGCACCATTGTGGTGAGGTTTGCTCGGTGCAGGACAGGAACAGGCGGTGATATTATGTAATGTTAAGCAAACTGCTATCTGCCTGTGACAGTACCCCAGCGACAATCCTACTTAAGGGAAAAATGTGCCACCAAGCCCACACTTGACTCGTTTTTGCTATCCTGGGTAACACGGGGGCATGTCCTGCATGGGTTGCTGCCACCAAAAGAGAAAATGGTCTAGATACCCTTTGACCGACAGCGCTTGACCGAATGTTGTCCAAATGTAATAGTGTCATGAGGAAGACTTGGTTAGAGTGTGGGATATGTATCAATTGACTGTTATATTAGATGTATGTGCGCCAGAGTGCATCTTTGTCATCTGGTTTAATAAAGAATATACTTACTTACTCTACTGCATTTTGGCATGGCCTGTAGTTAGCGGTCCATTATCCAATAACAGACGGTCTATGTGGTTTGACAGGTCTGTCTGCCTGTAGCGTCACTGAACACATGAAGCCTATCTTATATGTTGGGGAGATTGTCTGTTCGACAGATCATTGTTGCTGTAAACCGATGGTTTTGGGTTTGAGCCTTATAAGCAGACGCTTTGTAACGATGTTAAAATACAGGTTGTTCATGCATACATGAACTCATCTAGGTATAAGATATACTGATCAGACATGTGTAATTAGTGCTATATATTCATGCATATCAGTTGTAAGGACCTCGCAAAGGCACCATACTAATTAACTGATCAAAATGTGTTTGGCTGATTAATCGGCTGTCCGCAAAGGTTTGCCAGTCACTCTGATGACAGAGTAAAGCAGGGAGGTGATCTGACCGACGTCTCTGACGAGCGTAGACTCAGACCCGACCTGGGCTGATGAGCCAAAGTCCTCCGTGCCCACCTTCTCGAGGTGCGAACTGTTAGTACCCTTCCTTAGGAAGGCGAACGAACGGGCACGGCAGGCAAACCAGGGGAAGGCAATGGCAAACCACCCCTGTTAACATGCCAAGAGAATTGTCATGAGACACAACAAACCAAATAACTGAGGTACTTGTCTGCGAACAGAGAACAATGGAGAATGTGTGTTATGACGATTGCTAGAGCTCTACTAGCTGACAGCACAAGGTGACATTGTGACAGTTGAAATCATCTCATTTTCGTTAGAGTATTCATCTCTTGTCTGAATGACGTTTACTAAACTTGTTCTGTTTTTCTCATTCAGCATAGCTGTGTCGAGATCAAAGAATGTTCCGTGCTTTGGTCCGCTCATTCCAGACGGTGCTACATTCCTTCGATCGGAACGCTTCCGAGAATTCCTTCTCGTTAAAGGTGGTCAGACTGTAATTTGATTATATATATATCTTGCTTTTTTGCATTTTTTCTGCTGATCTGGCATAATTGGTTCTATTCTAATCTGGAGATGCTGTCATTGAGCAATTCTATGTGTCTGGGAGGTCTGTGCGTGTGTGCTGCTGTGTATGTATTTATGTAAACTATAGATGTTTGTCTGTATTGACATAGAATGTTAGAAATTCTCAATGGACTGAAGTGCGACATTTCTTTTATTTGCAGCAAGTTGAAAATTGATCTTGAGCTGAACAAGTTTTGGAAAGTTGGCCCCCCACATGCAATGCATCAATTGAGGGTCTTCTTTTAGTGCCTTACTCTTGTCATGACAATTTCCAAGCCAATTGATCCTTCCACATCAGTGATAATTATATTCAATCAAGACAGATGTGGCAGAATCAATCAAAGAAGGCTATGATGGAAGCAGAATTGACCTGAAACACTTTGTGAGATTTGAAGAGATGAAGAATGCAATGAAACTATAATGTTTCTAAATGTACTATGATTTGTTGTTAGTGAATTGATTAGATTGTCTGAAATGCTTACTGGTAGTTACCCATGCTAGGAAATTTATATCTGGAGTTTATTGCAATAAGGGATGCAAATAAAACTTGTTTCAGTTACAGTTTAGGAATTCTCAGTTCTGTTAATGGTTTGGTATTGTAAATGATTTAATGTATTATAGCTATGTTTTTCATCTTTTGGATTTTTCATCAAATGTTTCTGTATAATAATTCACATTCTGAAGGAAAACATGTATGCAAGAATTTTTTGTTCAGTTTCAGTTTTACTAACTTATTACAAATCATTGGATTCACTTGGTTTTGTTGACAAAAAAGCTGCTTTTGTTTTTCTGATTAGCAATTAATGCTGAGAACGCAGTTCACAGATCAGATAAGTTTATGGCAATGGCCGTGAGAACTCGACAGGAATATCTGAAGGACCTTGCGACAAATCAGGTCATTTCATCATCCATTGAATCTGGATCAAGGCTGAGTAAGTTGCTGACTTGAGTTGAAAATCTCTGCTTTAGTAATATCTTGGATCTCAGTATTCAGCACTAATTTTTATCCTTAATCATTGTGTTATCTCTGTTGTCTTCTAGATTGTTTTTCCAAAATGGAACTTTGTATTTAAGAAAGTAACTAATATGAAGCTACCAATTGTAGAACATTACTTTGTATTTGGGCAACTCTGCGTAGTGAAACCCATATGGTTCCTTTTGAGTTCTCACTTTAACATCCATTATTGTTGTGAACCTGAATGTCTGAATATTTTCATCTTCATATTTTTCAGGCCAGTGGTGGTCAATAAACTGACCACTACTACTAATGAAGGTGTGAACTGATGCCCATAAAGAAATGAAGACAACAAGATCAATTTCAACTGTCTCTGCTAATGTTTGAAATGCAAAATTTGTGTTATTTGTCTGTAGGCAAACTGACGCTTGGCAGTGGACGCAAGAAAGACAAAGCTAAGTTAGTTCGTATTCCTGACTTTCAGTCGAAGGCTGCCATCGTCTGGAGCAGCGTTCAGGTGGAGGACTTTGCTCTGGCCGTCTGGGTTCCATGTCTGCTCGGCGTTGCACAGGAGACGGTTGTTATCATTGAGGAATCAACGAGCTGCGTTCTCTTTGCGACTTGCTCTCATCTCATCATTGGCTGGTCTATCAAGCCAGACAGGTAGCAGTCCTTTCAACCGCTCTCAAAAGACTCTAGATTGGAGAATACTCAGTTATTTACATATGCAACATGGATGTCTAGAATGGCTGCATAATTGTGTAAGAATTCATGTTGTGAAATACTTGAATTTATGTGACCAGTTGGCCATTCTTTGCAAATACTAACATACATATTGCATACATATGTGATCCATCATTACAAAATGAGCGGGAAGTCGCACAGTGCAGAAGGCTGCAAATCACTTTTAAAGGTGTCAGCCTTCAAATTATCGATTTTGTGATTTTCAAATTTTGCAATCTACGTTATATAACGCAAATTCCCAAAATACAGTTTCAAGAGAGGTTTTATATATCATGGGTCGTTTAATTTGTAAAAATAAATTAAAAACACCGAAATAAATTAAGTTTTAATAGTCATCAACATTGTCCACCTGGCTAAAGACAACAGGATTGTTAAACATTGTTGGAAAGCTTAGTCACAGCACTATTGCATTACTGGGGTGCGTGGTGTAGTGGGTATGTTCGTCGCCTTGCAGCCGAAGGGCTGCAGGTTCGAATCCACCTCAAGTCGCTGCGTAGGGACCTTGGACAAATACTTCACTCGCAATTGCTCAGTGCTTCGGCGTGAAAATCTGATGGAGTGTCCGCTCTGTAGCTGGGAGCGCCTCTGAGTAGGAAGCTTGAAGGGGCGCTGTAACAAGTGCACATGCATACATACATACGTACCTACATACATACATACCTACATACATACATACATAATAAATTATTTATTTGATCTGACCTTATAATAAACCTAAATTAGATGCCTTTTCCATGCGCCTCAAACTTGGTCCTGAAGGGTGAATACATAACTACCGAAGTGATCACATGACACAAGGCTATTGGACAGTTTATAGGTTGCGCATGCGCACATGACAAATTGGTCGAAATTAGTATTCAAGAATGGAAATTCAAAGCATACCAAACGACAAACCCGAAGCAAGCGAGGGCGTAAATAAATATCGCATGCCGCTCACTCAAATAAATACTTGTCAATGATTGCTGTGGCTATTCAGTGTTGGGCCATTGTGGCCAGAATTTTTTTGATCCACTCTCCAGTCAGTTTGTTCTGTTAGTTCATTGTATTCGAGTCCAGACATGAGACTTGTCTCTTTTGGCATTTTTCATGTGGACAATGGACATTATGACACCAGCACCATGCAAGTCATTAGATTAAGTAAGAGAAAAACACTTGGAAGAGATAATGCATCTATAGCTAAAACAGTTTGCATTTTAAAATGATCAGTTTTCACTGTTGTATGTTGCTCAGTTTATCGCCACTTGTCCAGGGTTTGGTTTAGTTGTCAATGCTCAGATTTGTTTCTTCTGATTGTCTGTGATTCAGCAACAGCTTGAAGTTGTTCTACAATGATGGAGAGTGTGTTCACTTATCAACCAGTGCAGCTGAATTAAAGGAAATCATCACACGCCTTGATGTTGTTACCATTGGCTGTCAGGTATAAATATATTTTGACTTAACGACACAAAGTTATTAAACTCCGCCATTGGTTGTTCTCTGCCAGTGCCAGTATAGTATATTCATTTAATTCAATAAACAACAGACAGAACGCTGTAGGTTTACATTAGCACAATTTACAGTATGGCTGCTTTTGTGCTTATAGTCAAGATAGTTAGTAGGTCCTACATGTTTTTGAATAACATTCTTGGGATAAAGTTTAACGAGTCTTTATTGGAGAGGATGAAATTGTGAGCCCTGTTTCTAAAGTTATATATATAGGATCTCGCTGTAGTAGGAAGAGGCTACGGAGGACATCAAGTTCATTTCCCTGAACAGCTTTGAAAAGCACCTTGTCAGCCTCTTGCGCTAAAGTTTCTGCTGCAAGTGTATCAGGATGAAAGTAGCCGGCTCGTCTAAGTTTGTTCATGAGGCTCTCAAGACGGGTTTTGTCCAATCCACTAGCAAGATCCCACCATGCAGGAGAGGCATACATCACTCTAGATATGATAGTAGCTCTAGTAATAGTTTGTAGCTCTTGACTTGTAAGGTGACGATATTATGGCGCTCAAAGTGTCAATGGTTGGTCATATAGCTGACCGTAACTGTAATCCCTTTCCATAATTGCAGTGCACTGGACAAACGAGTCAAGATCATGATACTTTAGAGATAACAGCTGTTGCTAATAATAATAAGGGAACAATGGACAATTGTACAGTCCTGAGACTTTGACCCATATAAATCGAACAGTGTTATTTACATTGTATTGTAGACTGAAGAGAAGACTCTGTATCGTAATGTCGATGGCCATCTTGGTTTCCACGTCTACAATGGAATTGTGTGTGACATTGACCGAACGGGGCCTGCATTTGCTTCGGGACTAAAGTTCAATTGCCGCATTGTCGAGATTGGATCGATAACTGCATCAACGTTAACACAGGATCAGCTGATTGAACTTCTGCGAACCTCTAAGACTGTTACGGTCTCACTCATACCACCTCTTGATGATGGCACTCCACGAAGGTATTCAATTCAGGCTTACCTGTAGTTTCCGTTTCAGTTTGCGTCTAATTTACCTGACCTCTAAGTTGAGGGCAATGGTGGATCTTTCTGATCCATACATAAAGATTTAAACTTGGTGCAATAGATGTCAGTTTCGATCAGAGACATAAAGATTTAAACTTGGTGCATTAGATGTCAGTTTCAGTTAACAGTCAAGCTATGTCATCTGCAATGAAAGGCTAAATTATCTCTTTACAGCACATTTATTTATTGATTAATTCGATGATTCAGAATATTTATATAGCACCTCTTCAAGATATCTACTCAGAAGCGGTCCCAGCTCAGCCATGAGCGGAGACAAAAGACAAGAAATGCTGATCAGAAGGACGACATTTGCTTTCAGTTGCATTTAAGTTGACATTTCGTTTTGCTTTTACTTGTATATTCCTGTTAGTGACAGTTTGGTGCATGCTTGTCATGTACGAATGCAGTTCTTATTGCCTACCGTTAGCTATTGGTCAGTCGTAACCATGGTCATGGACAAGTCAGTTTTTGATGAGAATTTCTTATATCTTATTATTATCTTATGTAACATTATTCAGGGCCAGCTGTTCTAAGTTTAGTTTGTTTCCTTTATTAGCAGAGTAATTGTTGAATCTCTGATGAACTTGTAGTTATAAAACTCATTGGGAGCATATGAGTCCCTTGTGGAGACAGCAGATAACAGTGCAGGAGTCCAGTAATCATTCTTCACTTGAGAGAAAAAGCGGCGAGAAGCCGAGGGGATCAGCAAACGATCTACGTCTATTGCTTGAAGATATCGATACAAAAGGTGAAGGTTGACTTCTGCTATTTGTCTTCTTCTGGATTTATTTGTTCATTTAAGTAGAATATTCGGTAGTATTTAAGTGATCTGTGATTATTTACTAGAAAAATGTTGCACTCAGCACTGTCTAAGCATTACAATCCAAAGCTCAATGTGTTTTTGCAGTTCCAACCTTTTAAAACTTGATACCAAGCTTTGGTATGCCACCAATCAGTCATGCCGGCAGAATTAAGAACCGATTTAACTGATTAATGCCCAATAGAGTTGAGTCCGTCATTTGTTGCTATGTGCATTATAGTAACAGCCATGAAGTTTTTGCAATAGATTAGAGAACCAAATTTAGCTGAAAAGTGAGATGATGAAGCTGTGGATGATGAAGCAAGAAGAGACGGAGGAGAAATGCAGACAAGAAGAATCGTACGTTTTTCACAGAGTAGGAAGAGAAGGCAGAACAATGCAATGGTTCCGGTTGTTTTGGCAATTGGCTCTTCTTGCCACTTGAAAACATGTTTTTTATGGTTAATGGTCTATATTCTTCTTCTTCATCAGGTTCTCTGCCCCTAGGCAGGTTCGAATGCAAAATTGTTGTCACTCCATCCTCCGTTGCGCCTTCCCCTTGAGTTTTTGGTAACCATCTTCCATCATCCAGTCCAGCATCATCTGTCTCGGTCTTCTTCTTGTCCTTTTTCGCTCCATTTCTCCCTCGATCATTATACTTAGCAAAGAATCTCCTCTTAGTGTATATGTCCAATCCTTTTGCTTTGTCTTTCTTTCATCGTTCTTATCAGTGTTCGTTCTTCTCCAATTCTTCTCACCACTTTTTCATTTGTTTTATGTTCTGTCTAGCTGATCTTAAAATTCCATTCTTCCCCATGTTCACATTTCAAATGCCTCCAGTCTTTTTATATCCTCTTTCCTCAGGTTTCTGAACCATACAGGACCACACTCTATACCAATGACTTTATCATCTCTTTCGTCAGATTTCTGTTCATTTTTCCTCTAACTGGCTCTCTTCTCTATTCGTTGGATATTGTGTTCAGTCTGTTCATCATTTCTTGGAGGCCTTTCTGACTTCTCGCCATCATTGCCTGGTCATCCGCAAACCTTATCGCCTTAATCCATGGTCTTCCTCCAACCATTATCCCCTCTTCTAAATCCTCTATTGCCTCTCTAACCAGTTCGTCTATAGATGTAGATGTTGGCAGACAACTGTCGATTGCTATGTCAGAATGACTTTACGAATAACTAGATGCTTTGTGTCTTTCAACTTTGGTGCAGGATGGTCAATAGACGGAGCAATTGCATTTTGAATTTCGTTTTCTCTAGGTTGCCATTCCAACGAACATCCTGTGATGTTCTACTCATCTTATCCTGCACAAAACGCATACAAAGTGAGTGTTTTCTGTTGCACTGTATGCTTCATCATTCGCACTATACAGGGTGCGGCCGAAAAAATAATCCATTACGAAAATTGCAATTTCTCGAAAACCGCTGAATATTTTGTTACAAAACTTCGCCATATCTATCTACAGCTTGGCTAAATCTATTGAAATTCGAATCATGAAAACCAAAATGGTGCAACCCTAAAGTGAAACAATGTTATTTTCGTTTCAACAGACATTTACTGACAGCAATAAGTAACAAAGTAACGACACAAACAGTAATGTAACAAGGTTCAAGGTTACTTATTGTTATTGACAAGATTATGCCAAGTGTTAAGTTTTGTGCAATGAATGTTCGAAGTGACCACCATTTACTTTTACGCAAGCTTGCAGACGTTTTTGAAAGCCCAGAACAGACTTCTGAATGGTCTCAAGTAGCAAGTCATTCCAGATGATTTGCAGCATATTTTTCAGTTCTTTGTGGTAAGTTTGTTGTAGGTCTGAAGCATTGCATCCCAGACAGCATAGTTGAGTGGGTTCATATCTGGGGAATTTAGCGGCCATGAATCCTCGTCGATGAAGTCCGGACATTGACTTGTTAACCAATCTTGGGCCAGGTGGCGCTGTGAGAGGCGCTCCATCTTGCTGAAAAGTGAACTGATTTCCCTAGACAGTGTGACAGTCATCGTCAAGCTTAGGCAAAAGATTCTTCACGTAGTACTTAGCATTGACTTTGACCTTCACGTCAATGAAATGCAAGCGTCCTTTGCCCTCGTAGCTGACACTTGCAGAAAACATGATGTGGAGAGAGAAGTTGGTTCTCTCGACCAACAGACGGCTTGGATGGATATCGGCTTTTTCTTCTTTGCCCAGACATGGTTGTTTTGATTATTACCATCGGATATCTTGCCCATGTTGAATAAAACGTTGACAGAAAAACTGTTTGCTTACAATTGCAATTTTACTCAAAATGTAAACAAAGCACCATCTGCAAAGCGGAAATGGCGTAATTATGGCACACCGCAGGCTACTTCATGTAAAAATAAGATTTCCTATTTCGTGAATGCTGTGTTCATTTGAAAAATGCAGTTGTTTCTTCTGCCTGATGTCATGATCACAAATATAAAGATATTGATATAAAATTTTCAAATAATACGCAAAAATATGTTGCGAATAAGAATGAAAATATTTTTAGCAAAATATTCAGTGGTTTTCGAGCAATCGCAGTTTCGTAATGGATTATTTTTCTTGGCCGCACCCTGTAGACGGTAATAATTGAATTTTAGTTACAATGATACATTGCATGCTTTTGTGTGCTTACTAAGTTATATGATTAGTAATATTTCATTTGCTGTTGACCATGGTCTGGATTTCAACTGCTTGGTGTGTAGACAATAGGTGTCTTTGTCTTTGAGAGCAGCACCTATTCGAAGTTCTTGGAAGCTGTATTGTGTACTGATGTATTTGTTATTTAGGGGTCACAGCTGTCTCTGTCTCATAAAGCAGATGTCAATTCAGTTATGTGCAACACTCCTCGAAATTCCGGATTAATTGGAGCAGTTGGATCGAAGCCATACAGCCAGATCGCAACGAGTGGCAGCTCCAGAACTAACGCTAGTCAGACAACAACTCAGAGTGAGGAATTTAAACAAGTGCTGTCAATGGTCAACAGAAAGTCATCGAACCAAAGGGATCTTCATTACCAGCAGCAGCAGCAGCAGTCAGCGACTATGGCTGCATCAAACGACTGGCAGTCTGGAGATGTCTCTTCTGCAAAGCTCTTTGGACAAAATTCCCGACTAGTCATAACTACTAGCGGTGGTACGTGTGCCATTCTCATCTCTTTATAATATGTGAGGCAGTAACACAAAATGAGGCTTAACTGATGAAAAATCAAAAATTAGGTGTTGGTCCCTTGTGATAGTGCTCATCATTCGTGTTAAAATGAACCATCATCTATTAAAATTGACCGTCGTTTGATAAAGTTATGACTGTTTGTAGCTTCAAAATCTAGTTACGTTCATTTTGAGAAAAATCGCGGCCAAATTATTCCTTTCTTGCATATGCTGCCAGTGTAGTGTGTCTGCAAACATGACAAAATTGGGCTCAGCAAGAAATATTTTGACACTTTTCAAAAATTCTTATTAATTCCTCATATAAAAGACAGCAAATATTACTTGACCTTGCCAATCCATGCTATGCACAGAACTGTAAACTGAAAACCAAATGTCTTTAGCTGCTCTAGATTAAAAGTTATTAACGTCTGAAAATGGGAAAAATATTTGCAGGCGCAAATTCGCGTTCAATTTTCGGCCTACCCCCACCAACTTGAGCACCCCATAACTCGGTCAGTTTTCACTGTGGACACTTGAAACTTTCCAGTTCTTCATACCAGATGATAATTGATTTTTGGTGAAAATATCAAGAAAATCTGGATCAGAGAGTGGGAAAATGTTGGAAATTTGGTTAATTTGGCACGGAATGACCCACAGGACAGTTTCGGTGTAGTGATAAGCCCTGAAACTGGATTGGCTGGGCGTTGGGAGAAGGCCAGACTGTTCTAGATAAGGAAGAAGTTGTAGGAGACAAGCCGTTCAAGAGTCTTAGAGAGGAAAGAGAGGTTAGAGATGATAATAGCAAGTGTGACATGCGTTATTAGCCTGGTTAAGAAGCATTATATCTTGCTATATTGAAGTCTCACGAGGACGTATAGAATTTGATGTTTAGGAAGAGACCATCAGAGGGCAGAGAATACGAATCTTAGAGATTTGAATCTGACGACCACCATGTCAAATGAATGTGTCTTATCAGTATTCAATTGAAGATTGTTTGAGGACATCGAAATTTGATCATAAATTTCTTTAATTTGATCATAAATTTCTTTAATTTGATCATAATTTCTTTAATTGTTGTCTTCACATATTGGAATTGATTCTGTGTGCATCTCTGTCGGTTGTTTCAGATTCACAGCCGCAGCAGCAGCAGTTGTCATATTCACATTCATTTAACCGAGGAACAGATCCAAACAACAGCAGCAGCAACCCATTGAAGCCACAGTCTGGTCCAGATGTCATCTCTTCATCTGATTCTGTAAACAGTGATAATAAGATGAAATACAGGAAGTAGGAATCATTTCTGTCTTCTTTCATTGTCGTTTTGTCAATCATGTTTTCTCGTCTATTAACTGTTGTGGTTTATATGAACTTCTAGGGACTGTGCATCATATTGAATGACTTGGAGCAACTGATGTTTGAATTGTGAAATTTTTTTCACTGCTTTGGTGTATTATTTTCAGTGTCAATGGAAAAATATGGTAATGTGTTTCCCTGCTGAGGATGCAAAAGATAAGTCTCAAAATGTTTAGTTGAGAACGAAGTAACTTTAGCCACTGAGCATCATGTATAGGATGAGAGATAAAACCTTGTTATTTATAAAGACAAGGGAATGAGCGCTGATTTTGAGAACTGTTGTTCGATAGATAATTCCAATGTTTTGCAAACTATGAACCTCCACTTTCACCATTCTTTGCTGAACAGGATACTACATATTCGATCATTTAAAAGCAGTTGTTTTATGCTCATCCCAATGAATTAGTTATGACTCTGGCCAAAGAGTTCTGAACCATCTGGATATTTATTCTGCAAAGTCTTATTCACACTAGTAAGAAGTAAGTTGCAGTAATTGAGGCTACTGGAGACCAATGCTTTGGCGACAGATCTGCTAGCAGACATAGCGACACATATACGCTTGCATGATGATTACAATTTATACCATAGAGGACCTGATGGAGTTAAAGATAAAAGTCAGAAAAGGACATAGTAAAGTTAAAGACAAAAGTCAGAAAAGGACATAGTAGGGTTAAAGACAAGTCAGAAAAGGACATAGTAAAGTTAAAGACAAAAGTCAGAAAAGGACATAGTAAAGTTAAAGACAAAAGTCAGAAAAGGACATATAGTAGAGTTAAAGACAAGTCAGAAAAGGACATATAGTAGAGTTAAAGACAAGTCAGAAAGGGCATATATCTTGTCTTTCAGAATATATGGCATTCCATTGTATAAGCAGCAGAGATGCAAAAGGGCAATATTTTTGTAAACTCAATGTGTAAGGCAGATATGGAACACCCATGCAGTCAAATGCATAGAAGCTCATGTGCTGTCAATGGCCATAGGTATCTGGCCATTATTAGCAATTACTTGCTAAAGAATAACCTTAAATTTTACACACTTTTGAAACTTTAATATTTTGTTCAACATTTGGTGTTGCGATATTATGGTGGTTTTAGTAATGTTGAAATTAAAGGACCTTGAGATCTTCGTTGTTTATGATTTACAATCATAAGTGTTTGGCCTCTATCTGCTACAGCTGAAAAGATCCAAGGAGGATATTATTGATTCAATGAAAAGCAGCTCTGCATTTATTTAACTTCACATTCAAATGAAGGAATGAAATTTCATTTTTTGCTGATATGATAGTATGTCATATAATGAAATTAATTGTAAATGATTAATTAATTATAGGATTTATGATAAGTTAGCTAACTTCAGTTGTTTTTAACTAGAAGAGTGTGGTGTTATAGAATAGCAACAGTTAGGCAATAAAGGATCCATTGATATTTGGAAGGCATCTATCACATGATGCAACATGTTGGGCGGCTACTGTGGGATGTAGCAACGCTGGTGAATGAGTTGGCTTTGAAATCAGTGTGGAATAATCGCACAATTGAGTCAGTTAGTTTGTAGTGATCAAACATGAAATTTAAGCTGTAAATTTAGGCTTCGGATATTGAAATATTCAGGATTATAAGCATAGGATGACTTTGGAATGAGGAGGCATAGCATCGAATAGTGAATTTTGTTGATCTCCACGGATATTAGCTATTGAACTGTGAAGATATTTGACGGATTACATAAGTAAGTCATCTAATTGTGAGCATGACTTATGTTTGATCTTATCCCAGTTCATTGTTTGATTGGACTAATTCTATGTATGGTCTGCGATTTCAGTGTTGAGAGGGAAAAGATGTAAAGTGTATAAACCTTTTCCATTTAACCGAATGCATTCAAGAAATGCATAGAACTGCAGTGCTCACGATAAATCTTTCTTATGTACGAAGAATGAGGAGAATGTCGTACGATCTCTTAAAAGCTCAAATAAGCGCATAATATCTTTAGAAGTAGATTTGTCAGTGATGCTATTCTAAGTAGATGGGATTTTGATTGTCTTGTGATGAATGAATTAATCAATCAATGTTTGTTTATTTAATCGAATTAAGCTGACATAGACACAACTTATAAAAGAAAGATGAGAATCACTTGTTTGAGGCAATCTCGAGGCAGCATCTCCATTTCGACAGTTGTTGATAGGAGTTCTGATAAACCAGACAGGATGTTGTCTTGATGTTTAATATATTTGCAAACAGTTTTCTGCAGATGTTACTAGTGTTCATGACGTAATGATGCATTGCAATGTCCTTAGCGTACGTTGATGCCGCAGAACTTCAACTGTATAATATAGTTTATAGATGTCTAACGAAATGCAAGACTAATGATGACGAGTGAATGTTGCAGATCAGCGGCTCTGAAAACGACGAACAGTCGACTCACTCCATCGAAGTCGTTCCAGAAAGATCTTATTCGTCTGATTGATACGGAAGTACCTCCGTCGGAAATTCAGTTTTCATCTCATAAGGTTTCATCTTTATGTCCTTCTTTCACATTTTATCACATATGACGATTTCTGTCCTGCATTGACCTGAACATCCAGGGAACTGGTCAGCTTGAGATCCTAGTATCCAGGGATTCAGATCACCATTTAATTAAGAGCTTGCCATGAAGTTGAAGTTGACATCGCCATACTCGTTTCGACAAAGGTTTCCAACAGAAAATTGGAATTAGCTTTGATCAAATTATAATTGAACTAAGGGAAACAAAGATGCTAAAAGAGAAATAGGAAAAATGATAATGTTACATGGATGTAGAGAATAGAACAAGTCGAACATAAATTCATGTGATGAAGAGAACAAGTACGCGTGAAAAATGTGAAAAACAACTGTGGCAATGTGCAGCTGTTGTGTGATGATATGAGCATCTGAAAAAGAAGGAGAATCAATATGCTTGATTTCACTGTTTGCAAAAAAGATGGTTACTGGTTAAGCCTGCTGTCTGTTTGTATTCACACTTGTTAAAGGGCCCCTTCAAGCTCCTAGTCAGAGGCGCACCCGACTACAGAGAGAGTGGACACTACATCAGAGTTTTGTTTGTTTGTTTGTTTGTATGTGCACTTGTTATAGCGCCCCTTCAAGCTCTCTCTACTCTGAGGCGCTCCCGAATGCAGAGCGGACACTGCATCGGAGTTTCACGCCGAAGCGCTGAGCAATTGCGAGTGAAGGACTTGCCCAAGGTCCCTACGCGGCGACTACAGGTGGATTCGAACCCCGAACCTTCCGACTTCAAGGCAACGACGCCACCACTACACCACCGCGCCCCACAGTTTTGCAAGTGAAGGACTTGCGCAAGGTCCCTACGCGGCGACTTGAGGTGGATTCGAACCTGCAACCTTTGGCTGCAAGGCGACGAACATACCCACTACACCCCACAGTTCAGTCTTTGTACATGCATAGCCTACATAGCTTGCACATGCATCATATGCACGATGCCAATTATTCTGGGTTCATTTTTTTCTGGGCAAAGTTAAAGTCTGTGGTTTCTTGTCCCCCTCCATCACTGAAATCACTGTCTATTGTCTATGGATTACCGCACATAACTGTGCTTAAAAGCCATTTTTCTCTTGTACCCCATCAAGTGATAGAACAGCATGCTGGATTACTTTGTGCCTGTGATATTCTGATGTTCTGAAACTGTGTTTTGTCTCTATTTTCTCTGTGTTTTTATTTTGTTTTGTCTTCCTCAGTGTTGTATGGTTTTCAATAGTATGCAGATGCCTGAGCACTGTTGAAATTCTTTTGACAGTTTGAGATGATGCACCTATGACGACATTCTATGAAACTTGTTATGTCATTTATTATTCATCTCTTTGTTTTTCTTCCTTCATATGTGCACTTTGTTTTGGTTGTCGTTGTTATTATTAACACTTCTGTGACATTTTGTATAATTTCTCTTTAACGCAGGCGTCTGATGATGGGGCGTTGGAGGCGATGGGTCCTCCTCCTCTGCTGATGGGTCATTCGGATGACAACATCTGGGCTTCGTGTCAAAGGGATCATTCATCACTCGATGGCTCACGTCCCGACACGTTGTTTCAACAAAAGTATTCTACTCGCTGCATTCTATCATTGCTCGTCTAGTGATCTATTTTGTCTTTGCTCTACTGTATGAGCTTAACTATTAATTTATTTTGCTGCTATCATACCTTTTCCTCTGCTTGCTATAACCAGAAACTCTGGGCATGGAGCCAGCCGGCAGCTCGTTATGTGCTGAATGTATGTGCCATTGGTGTCTCTTGCAGTTACCTTAGCAATATCTACTTATATAGATAAGCGTTTGTTTGCTTATGTTTGCAATCACAACACTTTTGAGAGCTATTTAGAAATGTTAATGTGTACAAACATGTGTTGCCTTTGACTAATATTCTTGGCAGAGAGTCTGAATAAAATGTTGACATAGTCTCTCGCTGTTGCACTGTCTCTCTAAACAAAAGTCTTACAAAATCTAGTTTGCTAGTTCAATCATCTTTAAGCCCAATTACTTTGGCATCCTCGCGCCAGCTGCTAAAAATACTTCTTGTGCAGTTACGTAGTTTCACAGTGAATTGCAAGTTTCACACAGGTCACTAAAATTTTACCCAGTGTATATATATTATATACTGTAGTATGTTGTGATATTTTTTATGATTTTCTAGGCAGCTTATGGCTAAACATGTTCATCGTTCATCTGAAGAGTGAACATTGGCACTCATGACTAAAAGTGTTGTCTGTGAACAGAACTGTTGAGGGTTAGCTCTATGTTAAATAAATTATGTGAAATTCAGTAGCAAAGAGGTGAAAGATTAAAAGATTAAAAGATTTGTGACAAAGAAAGGAAGGAAATTATTCTTGTTTATGCGGTCAACAGTGACACTCTATTGTAGTTCCTTGGCACAGTTTAGCTGTCTTCAGTTGATGCCTTAGTTCTTTTTGTCTGTTATAGAATGGCGTCATCACATGTGATAGAAATTCCTGGCACAATATATCGACTACAGACATCTCACAACAGTTCGGCTAATATTCCTTTGCCTGTTGTATCAAGCACAAAGGACGACTGGTCGAGTCTACTTGATGCAGCCGACAGGGCATTCGAAGGTAGTACCCGCCATCTCCGACTTTATTCATGTAATTTCATGTCGTTTAATTTTGACTTTCTTCTGATGGTTTTTTGCATTCAAACTCATTGCTTATTGATGTTTATTTAACAGAACAAAATTTATGCATTGGTAGACTTGGTAGACTTATTTATGTGCTGCTGGTTTACGCAGCATTCTGCTTAATGTCATATTCCCTAAAGAATCTTAACTTGACCCAGCATATTGGTTAATGTGCCATGTATACAGAGATGTCTACGGTGTGGTTATATGCATTGACTTCTTGCACCATTTTCCTATTTTCACTGTCTGGTTTATATGCTGTATCGTATTGCATGTTCTGTGATGACATCATGTTAACTAATCTACACTGCAATTTGATCAAGCATAGTCATTTTATAATGAGTTTGAAATCTGCCTGCACTTCTGAGGAATATCGTTTGACTTGATTTGTGCCAGGTGATCTGAATGATCGAGGTGCCATTGGTGGAGGAACCCTTGGTCGAAACAACAACCAATCAGCTTTATTGTCTGGTATCATTCAGTCACCATTGTTGAAAAACACCAAATCAGTCGATGTGACGAACAGCGGAATTCCACTGCAACCCAACTGGAAATCATCGCAACAAGAATCGATTGAGTGTGTTGTGCTGCTGCATTCAACTTCATTCTTAAACTTATAATCATCTTGTTGCCTTCTTTTATTTTAGCATTTTCCTAGTTTTGTCTTAAATTTCCTTGTATTTGAATTTCATTCTATTGCTGTTTGGAAATGTTTGAAATTTATTCCCAGACCTTAGTTCATGACATTTCCCCTTACAATTATTATTTGCTTTCATGTGTTTCAGTTGTGATTCTGGTAGATCAACGATTTTCATGTGCTAGCATCGCCGGATTTTATTTCAGTTTATCTTTCTCTGAACTTCTTTTAATGCATTTCCTGAGTCTTACATTTTGACCACTGAAAGTCCACAGTTTAGTGATTATGTTATTTAATGTTGATTGGAGGAGGTGCAGCTGGAGTTTGCAAATAAAGTATCTGAGAAGTAAGAATGGTTGTTGAGTTGAATTGACTTCAAATGATGTTGATGAAGACGTGGTGTGTTGTGTTGCTTCAGAGTTGGACAGTTAGGATCAAGTGAAGGACAGAAGGAGTCGACAGTTGTAAAGGAACTGAAAGCAAGAAATGCATCACTTGAAAGACAGCTCAACAAGGTTGGAACATGCGCTGATGTTTAGTATAGCAGCTGAGCATATCTTAATATAGCTTGTTGTTATGAAGAACCAGCGAGCTTGGTCTCCATGGCAATAAATCTGTGCTGTCTTCCCTTTTCTTTCACTTACTACAGCATCAGTCGATGTTGTTCTTGATATCCTGTTTAATTTTCTGCTCATGTTAAATCAGTAGTGTCAGCAAACGTATTGTAATCTAAGTCACAGTAGAGATGTCTCCTCATATATAACCCTGTTTGCTTAGTAATGCTTACTGTATCCAATATCAAGTGCAAAAGTATAATTCTTGGTCTTCCTGCAACTTTGTTTTCTTCAGTTCTTTGTTGAAGTTTTGTCTTCAGGAGGTTAGTCTGAGGAAACATGTGATTGCTTCGCTCATTGGTCTCTTTATTTGAATGGTATTCATCATCTTTGTTTAATATCAAACCGACCGAACAAACCATAATTGCGATTAATTGTCTGTGCCAATGATTATTTGTAAGTTATATGGGAGTCAAATTAACTGTTTTCTTCAGTCTTCTCTCTTCTTGCACCATGCAAAACACTTCTGCTATTTCCAGCTGATATTAGCTGGTACCTCCTTGTCCAAATTTAAAAGGCCTATGTGATTCCAATTTCTGCTTTTTTTATAGCGCCTCTTCAAGAAGTCCTCTAAGAGGTGTATATATGCTCTAACAACAGCTTTTGCTTCTAAATGGCTGTTACTTTGTTCTCAAAATTTAAAAACTAAAACTTCTACTGAATGTTGTCTTAGGCTATAGGCCTATAGCCTATTTGACCTCTGATGCATCCACGATTATGGGCCTATATTTCGTTATAACTTAGCCTACCTCTGGAGAAGTTGGTTATAATTTATGAGTTTATAACTTGTTATTTTAGGTAGCCTATTGGTATCTATGACTACAGATGTTTAAAAAAATAGTAGCCAACGGTAAAATGATAGTTATAGCTGATTTTAGCTAAATTAACTTTTGTAAACGGGGTAGGGCTAAAACTAATTTGTACGTATGCATGTGAAAGTTCGCAAAATGTACGAGTTGCAACAGGATGATCGGGTAAAAATGTGACTTTTTGCGTAGGCTACATAGCCTAATAATAACGGCTGGGCCCTCTGTCGTCTATAATATAAAAAGTTCGAAATTTGTACATTTAGCCTACTATGGCCCGATGGGACTCCAAAAATAGAAGGGTGTGGAGTCCATGACTCTCATCCATTTGGCGTGGACTCCAACTTTTTTGATGTGATGCGTCCATGACTCCGAGAATTCAGACCTTAACGGAATCACTGCTCATAGCAGTTGAGCCCCAAACGATTCTTTAATGTTGAATATGAATCATTATGCGTCTACCTATGTGTCTCTCCACGATGCATCCAAAACTTAAACCAAGCACAAATTTTGAAGTAAACTTGAAAAAGGATTCTTTAACACAACTTGTCCATAAAACTGATCAAGAATAGAACGTAATTTTCATGCTTCAGTATTCTATTCATCTGTCAGATGGATGGGCAGTTGTTGTCGGAATAGTACAGAGATGCAGTTGTTCTTTTGTGCACTGGACCAACACTTCTAGAATTCTATATATAAAGCACGTATTTGCAATGCGATACTATGGACTGCATTGATCAGAAGTGCAAGCAACGTACATTTAATCTGACTAATTCTACAAGTTACAACTGTAGGCTAAGTATTTGCCAGGTATTTCTTGAAATACTGGTCACTGGACCGATGAAACACGCAGGGTTCCGCGGGCAAATAGTGCTTTGAGAAAGGTTCCGCCACTAGAAAAAGGTTGAAAACCACTTGTTTAGAAGGAGCAACAGTTAACAATCTACTCTCATTAGATTAGAAAGAGCAACGGTTCTTAATCTACTCTACTCTAATCTGACAATCTACTCTAGTGTTGTTGTTGTATGTTTAATCTGTTCGATTGTTGTTCTTAGGAACGTCAGGAACGAAGTCTGATGGAGCAGCAGTTGGATCAACTGCGCCAGGACAACATCCGTCTGCAGGAGGAATCGCAGACGGCAGCCGCTCAACTGCGCAAGTTCACCGAGTGGTTCTTTCAGACAATTGACAATAAGCGATAGATGTCAAGCGATAGATGTCAAGCGATAGATGTCAAGCGATAGATGTCAAGTGATAGATGTCTTACTAGTTGTACCCAGTGGCTCTGAGCGTTGACATTGTCGTTTGTCAGTGATGTTGTGGCTCGTCTCGTGAAGATGATGATGATGATGATGTCTATTTCCAAAAGCATATCTGTGTAATAGCTTGTTACTTGTGTTGAGGCACGTGCATGTGCTGCTGTCAAAGTCTTGATCTTGGTCAGGCCAGTCGAGGAGGGGCAGGTGGGGAGGGGGGGGGAAATGCCCAGTCCAGTGGTGACTTTTAGGGGCATGGCAGCTGGGTATTTATACAAAGTTTATGATTTATACATTTCTTTATATTTTATTTTTAAATTAACAATTAAATAAAATCTTAGTTGTATATATATTTATAAAAAATATAAATAATGCATCGCTCTGTCATACAACTTATACCCGCACCTTTCAATGTTTAAAAAATTCTCATAAAACATGTAGGATAGTTAAGTGACTGGTTTGCATACGGGCTCAAAATTTCTGTCACCAACCCTGGTTTGTTGAGCAATTATGTGTTGAGCGGTCATGGTCTAACAGGGTGCGTTTAATTTGTCTAGTGGCTAGCATGCTGGTCTGACAAGTCAGGGTTGGATTTCAAATTGTTGCTAGTGCAGAAATAAATTTAAGGATTTCTGCTCGCCAGGTTCCTGTTCCTCCATGGCAGTGTGATAATTACAATGACTGTTGACTTTTGGTGGAAAGATGTGACGGTGAAAGAAAGGAAAAAATCATAGGCTGAAGCTGACAAACTGAAGGGTCATTAGTTCTTCTTGCAGCTCAGAGTTAGCTCAAGCGAGTGACGTTTAGAGACCCAATTACATTTCTTTTGTCTTCACCATTTTCATTGTGTGAACAGCAAATGTCGATGAAATTGTTATAACTTTACCCGAGCGGCTTGGCTCGTCTGGAGCTTGATCTTGATGCTCAATCACTAGCAACAAGTTACACGCAATTGTATATTTTATTAGAGAGCTATTTTTGCAACTGCCTTTGTGTTTTTGTGAAATCATGTTTGTCTGGTCAATGAATTGTTTCTTCATGACAGCTTTTATCAATGTGTCTTGTGATTTATTTTAAAAGTATAAAATCAAATATAATTGGATGATGCCATGAGCGCTGACATATTGTAAGTTGGTCTAAGAAGCAAGCGTCGTCATCATCTACGAATGCATGCGACTTATTTGACTGATGATGATGGATGTTTTCTCTGCAGTTAGTATTTCCTATGTTACTTCGACAACATAGAAGAGTAAGTGCATTTAAACTAGACATAATTACTCGAGCATAGTTGTTATGATGTTGCTGATTTCGAATTGTTTTTATTTCTTGTCTGTGGCTTCATCGGACGTTAATTGTCGATGTGGAGGTTGCGTCTAACTGCTGCTCATCAGCAATTGAGATTGGTCCATTTCTCTTGCCAAACCATGAGAATCGTAGCAGCAGACAATGCATTTGTTAGTTGTCTTGCCTTTCGGGATCTGGCCTAGCCTTGCCTTGTCTTGCCTTATGAACATGCACACCTAATTGTTCTCGAAGGGTTTTCTTCGCTGGAAATGTTCGAGATTTCATTCTTCTTCTTCTTGTTGATGGTATTCGTTAGTCATCGCTTTTCAGCATAAGTTGCTGCTCTGCTTACTGAAAGTTTGGTTAGGATATTTGTACATGAAAGCTGTCTGGTTATAGTAACTGAACATATCCTCAGTTGTGTACTTTTTCTGTATTCTGATGATTGTTGAGTAGACACTGTGTAATGACACTGGAAAAGATGTTTATTCATAGTTGCCGACTCGAGGTCCAAAGAGAATTAAATGAGTGCATCCAGTAATAAGTTCAATGGTGGGACATGGGAGTATGTATTATTAACGTCAATTGGGAAGCACCCGTTTCCTGTTCTAAGCCTTTCCTTGAGCAGGTAATGGACAGATTCTAAGATCATGGACCAGTCATACCAGTCATATCGCAGGAATTTCCATTTCCTTCCTTATAATCAAATTTTACAAGCTTAAAGTTGATTCATATTTATGCACAACAGCCAAATTTCAGAAAAAAATTCCAAAAGAACAAAAGTTACACCACTTCAGTGAGTCCACCCACATTTTTACAATCCAAAAACATAACGCAACAAAAAAAGAAAAAACTTTTTAAAAGTCACATCTAAAAATTGTGATCAAATAACTTGATATTGTTTCACAACTTGTTTAAATATGTCAAGGTAAATATTTCTATATCAACTCCAATGCAACCATCACTTCCCTTATCGCTTGGCTTTCGCTGAAGATTGTGGTATTTCTCCAGCAGCATGGTAGTGTAGTGGGTATGTTCGTCGCCTTGCAGCCGAAGGGTTGCAGGTTCGAATCCACCTCAAGTTGCCACGTAGAGACCTTGGACAAGTCCTTCACCTCGCAATTGATCAGCATATCGGTGTGAAACTCCGATGCAGTCTGTAGTCGGGAGCGCCTCTGAGTAGAGAGCTTGAAGGGGCGCTATAACAAGTGCACATACATACAACAGTGGCAAAAAACTGTAGATTACTGTTTTTATACCCATCCTGTATGCATGTATATGCACACACCAGTTATGTCAATGATCCATGCTACACAATAATATTGTTAACAACTGACATGTTGATCAACATAAAATCAATCAATCAATCAGAAGTTATATAGCGCCCCTTCAAGGTACTAACTTGGAGGCGCTCCCGGCCGAGAGCACACCTGATCTATATGCGATGCAAGGGTGAGTCAGAGTCCAGGAGCACCCCGCGGTCACGCACCACCGAAGAAAAAGTCGTAGATGGGAATTGAGAAGAGAGAACGCTCAGGTCAGGCTTGCCTAGTGCCCAACCAAATGAATTGGGTTTTCTGTATATATATATATATATATATATATATATATATATATATATATATATATATATATTATATATATATATAAAATGAAATTGTACATAACATCAGTGCAAATTAGTTAAGATTAAAGACCGGAAACTAAAGTGAAAATTTCACCTTTATCAAATTTGTGACCCATCTGACCAAAACCAGGTGTATGTCGTGCAACGCTTTTGAGATAAAGACCAAAATGTGATAAAAACTCAAATTTTTTGGACAGAAAATTATAAATAAATATGTTTTAAACGGCAGTAAACTCAGAATACCAGCCAGAAACATGTGGCTGCAATTGACACACACGTGTACATGTAAAATTACGATCGATTACGATAGACACTAAATAGAATAAAATTTGCAATTTTACGTGTGACGGGCGATTGTTAGGATTTAACTGAAACTAGTATTTTGAAGAAAAGAGGCCTAACTCCGATTGTTTGAGTTCTTTGTTATCTAGAAATGAATGTTTATAATAATTGCATAGATAATTATAAAGATCACACAGAACAGCTATAAATAAATGTAGTCATATTATTCTTAGATTTTTTATCAAGTGTTCAATTTCATCAACAAAATAATACAACTGCTCCCAGCTGCTGGCCAAACTTAATAAATTTTTGCAGAAATTTCTTGTGTTATTAATGTTGTTGTTGTTCTAGCCTACACAGTGGCGTAATTAATGATGGGAGGGGTTTGGGGGTTTTATGGCCTGGCAGGATGACCTTCCTACACCAACCCAACAGTATTACAGTAGATAAAAAGGGAATAAAGTAACAAAGGGAATAAAGTAAGAAAAACAATTGTTACTATAAACCATTTTTTAAATTATTTAATTGGATAAATAACCTTTTAAAAAACTTTCCTAAGCCAATGGGGATGGTTTAACCCCCAACCCCACCCTTGTCTATGCCACTGAGCCTACATGTAATTTAAATTTTCATAAAGGGTTCATTTAGAATCAGTATTTGAATGAACTGTTCTGTAATCCATCCAGAAATGTAGACAACATATTGTCACAAACAGATCATAACCAAGAACACTAACAAATATTCTGATGCTAACCAGCGTATATTACTGGCAAAAGACTTGAGTAAAGTACACAATATTGTAACAATGGGATTCAACAGACTCTGAACTCTTTGAGTACCAGTAGTTGTTTCTCAAATCAGACTGAGACATGTGCTTTGGATGGTGTGGATCAGATTGTAGTTAAGCAGACGACATGTTGTGGACAGAGATTGTTGACTTGTTAGAATAAATAGACTGAATTGTAAAATTACGGAGTGCGGGTAATAAAATGAAATGTTGCTTTGAATTAAAAGAAACTGATTATAATTATATCACATTTACCAGGATAGAGAATGAGCAAAGACATGACACATGCATTGGAAAACTGGCTGATCAAATAACTCCATTCATTGTGGTAATTATCTACGGTCTTATATCTATGGTCTTGTGTGCCATAGCATTGTGATGTTAGCTATGAAAGAGTATGGTTGCCTTGTGTTTGGTTTTGTCACTTCTCTGAGAAAGTTTGCTGAAGAGTAAGGTGCCTTTAAAAAAGTCACGAATTTGTGTGTCGACCTTTCTCATACAACTATAGTCATGTGGCAGTTTATCTTTATTATTAATTGAGTGAAGACATAAATATATCGACTGCTGATGTTGTCAATCAACGTTGGTGTATGCGACGTTCAAGGAAGACACCTTACTGTGAAGACCTGTGAAGCTGTACGCTAATGTGTGCTAGTCAGTAGCTCATCTTATTTGTAGGACTTTGCACCGAGTTTTATTCACGGGACCAAAATTCATCTTCGTAATAACCGATGTTTCGTCTTGCAAGTTTCAGCAGAGGCGAATAATTTAATGCTAAAATACATTGACATGGGAATGGACCAAGCTTACATTTCGTGCTAAAGTAAACGATATATTATCCTATCCATTCTCGTCTGAAGTGTTTTTGCACTGTGTACGTACAATGCGTACATACACTGGTTTGCACATATTCATGTATATTCACCAACCTTATAGTGTGTATTATGTACAGCTATATATATATATATATATATATATATATATATATATATATATATATATATATATATATATATATATATATCGAAGAATTTGACCACTGTGCCAAGTGGACTACATACAGCTCATGGATTAGCAATATCTTGTATTGTAACAAAGATTCTTTGTTTTGGTTGCTTTGAAGTAGTTTATGCTCAACAATCAGTGACCAGCTCCACTGTTAGATGCTACGTCAGTGTAAGTCTATCTCTCTTACCATACGTTTACATAACGTTTACTAGCGAGTCTGGCATCCTTACTACGCAAGCCACCTGAAGTCAATTCTAGTTGGTATGTAGTTCGAATTGACAATCACTGCTACTCTGCAGGTCGACTAATTTATTGGCAAAATAAGGACGTTCCTTGGTTGCAACTAAAATGAATAATTGATTCATTAATTAAGCAAGTAATTTGTGGCACTGTGCCATGCATATCGTAGTTTCCCACTTGTTTGGTTTGCAAAAATAAATGAATGATGAAGAACGAAGACTTATGTCACAGAGTCATTGAAGAGATTTAGAGAAATCACACAAAGCTAATTGGTTGGTTCTTTCGAGCATTGTGTTCATTGTTCTAGCAGATTCACATGAATTGTTGTTCCAGAGCTGTTACTTTAATGAAGTTTCCTGACTCGCGTATCATCACTTCTACATTTCTACACGGATGTAAACCATACCGTTCGTTCTCTGTGGTTGGTCCAACAACCGGGAATGGGTTTTCCTTGACTATGCGACACCTCCCAAGCTGTTCTCAATTTCACTAACTGTTGAAGACTGTTTTTTTTGCTTCATCTCGGCCGGGAGTACCTCTGAGGTACCTTAAAGGGGCGCTACATAAATTCTGATTGACTGATTGATTGATACTAATACTAACTCTAGGAACCTGTTGCCTGTCTGCAGTCATACATGTTACTTAAGGACCCACTGTGGGTATTAACAAGCCATGAAATAAGTTTTCTCAATTTTTGCATGGGCCATTTTCTATGACATCTTTTAGAAATCTTTTTGCGTTAGGCAGCACATGCCGCCTTCTGGCCACAGTGCAAACCAGCTGCTGCTTCAGATTGGTCAAAGTCAGAGTAGCAGATATGATCGGTTCTCTGATTTTGCCTTGTAACGTAGAGTTGTAGGTTCATTCTCTGAGGCTTTAAGCAAGTCCTCAATTGCTCGGCACCATTGATTGATGACACTTTTAAATCATGCATCATAAATAATAATAAGTACTGAAATTGGGAGCTGGTGGAAACTAAGAATTTCTGATCAATTCTAAATCTGCACATCTACCGGTACTTGTGATTAGTCTCGTGTTAAGGTTGTTTTCTTCCTTTCATTTCCATTCATATTTATATTTCCATTTATATTGTATGCCAGTGGTTCCCAACCTTTTTTGACTCTGATCTGCAGATGACCACCCATGTTGAGAATGTCCTTGCAACGTGTTCATCGTCTATCTACGCTCTGGGTGTGCTCAAATCAAAAGGGCTCCCACCTAATGCTCTAAAGAAAGTCTCCCGAATGACCACCATCGTCCACTGAATGTATGCCTCTCCGGCCTGGTGGGGTTACACCAGCGCCGAGGAACGGGAACGGATTGAGCGGCTGTTGAGGAAGATGAAGTGCAGACGTACCTACAATCTCAATACTCCAGTGCAGCAGAGATGGCAGAGGAAGCTGATGAATGCCTGTTTAACGCAATACGCAATGATAAACTGCATGTACTCTATTCTCCCCGCCTTGCCCCTCCTGTGGTCATGAGCTCCGTCTTCAGGCTCATGACTTCTCTTTCCCAGAAAAAGATAATTGCAACTTTACCTCTAGAGATAAATTTTATGTTCATACTATTCACTGGCCTTCCTAGTTACTTCCTATCGTTTTTCCTCTCATCGGCTTCAACTACCCCGATTTCTGAAACACTGGATTTAACCGATTACTATTTTTGACGGGTTCTGCTCTAATCAACAGTCACCTGATGCCTTATGCATTGTAATGAATTAGATTGTCGTGTTTGAAAGATTTTTCAGATACGGGACTGCATGCCAAGGACAAAAGGCATGTAAGCAGTTCTGTAGTCCTGTGTATATGACTATTAGGTTAACCCCTTCGCTGCCATGCCATCATGGGCTAACGACACCCCGTATGCCAACACATAACACGCAAATGTACAAAATAATTTATTGTTGCAATTATAGTTTATGTGCGACATTCACTATTGCCATAATTATATCAATACAAAAATCTCATGTTTAAGTGAACAAATGCCGATATTACTACGGTAATTTATTTTCAGCAGAAACTGACTACCTAGTATGGTAGAAGAGCTCAGGTACTTGGAACTTGCTGCAGACTGGGCCACCATTATACCCAGATACTATTTCCAGAACTTTATTTTAGTATTACAAAGAGCAAAGCAATCATCGATATAAAAGCAGGTTTAGATGGACATTTGATGAGTGATGCTATCATCCTTGTAATAAATGTTATCAACGGGACATTTGATGCAGTGGCACCGGATCAGATCAGCCACCTCTCTTGCAACAAACACGACAATGGCCTGGATTTGCGATCTCTTCAGTTATTTTCCACAAAAATATTTTTCTGTTATACGAGTCGGGTACGACTGTATCGCTCAAAGCATGATGCACTGCTGCAATAAATAAATCGATAACATCTTTGCATCCACAAACATGCTGCATCCACAAACATGCTGCGTTCTGTAACATGCTGCGTTCTGCCAGCCTGTAGTAATTAAACGAAAATTGAATTGAATGTAACATAACCAAACATGGTGGAAAAAGTCTAAATCTATCACAAAACAAAGATGAAAATGACTTAGATACATCAGGGATGAAACGCCCAAAAACACGTTCAACATAGACATTATTTAGTACATCGAGAATGACCGTGCAAACCGAGTACAATAGGAGTCCAATACCAGCCAAAACTTTGAGGAACATACAAAATTGACTCCGAGGCGCCTATACTTTGAATAATAATCAGTGACTCAAGTGCCACAGTTATATTTATTGATGAGCGGCACTCGTCATGAGGGCACACAACCTACAGATGATTCATGCTAAGAGGCACTCGTCATAAGGGCAGCGAAGGGGTTAATAAGGTCAAAGGAATATATTGTATAACTTTGGGGCCATCTTTCGCTCATGCATGCACAAAGGCCTGCGTGTAACAAGCTTTTGTTTGTTATATACATGTATATGGTGCATCATTGTTAGTTCTTAGTTTGCACTTTTGTGGTTTTACAGGTGCCATTATTATGTCTGTAAACATGAATCCCCCCCAGTGTAAGGTTTTTATGCTTCCTCTCTCAGGTCAAAGACCTGCGAAAGGAAGGGGTGATAACTATCCTCTTGTTTAATAGGACATTTGACAAATTGTGGTAATTTCTGGCAGTACGGTGATGTTTCTTCATCAGATGGCATTTGAAAAACTGCAAATTGTAATGCAGACAGTTTTTGAAGTTGAAGCTTTGTAAACTTGGACGTATAGATTTCTTGGCAGTTACTAGGAATTATATTATTTTTTCTTAACTAGAACAGTAGCAAATTTGAAGACAAGCATGCATTTGAAATTTAGTCTTGAATTAATTCAATGTTATTTTTATGGCCATTTACACATTATAAATAAACCTTTGAGCAGATCTTCTATTTCATGGTCTCTCATTTAGAGACCTGATTGGAAAATGGCCAACAGCCCATCAATGAAATTTTTAGTAAAGCCATTGATCAGCATAAATGCAAATCCAATAAGTTGATCTTAGATTGTGGCAGCAGTAATATGAATGACTTCTTCAGTCAGAAGTTCATAATAGATGTAAAGAAGCCCTAACCAGAAACAGATTGATATCAAAACCATTTTATTAACTTAATATACAATCTTAAAAACACCACTTGACATGATCATAATATGGTTCAATTTCGTTCATGTTTAAATAACTTTAGTTTTTTGTTAAATGCAACACAGTGACAATATAAAACTATAAAATATTAAAAGCCTAAGCTGTAAAAAGGTGCTGGATAAATAATTGTCTTGTGACAAATAAGTGAATATACAAATAGTTGGTTTATATCAGCTCAGCAAATTTCTTTTATCCAGCTCCTGCAAACCCTGTTTTCAGATGTTTTCCAGTTGGCCAGGCTACTTGTTGCCTCATTTCATGTACTCATTCACCAAAATATCCTTTATTAGAAACTACTCTACAACACCATTGCTCCTTTCACAGTTTTGATAATTGGAAATGGTAAATGTAAACTCCAATTTCTAATGCGTAACTTGAAAGCAAAATACAGGACACCAGCTTATTGCATGGAACAGGATGAGACCAAAGGCTACTACATGTAAGTGGAGATCAAGTCCATTTATCACAACACCAGAGAGAGTTGGACGCAGACAAGCAGACAAGGCGAGTTTCATGTAAGAGAACATAGGAGTACTTGAAGATTTAGCAGAAAGCTGGGAAGATGGATGTAAGATAAAGATTCGATTGATTAGATGGGGGGTGGGAGGTGCAGACCTTGACAATATAAAATTCTGCTGCTTCATCAGGCATTTGTTGCCATCATAACATCACTTTGGGGCCAAGTCTTGACTTCTTTTGGAAGTAACTTAGGAAAGCAGCAACATAAGAAATGGACAAATATCGCACAACTGCTACATATTTTCCTAACACACAACAGTCAACAGAATTATCATCCTATGCCAAATTATATGTCCTTGATTGTCATTTTATATGGTTACATATATTTATTATTGTCATATTATTTGTAACTACTGTAGTTTTATTTTCTGTCAGAAAATAAAACAAATATAATTGTCATTTTAAATGATATATTGTGATATTTATATCATCTTTTGTCATCTTACATTTTGAGTTTTCCTTGCATCAACCTATAGATGTAGTCATTTTCTGATATTTATCTTCCTAGTATAAATCCTCTTTTGTATAATAGCACAAAGTCATAACGAACTTTACACAATTTTGCTGCATATTATTATTGCTGATACCTTTCGGGAATTCACTTCAAAAGCAGTCGGTGGCTGTAGCCTGCCATTAAACGCTTTGTAAATCATTACCTAGATAACGTATGCACAGACCAAAGAGGTCAATCAGCTTTCTTATACACACAGAAATACAAACAAACGTGGAGAACCATTCGGTCTTTTTCAGTTAATCAGTTTCTAAGCTGAGTAGCAAGATTGGTCCATGACGAAATTTCTATGAGATTGCTGAAGCCATAAATTTCCCCATTGGTAACTTATGTAATTGCAATGCATAGGCTACAAAATGAGCAACATGTTACCGGTACCTTGTACCAGATGCCTGTCAGCTTACTCTTACTTTACCAGTGGTCAAACTAATTTCACTGAAGACTGATACTTTGGGAAGAAACTCCTGCATCCTCTCATTTCCTTCTTGTGACTTTGACAGTTCTTCAAACGTTTCTGTTTGCTCCTGTTTCTGCAATTGAACAGTGAACAGCAATAAGCAACAGCTGTGCTCAACTACATCACCAATTTCATCAACCGTTATGATCATCAATCTTCCAAGATGCAGTCCTCACATCACCTTTTAACCCTTTGAACCCTGAGCTCCTGTAACTCTATGGATAAAGGGCCGGAAAACGGTTCAAAGGGTTAAATTGCAGCATCGTCGTCGTCGTCGTCGTCATCATCATCATCAAATGTGCAACATTCACAATAAAACTACAGAATCCTAGTTGTATATGATTATGTACTTTGTGACGCTCTCTAAGAAACTCATCTGACACTTGTAATACTTAACTGGCCAACTTCAATGAATAACTTCAATGAATAACTTCAATGAATAAGAAATAATTCCATTCCTCTCAGTCTGAATGGAAACATTTGGAACAATAAGATCATTCATTTAGTGACAGATTGTAAACAAGGCTGTCATCAGAAACATCAAGATCAGAAGTTGCTTTACTGCACCAGAGAAGTTGTTGGCTCTGCTGAAATACAGAAGTTGTCCCATTTCAAGGTAAAAGAAAACATTATTCAACTAAATGACTCTGCCTAACCTGATGTATAACCTGATCTCAACGTAAGTTTTCAGTTTAATGAGTCTTGCCTCTGATCTTTGCGATTCGATGTCGCACGATGTTGAGATGTTGCTGAATGTAGGTCTCTTCAGGCGCCAGCTGTTGGACATCAACAAGACACCTTTCGGCCCTCACCAGGTCGCCCTTCTCAACATAGACGACACAGAGGTTGTGTTTCGCCTGGACATTGTCCGGCTCCACTTTGAGGATAGTCTGGAAACAAGTCTCAGCAGCTGCGACGTCCTTCAGGTGATTGATGTTGACGTCACCCATCAGAATCAGACCTTTGACGTGGTACGGGTGGAACTACAACATTGAAAACAGATCAAACTTACATTTACAAATTCAATTAAATACTACACATACAATGAAATGCAATGTTTATGAACTGTGTTAAAAATTAACTAAGAACAGAACTAAGAACATTAATGGCATATATACAATTGAACTGACACATATTTCTAACAGCAAATATTAAGTTTGAATAGTTTCAAACCTTATTTCTCCAAACTTTAACACTGAACACATGAATTCATTGAGAAGAAGAAAGAAATGCTGCAATTCAGCACGAACCTCCAGCAATTGCTTCAAGTAGGGCACAGCATCAAGAGGACGTTGCATATCATTGGCGATTAACAGAGCCACATTGAACAAAGCACTTCGAAAATCAGGTTTCAACTGAAATATCAATTCAATATTAAGTGTATATTTATATATAAATCTAATATAAATTTTCAATTCAATAATTTTTCAATTCATCAATTCATTGATCACCAAAAATATGAGTACATGTTCATGTAAGAGTTCAAATATAATCACTGGGTAATCAATTCAAAAGTATATTTTTGAAAAGATGCTTAATTTTTTGTTGTTTGTGGCTTATGTGGCACTCTAGAATTGCTCACCGTCAATCCAGTTGGCAATGCAGTGGAACAGACCTCCACACATAAACATTAAACAGCATCAAACAGTTTCATATATATTATGTACACAAAAATCGTATTTTCGGCCAACCCCTTCCCCAAGTACCCATACATTTCGTTAACCCCTATGCATACTTACAAATAGGCTTCTCTACATCCACTACAAAGGCAATTTAGCTAAAGTTATCTATGAAACATGCATTTTACCATAGGCTGCAATTTATGTTTTTAAATAACATTATTTGTTTGTTTAGATCTGAACAGAGTATAAGTTTAATGTATGTAGTCAAATGACTCTTCTTTTTCACTAAAAAACCGTGCGAACCAATTAATTTGCTTCAAAATTCATTGGTTCTGTGCCAACATCCTTAGGTACGGCTACATAGGATAATAGAGACTTATGAATATTGTAATGTGGAAGTCATAATTATTAGACATTGTATTGCAGGCTATCTGTTCAGTTACTATAGTTAAGATTTGTGTATTCTGTGATCTGCTTTCTTGTGAATTGTTTAAACTGCATAATTGTACACTGAGGACCGTAAAGAGCAGATATTGCTGGAATGCATCAACAGTCAATTCATGCAGCCAACCGTCGCGAAGAGACGACGGCAGAGTGACATGACATGACATGACATTGTACACTGTAACCGGTTGCAGTCTGTCAACCGGATTGTTGAATAAAGGGAAAATTATTATTATTATTTATTTTACGTACATTTCACCTACCCTCCCTTGTAAGCAAATCGCCTAAATCCCATAACTCCCCCTCCGTGCGCACATAATATATATAGACAGCGACCTTATTAGACTTCCAAGCATTTTTTCACACATCTCCTTCAAAATCCTTGGCCTAATGAACTTGGTGGGATTTGATTTCATACACAAAGTAGATTATAACTCCGGACAGTCCTGTGATATCGATTTCCTTTTCCATGACCTTTCGACCTCTATCCACGTCTATGATGCCAGAGCATTTCACGTTCACTGATATTGTTGAGAGCTATATCTGGGTTTTCAGATGCTCTTTAAGAGTTCCTAGCATAATTGTTTCTTCCTCACAAAATATATACAGCAGTAGATAAAATCACATGGCAGACATTCATTGGCTCAACTGTGACTCAGTAATTCTATGAAAGAGAGCGCATGAAAAGTTGTCTTCACCTGGGTGGCTCTGTCGAACCATTTCCATGCCTCCTCGAATTTCTTGTCATCCATGGATAGCATGGCTAAATTGAAGTAGACTTTCTCATTTTCTGGCTCTTCTTTCTCCACCAAAAACAACCTTCATAAACACACATAACACAAGCTTCATTTATGTCAGGCAGCATATAAAATGAATTGGTATATTGAAATACAGTAAATACATTTGCTAAATGTACAGTTGTTTCATTTAATATAAATAGTTGAATGTAGCATATGAAATGAACTGGCATTCATTCATTCATTCATTTCAAACACTTATATAGCGCTTCTTCAAGAGTATCTACTCAGAAGGCATATTAAAATTCCACACAATTCTATGATATTGACATTAGGTTAGGATTGATAGATTACACCAACTTTACACCTCCTTCCTGTATGCATTGCAAACTGGGTACATGGTATGCCTAGACGACCCTATTTGAGGTGGCATGCAAAATCACAGTGACCTGGCTGATGTGTCCACGACCTGGTGGTAGTTCATGAGCAGAGGAGATGGCAGAGGAGATGGCAGAGGAGAATTATTCAGCCTCTCTGTCTGCTGTATAAAAACCAGACTACATAGCCAGTGATGCAGCTGATGTGCTGTTCAAGGCTACCAGGTTTCTGTTGGTATACTATGAAACAGTGTTTGATTGACAATCAATGCAATGTGGTGCACAGTCGATCACTATGTACATACCATTTGCTATTCATTTTTATGAAACGTTATTTTACAAGCAATGCTGCCATAATCTCTCCTATGAACATCTGTGTCTTGCTCTATGATTTACATAGTAGATCATTCATCACCTGAAGTATGGGAAGAAAAGTTCATAAAGAAGAATAGGCATTGTTCCACCAGAAGTAATGAAAGATGCAGTATCAAGAGTCATTTGTGACAAGAAAAGTATCAGATCTGCAGCCAAAGAATTTGCCAATATATCCTACTCTGCACTGCACCAATATATCTTTGAAGCAAAGGATGTTGGCACAGAACCAATGAATTTTGAAGCAAATTAATTGGTTCGCACGGTTTTTTAGTGAAAAAGAAGAGTCATCTCTGCACGATTATTTCATTGAGGCATCTAATCTTTGGATTGACACGGAAGGAGGCAAGAGTGCTTGCATTTGAATTTGCTGTAGCAAATCAAAAGGAATACCCACCATGATGGGATAAAAATCGGATGGCAGGAAAGGAATGGTACATGGCAAATATATGAAGAGGCATCAAGACCTATTCCTTTGGTGCCTTTCCAGTCTTTCCAGATCTACTCGTTTTAATGAAAGGTAGGATTAGAGTTAAGCGCACAAAAACCCAACAACATGCAGCTGAGACCGACTCCGATGAAGAAAGTGACGAAGAGTGGCCGTGTTTGGTATGCTGTGAAGGCCTGGACACTGGAAGAAAAGAAGATAAAGATTCCGTACAGTATATGACCTGCCATAAATGGGCACACGTTCCCTGTATAGATGAGGATGAAATTTACATATGTGAAAACTGTCGGAGTGACAATGACTAATTAGATGGATTACGTCCCAAATTACACTCAATGATAATCTCAAATTTTTTATAGGAAGCCTAATCTTTGATTGTAAAAACTATTGAATATTAAAATTAACCGTAAGGAACTTAATAGTGTTTTGAAGGTCTTAATAGCCTAGGCATGTGTAAGATAAGTATGACCTATTCTTAGTCGTGCTAAGACTACTTCATCTCTACGGTAGTCTTGGGAGGCATGTGCCACCTTTCTATATTGGGATTAATAGTATACAGATTATCGTATACATAACACAGGAGTTCGCTGTTTGATCATACGAAGAAGGCAGACATAATAGTAGTCTACAAGTCAATCCGTGCACACTGCCCGCGCGCAAACGTCCCGCGCGCAAACGACGGGCATATTTTGCTGCGCGCAAACGACGGCGCGCAAACGACGGCGCGCAAACGTCCTGCGCGCAAACGTCAGTGCGCCAGCAGCACTAGCTTTCATCCCGCTCGTTGACATTGTCCAAGCATTTGAACAGCTTGTGGACTCACCGGTTTTTCAGCAGCACGAAGAGGTAGTTCGCAATCTCGTAAATTACTTTGAAAACACTTGGATTGGCAGACCTAACAGACGTGGAGGCAGAGCAGAACCTCTATTTCCACACGCCTCTTGGAATTGTGTTGATGCTGTTTATGGTGACCTACCAAAGACCAACAACGCGGTCGAGGGATGACACCGGGGCTTCAGCGAACTTCTGGGAGCTAATCACCCTTCAATTTGGAAATTCATTTCTGCTTTGAAGAAAGAGCAAGCATGAATGAATTGTAGTCCGGTGGTACTTGGTGACTACGTCTACCACAAGTTGGCAAAAGGTTTAGATTACAACTTGCGCCGGCCCATATGGAGGGATCAACCTGAGGAGGACATTACAGCTATTGCGGCCTGGAGTATCGAGTGGTCAGCAACTGAAGTTGTTAACCGCTCGCTCGTGGCCGAGCTGTCTGTATGGCCCCCGGGCTATAACCTCCCGCGGGCTCAGTGGGTCACGCTGAACCGCTTCAGAACGGGCCAGGGACTATGCGCTGCCAACCGCTTCCGGGCAAACAGAAATCTCTCGCTGTATATGGATATTACGTGTCACCCAGGACTACGCCTCCCATCGCGGGGACACTGCGGCCTACCCCGCTTGCTTGGCTGCCGGTTCTGAGCAACATCCCCCCTCCGCACCTGAGAAGAATGGAGGCCCGTTGGGGTCAAGCCACAGATCCCCTTTGCAGCTGTGGGAACATTCAGACTATGGCGCACATTGTAAATGACTTTATAACATCTCGCTTTCCGGGCGGAATGCCCGTCCTACACGAGGCCGGTGAGGCTGCTGTTGAGTGGCTCTGCGTGAACTGCAAAAGCTAAATATAATGTGGAACAATTCTGAACCTTTCTGATTGGTCAGATATGGATGCAGCTCAAATGGACGACAGCAGTTTGAATGCAGCTCAGATCTCGGGAATGCCGTCTGTCGTCATTATATGGAAAAGGATTTGGTTTGCCCTTTTGTGCTTCGTGGGGATTTATTCACGGTCGCTGCATTCGATAATATCGATCACAATCCGTCATCAAATACAGCATCAACATCTTTCATTGATTCAAAACCGTGCTGAAGAATCTGATGGTATCGCTCGAGAACTTCTGTCCTTGAATCAAGATACTAGAAGGAGATCAGTCAATACTCTTCTTACACGCTATTGGTTATTTTATTAGCTAATATTTATCTAGTTCAAATCCTACAAGTTTGCTTTAATTTACAGTATAATTATTGTAACTTACTTGAAATATTATTTGCAATTATACAAACTCATTTTGTGTGAATTAGTAATTTGAAATGACAATGAAGCTAACAAGAAAATAATATTCAATTTTTTGGCAAAACTTTTCTCTAATATTAGCACTTGCTGTTATTACTCAAATCATTTGATTTGTTCACAGTCAATTTAGTAAATAAATGTGATTAGTTAACTTGCCATAATAATGATAAATACTAAATAGTTACTAATAAATTCTTCTGCTTTATTCCATGCAGATATTCTGAGGTTCAGCCTACGAACTTGGCTCTGAAAGATGTATCTATTCCAGTTATAGAAAATTTGGTTCCATCCATGACCACCCCTGAAGTTGAAGAATCTGTTTTTTCGAGAGAAACAGAATGGCTGGAAAAAATCGTCGCTGTTGTACAAGACAATAAAGAAAGCGAAAGTATGTGATGGGCAGCTCACCACGCAAGTCACGATCTGCAGACAAAAGTCAGTGCAATAACTGCAATATTGCCACTATTCAGAGAACAGGCTCACTCGGCCGCCATGATTCAACACGGGATGTCGGTCATAAAAGAAGCAGTGAATCATCTCAATCCGAAACAAGTGCCAGTCATCACTTGTGACCACCCATTGTATGCCATGGCTAAAACTATTCAATGGACCTGGCCAGATGTTTATGGTGAAAAACATTTTGTTATAGTTTTTGGCGGACTACACATCGAAATGGCTGCTTGGAAGATAGCTGGAGACTGGTTAGAAGGAAGTGGATGGTCTGAAGTGCTGATTCAAGCCAAGATCGCATCATCTGGTGTAGCAGAATCGTTTCTGAAAGCTGCACATTTGAAACGAACCAGACTTGCACACATCGTCACCGTTGCGGCATTGCATGTTATGCGTCATCGAGCTTATGAAGAGTATACTACAAGACTTCCTCCTTCAAACGAAACCTTGCTCTGCTTCGAGAGTTGGTGTTCAAAAAGATCAACAGAAAGTCCACTCTTTCAATATTGGACTTTAACAATGGAATTACAACTTAGAATTCTTGACTTTGCTAGATTGTTAAGAACAGGTGATTTCAATGGCTACATCGGTCGCTTGTTCAACTAAATCCATATTTCTTTGCTCTCGATCACACGCACTACGCACGTTGGGTCCAAATTCATGTGCGCGATATGGTGACCCTGTCTGGTTTGCATCCATCATTAAAGAGCGAATTTGATCGAGGCAACTTCACAGTTTCCAAATCTAAGCGCCCGTTTTCAGCAAGGGCAATCGACCATGCACATGAACAATGCAATAAAGTCATTAAAGATGATGGCGAAGCAATTAGTCTAACTGAAAATGAACAAGCTCTACGAAGATGGATGATAGCTGGTTGAGAGGTAACAAGACTGTTGAAAGAATTTGAACAAATCGTGGATATTCAGGAAATGCCAAAACATTTGGAACAAACCAAATCAAGTCAAAACAAATTTATAAGCGATGTCAAGAATTTTATTGAGGTTTATTCAGACCGTGGCAATCCATTCTTAGATGAGAGCAATCAACTGGTGTCGTTGAAGTCTCAAATAATTGCGACTGACGAAGTGGTGGAAACTGTCCGGAAAATCGAATCAGTTGGGAGGAAACAGTACACTGATTATGTAAGGGATAGATTGGCATCAAATACTATTTCAATTCGAGCTCCGATTCAACGCAACAAGTTGGCTCTGTTTGGAAATATGTCGCACAAACACACTATTTCGAAAGGAAAACAGCATCTCAATGCTATAAAAAATGACTGTTCTCTTTTCTCATGTTTGTATATCGCCAGTCAAACGAGGGATGGAGATATTGATGAATTTTTTGTCATGAGAATCAATCTTATCCTCCGTCTCTTTGTCAGGCGGGCCAGATGAGACAATGTACGAAATCAGATCGGATCACTTGTTTGGACAAAGAATGCAGCACAAAAATTAACAATCAACCAAATGTCAGTTGTGTAATAATTGATGGAGCAGCAGCAGTTCAGATGATCAATCCGGGATTTAGGAAAACATTTGCTGAATATGCAAATCAAGCATTCAAGTCCTTCATCTTGAAGTACCTCGAAAAAGCAGATCGTGTTGGTGTTGTTTTCGATGTGCATCGTGTCGACAGTCTAAAAACTGAAACCAGAATCAAACGAGGAATAAGACTACGAATTTCAGGTGAGACGCGCCTCCCATCAAACTGGAAAGATTTCTTGAGGTTGGATGAGAACAGTTGTTCATGTATCTTGCAGTGGTACTAACAGAGACGGAAGTACCTCGAAAGCAGATCGTGGCAACCTTGGGTGAGAACGTTATCTGTGCTCCCATGAAATCGGTTGAATTGTTGGCACCTTGTTCTCACGAAGAAGCGGACACACGAATGTTGTTGCATTCCAAAGATACTGCTGAACAAGGAATGCGCAATATATTGTTACGAACTGTTGACACAGATGTTGTATTTATTGCTGTTTCCATATTTCATCAGCTGAATGTCGAAACATTGTGGATTGCGTTCGGAGTCGGCAAACACTTTCGCTATATCTCAATCCATGATATGGCGAACACTATGGGATTGAGAAGATCAATAGCACTTCCGATGTTCAATGCTCTTACTGGATGCGACACTGTTTCATCAATGTGTGGTCGAGGAAAAAAACCGCGTACGACACTTGGTCAGTTTTTCCAAATCTGACGGATGCAATAATCACAATGATGAACAATGATAGAATGACTGAGGACAATTTAGATATAATCGAGCGCTTCATCATTTTGTTGTATGACAGAACAAGCACTCAAACATCTGTCAATGCATGCAGGAAGGAACTTTTCTAAAAAAAGTTCTATGGAGAATATTCCGCCAGCAAAAGACGCGTTGAAACAGCACGTGAAAAGAGCATTCCATCAAGCTGCGCATTGCTGGAATGAAGCCCTTGTTCTGCAACCCAGTATGTTCCCTCATTCTGATTGGGGCTGGGTTTTGGAAGATTCAAAATGGACACAAGTCTGGTTGACAATACTAGAAGCAGCAAAAAGTTGCTACGAACTGTTGCGTTGCAATTGTATGAAAAGCTGCACTGCTGGACGCTGCAAGTGTCGAAAGTCATTTCTGAAATGTACTTCGTTATACAAATGTGGGGGTGAATGCGACGAAGTAACTGGTTGACAATTCAAAATGCTCCAATTAACACTCGATGGCTGTGATATATCAAAAATAACATTTTTAAAAATATATTGATTTTTTCATTAAAAAAATGATAATTTTTTTCAAAATTCAATTGGCACTCATCAGAATTTTATTGAATATGCATCTCTGAGTTTATTTGTAAAATATTACATTCTTTACAGCATTTTGAAGGGTCCTGAGATCTATCTGCTTAGCTACTCTAGTTATCCTAACCTTAACCCTCAGGCCACCAAGTTTCTTTGGTCTGATGCTGTCGACTGTCCGATCAATTGTTGGAGCTGAGCAGATTGCCGACACGTTTGGAAATCCAGCAGATTATCGGAAGCGTGCGTAACGACAACAGGCTGCGCGGACTCTGTAAGACGTGCCTCGTTCTGTGTTCGTATCGTTAAATCGTGGTCGTTGAATCGGAGCCCGGAAGCGAGAAGGGAAAGACTGCTTTCGTTAAAGAGACAGGACTTCTACGGGAAAAGAAGGGGACAAACCTGTGCGTGGAATTCTGGAAGAATATACGTGGAATTCAAAAGGAACTGAGTTGCTGTCGTGCTTTGTTTACACCGAGCCTGCCGACGCATCAGCCGAGTAATGTATAGGCGATGATATTAAGGGAAAAACCCACTATCTAAATTTCCAATCATCACTGCCGTGTTTCTTAGGCTGAGACGTGTGAGTAGATGTATGTATGCTGTGCTGGGTGACTGAATTGAAAGCGAAAGTATAGTACTGATATATGGTTTAAATTCTTCAGATATCCCGTTGGTTGCATTAGAAACTATTATTCATTGATTTACTTCGTGTGTAACAAAAATAGCGAAAGCTATATCAAAAACGCATTATGTCTCATTTATCACTACATAACTTAGGTGCTGACTTAGAAGAAGAAGAAGAAGAAGGAGAGGGGATGATTAAACTAGGAGATAGCCGTGGTTCATCACCTTTGGTTGGACCCAGGTCGACCATGGAGGCACTTATGCTTCAAATAAGTACGACTCTATCCAGTGTGGATCGCCGACAGAGAGACATGGATAGCCGACAGAGATAAATGGAGACTAGGCAGAGAGACACTAATGAACGTGTAAATGATGTTGCTGACTGTGTGCATGATGTGATGAATGAGCAGAATGAGTTGCAACAGCGACTGATGATGATGTCTGGAGATCGTGAAGAGCTGATTGGAGAGTGTTTGGAAACAAATCCGACTGTCACTTCCACAGAAGACTTATTAGAGAGAGAGAGAGAGGGAAGTGAGAGTGCAATTGACAGATAGATGACGGGGAAACCAGGAAGGAATTACCCGGAATCTAAGAATGGAAGATATGCAAACGAACCCTGGTCGTGAAGTAAATACGATTACAGAATGTATTTCTGTCGCGCCACACACTTTGCCACCTCGGATAGATGGAAGAGGAAAAGAAGGAAATCGGACGAGTCAGCATGGTAGCAGATTTAGTGTCAGACTCCAGGGGAAGCCTAGACCTAATTATTATGATTTGAACCGACTCGGTTTCCTTCGCTCCCAGACTGACTTTCCTCCTATGGTCGTGGATATGACTGCAGAAGAGGATAGGGAGTTGAATAGAGAGAGAGCCTCGTTAACGCCTTCTGGAGTGGTATTTAAACAGGGAGCATTAGCAACCTCCCTGGCTGCTGCCAGGACTACAGCGATATCTGTAGTCTGTAACAAAACTGACTCTAGAGAGAATGCTGTAGTGTATATATAGTTAGAGTATAGTCGTGTATTGGGTCGAGAAAACTTTACCACAATAAAACAGAAAAGGGAAGAAGAAAAGGATTAACAAAGTGATCATGGATTAAAACGTTGGGTGTAATCCAGGTAATTAAGTCACCTATATGCCGCCGGGCAGCTACCGACGCCTGCAGGATTAGCTGGGAGGCGGGTGTGAAAGATGACATGAGAAGTATGCAGATCAACTGTCGGCGAATGAGGCGACTGACGCTTGGAGGCAAATGACAGTGACAAATGATTTAACACTAATATGTCATATTAAACTGAAACAGTTATTTAAGCCCAGTTGTTGAATATAGGCTACTGGGTGAAATGGGGTTGGAGGAAGTAAGTCCCACCTACAATGAACAAAGAGACGCTGGCATCTTAAGATAGCATCCGCGTTCCTCTTTGTCAGTTCTGCAGAAGTTCTTGTGAGCGAAAGTTGTCGAAAGACAAAGCGAATCAGTACGTAAAAAAAAGAGAAAAAGGCAAATGGCTTCATATAACGAGGAAACCGGAGAGGCAGACAGCCAAGCGTTGTCTGAAACCGCTATGGATGCATATCTTGACCACTTGGATGCTAATGGGTTTGGCATTCCAGAGCAAGGAGAAGATGATAAACGGGATGATGAACACCGCGCGCTGTCACCGATTTCTTCTGCGGCGGAAACGGACGAGACAGATGCTGGGGCAAGCACTGCGGCGCCAACTCCGGATGTGAGGAGGCCCACGTCGGGAATTTCAGTCCCGACTTGGAAAATGCACTCCACTGGAGTGTTGTTCAGGTTATTCGAAGGGATGCTCGAGAAGAGGTCAGTTTACCTGACACCTGGAGAGATTTACAGGTTACGTCAGATGGTTCCTCCATTGGGGTTGGAGGTAGACCTTCTGCCAGCTATGCTGGTAGCTGTGCAAACGCTAGCGAGCGTGCCTGGCGTAAGGAATGTGCTGAGGAGTTGGGGCAGTCGCGAAAACATTGTAATGTTGGAGGGACGGCAGAGTCAAGCGGGGTGTCATGGAATCCACACCTCGGGAAGCGACGCCTACGCTTGCGATTTTGGATAATGGAGTCTGGCGATCCAGATAATCCTGAGATTCATAAACCAAGGGATGCCGTTAGGGGAGATGGCATTTCTTGTGGAGATTGGAGACATCTATCGTGATGCCGTCGTTAATGCATGGGCGGTGGATATCATTGTACACTCGCTGTATTTTGTGAAAAGGGCTAGCTGGGTGTGGAGTTTATTTCCGGATGAATGTAACTACGCCTGAGAGGGAAAACTATTATCAACAGGCTGGGATTGGAATTTTAAACATGCAGTATTAAAATTGCTGGATGGCGCCCAGACTGTTGTGGCTGCCCCTTTTATTTTTGTTGAGTCTATTCTCGTTTTTAACTGAATATTTAAGGATCAACGTCTTTATAGTAAGTCATTCACTTCTACCAAAGACAACTTAACAGAAACAATGTACTTACATACAAACTTAACCTCCGGATTCTTCTCATCATCCAAAATTCACCACTTTCCGAACGACCTCAAGATGACGCCTGAAAAACTCCGAATACCGCCCACATCACCGCAAACACTTGCAAACTCAATTCCGATCATTCTTGACTATCGTAAAGAATATCTATCATACCCCTGGGATCAAATTATCGCCCTGCCCAGCCGAAACCTTCAAGAGCCCCTAGGAAAACAACTCGCCAAAACCCTTGCATTGCTCAATCTCCTACTAACCCGCGGGACGCGAGCCAGAAAATCTCGCCATCGCAACGAAAACAAACTCTCATCAAAGAAACACAATAGATGTAACTGGCAATACGAAAGAAACGATGAATCTACTAACGAAAATCAATCAATACAAGTTATCTCAGGATTTGGACGATACCAATGATGCAGCCTTATGCAAAACCACACCTCTCATTGCAATAACTCCAGTCACTCATTGATAAACAAGTGCTTAATCTTGCTGCAGTTAATAATGCTTTGTTCCATTTTAATTATTCGCACGGTGACAGAAACAGCAAGCCACCCACAATTGCACTGCCAAAGATTAGAATTCAAGCTGCTGAATCTTGGTGTTTAGTTAGGAATCTGCCTTTGGTTGTTGGCTCTAAAGTCCCTGAGGCTGATGAACACTGGCAGCTCCTTCTCTATCTTCTGGATATTCTCGATATCATTTTTGCACCTGTTTTAACTCATGGACAGGCTAACATGTTAGCCTACATGATTGAGGACCATCACTGTTGCTTCAAATTTTTGTACTCTTCTGAGAAACTTTTGCCCAAGCATCACTTCCTTGTACATTACCCGGATTTCATTCACAAATTTGGACCATTGTCACAGTACTGGTGCATGCGTTTCGAAGTTAAGCACCGTTTTGGAAAAGAACTGGCATCTACTGTCCGCAATTTCAGAAACATATGCAAAACCATTGCTGATAGAACTCAAATGGAGTTAGCACATTCATTGCTAAGCAAATAAATTTTTCCGTTCTGACCATGTTGTTGTTAGTTGCACTTCAGTATTGCTTAATGCGCTCGAACAGGAGTTGTCTTGTTGCATAAGCAGAGGCATTGGTTTCAGTTCTTGTGACGAAGTAATCATTGCGAACAGTGTTTTAATTGGTCACTATCAGTTCAAGCCTGGATGTTGTGTGGTGTTGCGATCTGAGGAAGGTCAGCCAATATTTGGTGAAGTTATTGTTATGATTGCTGTTGACCCCGACATTTATTTTGTATGCAATGAAATGAAAACGCTGGATTATTTCGGAGGAATACGAATCCTCGGGGCGAGGCGGATCATCGGGGCACAGCGTGATTGGTCAGCACGGTCACGTGGCTGATCCGAGGTTTCGTAGTGTTTTTCGAAAATCTCTCATCAACCGTCCTCGGCACGAAGATGGTTAAAGAGTCGCATCGTAGACGATTCTTTTCCATACCGTCGTTACAATGACGTTATTTAAAGCGGAAAATTTAAGTATCGATAAAGTTATCGATATCCTAAATACAAGACGATCGAAGGCAGTCGAAAGATTTCCAGGCCCAACGGCGGAGATGTGTTTATTGTTAACACAAACGGCGGAAAAAGCAGTAATATATTTCTCATTACTAATAACCGTAATTATTTTGCTCACTTGCTGCGCGCCGGATTGGTTTTATTATTATTTTTATTTCTCCAATTATTTCTTTTATTTATCCACAGTTTAACGTCGTCCTATGACATCACAGGCGGTTGGCCGTGATCCCCAAGTTTAGACCTATTTATGATTACATGAGGGAAGTTGTGGACTGGCTTCCACTGCAGCAGCGCATTACTACCTATGGAGTAGCTACCTTGCTCTAGCTCTTCTCGCTCTGCCTCATTTGGCTCCCTTGTTTCTGGCACCTTTACTTCTTTTCAAAGGGCCCTGTCACATGGAACGGGATTCAGGCCACTGTAATGTCTTCTACAATCTACACCACTCTTAAGACTATTGTTTTTCGCCCTATTTGGGTTGGGAGCGCTTCTGAGTAGTTGTCTTTAAGGGTTAGGGTTAGTAAATGTACATGATGATTCTGATGAATTTTGACCTTCATGTTTAATTGTAATCCTCATCCTCGTACATTTCATCTCTCATTACTCCGTGTTCCTCCAATTTATCCAGAGGATAAATTGGAGGAACATGGAGTAATGAGAGATGGAGAACTCGGAGAACTATGTTCTTCATCACATGGAACTGTTGCCACCATGCGCTCATTGAGAGAACTTGAAAGCGAGCATTCACCCTTGCTGGCCCAGCAGAATGGAACAAACCATCAGATCCCTTTTCTTCATCGACTACATAATGGTTTGATTTTTGCACCATGACTGTTTAAGGAACATATTGTTATGTGCTTCTGTGCAGTAGAAATATAAAATGAGGCATAACTAAATTCATGCCAATATTATTTTGTTTGTGCTTTCACCTAAATTGCAGAAGATTGATTGGCTGATGGTTACCGATGCCGGCAGAATGGGTCAATGGGTCATATGAAAAGGTACCTTGTAATCCCACGAAATCGACCTTTGGTGAAAAAAATTCATTATCAGATATGTCTGCCAGATGGGAAAAGAGGAACATTCAAGAAGTTTGTCTATGAACAATTGACTGAACCAGACTTCTTGGTTATACATTACGTTGGTGATGAAAAGGAAGCTGTCGATTTTCCTCATGGTAAGGATTACCTGGACTTTTATGTTGTTATAGTTAATGGGGAAAGCTGGTACAACTATCATAGTATTCAGCTTGCTGGCTATCATATGTTTGGTATTTAATATATGGAATTGTCATACATCAAAACACACCTGTAAAATTTATATAGATATATATATATATACTAGCGTACCCGGCCACGCGTTGCAGTGGCTGAAAAGAGCACTCCATCTCCATCCCTACCTTCCCCCTCCCCTCTCCCTCCCCTGCCCTCCCCTCCCCTCATTAATTAATGTTAGTAGGGGAGCCATCTAAAATTTCCAAAGACTTCAAGATAGCTGCCAAAAGAAACAAGTTTGCATCTATAAGCTCACATATAAGCTACAGTAACAAATGAAGCGTCGAATTTAGTATTTTCAGGGTCAAGGAGTCCATTACAAAGAGTTGACTGTAATAGTGTCTGACAGAGTTACTGTAAATCATTGACAATTTAATTAACTGTTGCATGTAGGTAATTCTACACGAGGCATCAACTTCCTTCCAAGTGCTCCATCTCTCATTACAAAGCTTAAAAGTGGTCGTGACACTTTCAAGAATGTGCAGATTGACACCACCTGCGAGCCTGTTCAATTTCAGCCTAGAAATGTCAATCAGGTGTCTTATTTTAAGACGTCGATCAACTCTGCCGCTAAAGTGTCCAAGGACGACTTTGTAACACTTCATGAATTGGCTTACATGCTACCAGGATTCGCTTGGTCAATCACAACCTATCCCGATCTGATTGTGACTTGTGGTATGCCATTCTTCACTGAAGTCATGCAGAAGGCATCATTGTTTATGTTGTCCTATGACACAACATTCAATCTTGGAGACTTTTACATATCGGCATTGGTGGCGCAGGTTGAAGCTTTCGTCGAACGCCCTTGCTTCCCCGTGGCTCTTCTTGTTCATGACCGAAAATTTGAAGAGACACATCTGACATTGTTCAAGAACTTGAAAAAGCACGTGACCTCCACTTTTAGTCCCATTGTCGTCACCGATGGAGAATTGGCTGCTGTTAATGCAATAAATTCGACATTTCTGCACTGGAATAGGGTGTCATGCTGGAATCATATTCTCACTGTCTCACTGACGTTGAAGTATGGCTGAAGAAACACCATGTATGCGCAACTGAGATTGCCATTTACAAGAGTACTATTCATGAGCTGCTACAGTGTCAAGCATTGGAGGAGTACAAGTCCATATTGCTGACTCTCAGTACTATTATTTTGGACTGAACTTTTCAAGGATTACTACACCAGATACTTGTCAACTAGAGTTCTTTCAGCATACCTGAAATCACTTAACAGCTCTCTGGAATCGGTCACAAACAATATTTCAGAATCGTTCAATGGAGTCCTGAAGCGCCACCAGGACTGGCAGGAAGTTTCCGTTGATGCAATGGTTTTGGTGTTGCAAAAGAAGCAGTTGTTTTACAAGTCGCAAATCACAAAGAGCCTAAAAGGATTTGGACCTTACACTGTTGACACTACAAAGACCTGCTGTTAGTATCTTTGCACAACAACTATGTTACAATTTTCTGCTTAAGAGATGAGTAATTACATTTCTCTTTTACAATTTCTTTACCATGTGTAATTACAACTTTCAACGTGTAGTTTCAACTGAAAGCAAACAAATTGAGGTAGCTTCCTTAGAGATCAAGCTTGCAGTGGTAACTGTTTCCTACTAATCTCTGTTTACTCACAGCATGTTATTATCATATGTGTCCCGACATATGAAAAGGTACCATAAGTCGGCGTATGGTTTCACGAGAAATCGCGCATAATGACGTCGGGGGAATATATTATCAAATTTGAGCTCTTGGTATTTTTAGCAGCAGGCAAGTCTAAGGTATGATGTCATCGCTAAATATAGCACATTCACCACTTATTTTCTGGTTTAACTGGTCACTAAATCACCCACCATTGGTCAGATAAAACGTACCATAACTCGGCTGTGCTTGCGCTGTGTAACCGGCTGCTTGATTGGCTGCACTATGTGTAACCGGCTGTCTGATTGACTGCACGTGATCGAAAATAATGAGCCCTGTCATTTTAAATCCGTTTTGAGTAAACATTTTCATTAATAATTATTGTATTATCTTTTTCTACCAAACATATCAGAAGGAGGTAATTAAAACATTATTCTTTTCTTGAACCTATACAAAGAATTAAAAACAACTTTGCTATGTGTCAGTATTACTCATTACTTGCTACGGTTGTCAGTTGTTATGACAGTGGTTCCGTGCGAAAAGTCGTGCCTTCAATGTTTACTGGTATGGTTTCTCACCTGAAGGGTCATAGAATTTTAACTGCCCAAGCTAGGTGAAGAACTTTGAGGCCTTTTACAGATTTTTTACATGCACAGCAGTCCATAAATTATCACAACGGCAGTTTGTAATTCTATCGGAAAATGTTGGGATTAGATTTTCCCATATCACAACGGCAGTTTGCAATTCTATCGGAAAATTTAGGGTTTAGATTTTTCCAAGCCACAAAGGCACTTTGTAGTTCTATTGGTAAATTTTGGTTTAGATTTTTGTGACAGCAGTTGTAGCTGTAGTTGCAAATTCTTTTACTGTTGAATTCTTTTTAATATTGTCAGAGTTGTACGATGACATCGCGGGAGGCATTAATTGCACGGAAGTTATCAGGACTACCATTCGTTATGTCACCTGATGTCCATGAGGAAATAAGACAGTCTATCGCAGATTACTTCCTTGACGACACCCACGATAGCGATAGCGAACTGTCAACATCTGATGCTGAGAGTCATGATGCAAACGAAACCACAGCTGAGTTATCCCATTTCCTAGCTACAACAGTTACAACTTCACTAATGCCAAATACCGCTGCATCCGTCTCTGTCGCTCGACAAGCATCCACTCCAACACCGGTCTTTGTTATCAATCCAGCAACAATCCCTGAGGCCGAGAGGAATATTCTTGGTGTTGGTGTGCACAGCCTTGGAGATGAGGGTCAAAGTGGAGTGGAAGAGAAAGAGAAAGAAGTGAAACTCGTTGAAGAGATGCAGGTGAAGAAGTGTTGCAGCAACAACTGTCTTGCAAAGATACCAATCGACACCATCATCTCCTGCCGTGAACAGTGCCGTGAACTGCAAGTTCGATGTGATCAACATGTTGATCACCTACATTTAATTCTGCTTGGTCACTTTGATGCTTGCTTACAGGACAGTAAAAAGACATCGAGCAGCAAGAAAAAGCCTACAGACCGAAGTCGCACCAGGCTGATGCACACCTTCCACGGCATGCCTGTCTGTATTGATTCATTCCACTTCTTGCACGACATAAGTCGTCGTGTAACAAGGAATTTGAAGCTGCAGTTTGAACAGTACGGCCTAGAACCAAGCGCCCACGGTAACGTGCTGAAGACGTCGTTGTCAAAAGCACTCCCGTTTGAGATGCGTTGTGACGTAGTGAAGTTTATTGAGAACTATGCGCTGAACAATGCTCTCGTTCTTCCAGGACGAACAGCTGGAACCAAAAACCCAGATATTTTACTACTACCCTGTGGGACAACCAAGAGCAAAGTTCATACTCTGTACGTTCAGGCATGTGGAGACAATAGATCCATGTCATTTGCTGCTTTCACTGCCACTTGGAGGATGTTTCTACCAGGGATTTGTATTCAGAAACCCCGGACTGATCTGTGCTCTACCTGCAAACAGCAAACTGTAAGTCTGCAGAAGCTGCGTTCACTGGACGAAGATGTTCGCAAAGATCTATTAAGTCAATCACTGAAGCATCTTGAAGTCGTGTCCGAACAGCGGCAGTATTACAAAGATTGCATTTCGAATGCAAACATTGCACTTCCACCACAATTTCAATTTGGCCAGGTGTCAGATTCTGCTGTAGTGCAACACTTCAGCTTCGACTTTGCACAACAGGTCTTCATACCAAACTCTAGCCAGCAGGTAGGGCCAATCTACTTCCTTGTACCATACAAGTTGGCTCTTTTCGGAATTATGTGTGAACCTATGAGCCGTATGGTGATTTACATTATTCCGGAAGCTGTCTTAGTAAGCAAAGGCTCAAACCTCGTCATAAGTTTGCTGCACCACTTTCTGTCGAAGTATGCTGCCGGTGTTACTCAGATGGTGTTCAACGCAGACAACTGTGTAGGGCAGAACAAGAATAATACAGTCCTTCAGTACCTGATGTGGAGGGTTGTTACAGGGCTCAGTTCAAGGATTGAACTGGCGTTCATGATATCCGGACACACTAAGTTCGGTCCAGACTACGGGTTTGGCATATTTAACCCCTTGGCTGCCACGCCATCAAGGGCTAAACGACACCCCGAGTGCCAGCACAAAACATATAAATTTGCGCAAAAATTTATTGTTGTAATTTTTGTTTCTGAGGTGTTGCAATGATTATAATTTGTGATTACATCAATACAAATCTCATGTTTATGATTGTGAACAATGCCTTTGTAATTTATTTTAACTGGAAACTGACAAATTGGTATGATAGAAAGGCATGGGTTTGTAGAACTGAATGTTCACAGCAAGTGCTGCTGACAGCGTCAATGTTTAGTCAGATTTCCAGTAAGTATTTATTTTGGTATGAAAAGCAGCAAAGCAATCGTCCATGCAAAGAGCAGTCTTTGATGGACACTTAGTGCAGTAGACTATACGGCATATGTGAATCATCCGAATCCATACCACTTTTATCCGGATCAACGCTTACGGACTCGTCGTCAGATTCATCTAAACTGATTTCGCTCTCTATTTCACTATAATCGCTGTCTTCTAACATATTGAGAACTTCCTTCTTAGTAAAAAAATTCGGCCGTGTTCAATTGTCTATTGTGATCGCAAAATGTTAAAATTTATCACAAAGAACGTTCAAATCAACTTTCAAACATCTGTCATAAAACGCCAAAAACCGTTCAACATTAGCATGTTCTAACTCCAACAGCAGCGTCACAAAATTATCAGAAAAGTAGTCAAAGAGTAGCTCAAAGCATTGCAGAAATTACTATTGACCGTCAGGTGCCAAGATTTTGAATAATAAGCAGTGCCTTCAGTGCCAGACAGAGCACAGACGTAATCGTATAATTATATTGACGAGTAGGGGAAGGCGGGGCAAGACGGACCCCTGAGGTAAGATGGATCACCCTCTAATATACGAATTACAGTGGTGACATCTAGCTATGGTTTTAAATATTCATGACGGCATCGAGTATCTATGATATTGCGTTGTTGTTTCTTTGTTTTTGAGAAGCAGTGACATTTTATGCGGAAAAACTTAATTTTTGTGGTTTTCGATCTTATTCAGGTATTGTAAATTATTTGCTGTCAATTATTTGTTTCATGGTTTATAATTAATTTTATTGTAATCATTAATAGTGTAGTAACTGCTAAACTGTTTGCCGATGGATGAGTGAGCGATAATAGGGCTTTATTTGTTTATTTTGTATGTAAGCTATATAGCCGTGAATGGGGCAAGATGGACTCCTGGCTCGGGGTAAGACGGATCCCATGGGATCCGTCTTACCTCAAGCTCGGGGTAAGACGGATCCCATGGGATCCGTCTTACCTCAAGCATGGTTTTATGATTGGAGTTAGTTATTTCGAATATTGATTAATTAAAAGTTAAAAAATAGGCAGTTTTTTGCATTTATTTATTTTAGATTAGTTATCAATTATGAAAAAAATTGACCCATACAGCGAATCATTGTCCATGTTTAACCTGAATTAACGTGTAACCTTAACTTATCTGATTTGTTGTAGACATGGTTCGTACATATGTACGCAAGACCACGAGACAATCTTGGGATGAAGTTGCTATGCAGAATGCAGTGGAGACTGTCAGAAAAGGAGAAATGGGTGTGAAGAAAGCTAGCGTGGTTTTTAATGTGCCGAAGACTACATTGCGCAGGCGAGCCAGAAACAAGAACAAACGCGTCAATGCTGGTGCAAAAGATCTTGGTGGTCGAGTGCCTAAGCTGTGTGAAGTGATTGAAACAGATTTGGTTAATTACATCGTCAGAATGGAAGAAATGTTCTTCGGCCTCAGCATGGAGGATGTACGCAAATTAGCATATCAACTAGCAGTGTGCAATGGATTGGTGCAAGCAATAGAACCAAAGAAAGATGCGTTTGGCAAGGACTGGCTTAAAGGATTTTTGAGGCGCCATCCTAACATCACACCGAGAACGCCAGAAGCGACATCAGCAGCAAGAGCTCGAGGATTCAACCGTGTAGTTGTTGGAAAATTCTTCGACATGTATGAGTCGCTGGTAGACAAATATCATTTTACTCCAAACAACATTTACAACGTCGACGAGACTGGAATGACGACAGTTCAAGGCACTGGGGCTAAAATATTGGCATTAAAAGGTCGACGGCAGGTTGGCTGTTTAACTTCAGCGGAGCGTGGTCAACTGGTTACCGTTGTTGCGTGTATGAACGTTACCGGGTCCTTTGTGCCACCACTCTTCATTTTCCCCCGACACCGTATGAAAGCTGAATTAATGGATGGTTCTCCCCCTGGTTCAATATGTGTTTGTCACCCAAGTGGATGGATGCAGATGGAAATATTTAGCCGGTGGTTTGATCATTTTGTAACATGCTCTGGTGCCTCAAAGACTAATCCAGTGCTGCTTATCCTTGACGGTCACTCGACTCATGTACGAAATCTGGATATGATCAACAAAGCACGGGACCACGGTGTCGTCATTATATGCCTGCCTCCTCACTGCTCTCACAAGATGCAGCCACTGGATGTTTCATTCATGAAACCATTGTCGACATACTACAACACCGAGGTATCCAAGTGGCTTCGAAATCATCCAGGCAGAACAATTTCTACATTTCAAGTGGCACAGCTCCTCACACCAGCTTTTCAGAAAGCAGCCACAGCTCTAACAGCAGCAAATGGCTTCCGCAAAAGTGGTCTGTGGCCTGTCAATCGCGACATATTTGAAGACCACGAGTATGCAGCAGCAGATCCTACAGACCAACCACAGCCAGAGCCGTCAACAGTTAATGTCGAGGCGCCTGTCGCTGGTTGCTCGTCAGATGGTGATCAGTCAACAGTTAATGTCGAGGCGCCTGTCGGTGGTTGCTCGTCAGATGGTGATCAGTCAACAGTTAATGTCGAGGCGCCTGTCGCTGGTTGCTCGTCAGATGGTGATCAGTCAACAGTTAATGTCGAGGCGCCTGTCGCTGGTTGCTCGTCAGATGGTGATCAGTCAACAGTTAATGTCGAGGCGCCTGTCGCTGGTTGCTCGTCAGATGGTGATCAGTCAACAGTTAATGTCGAGGCGCCTGTCGCTGGTTGCTCGTCAGATGGTGATCAGTCAACTGTTAATGTCGAGGCGCCTGTCGCTGGTTGCTCGTCAGATGGTGATCAGTCATCCGAACCTTACGTTAAGAAACCCGCTAATATAGTTTCCTATACTGTGTCGTTGGGAACTTTACAGCAGACAGCCATCAATGATATTTCGACGTATGTCACTGCTGCAGATATCAGTCCTTTCCCAAAAAGTCTGGAAAGAAAGTCACGTGGAAAAAGCAGAGTTTGTGGAGCAGCTACTGTTCTGACTAGTACTCCACACAAGCAGCATCTGGAACAATTTCAGATGAAAAGTCCGAAAGTACAGAAACAAAGAATTGTTAAGGGAGGTGCTAGAAGAGCATTAGGCGTACCCAATGTGTCGACAAGACAAACGGATGATGGTGCTTCATCTGCCAAGAAGACGAGCAGAAAGAAGTCGAAGAAGAAGAGCACTGCTGGAGTGTCAGAAGACTTGACTCCGTGTGGCACCTGTAGCGTCACGTTCGCTTCAGACGTACAGAAAAAGACTGGACGTAGATGGGTTATGTGTTGCAAGTGCAACTGCTGGTATCACAATGAATGCCAAGGACTGCGTAACAATGCTCGGCCAAACAACTATATGTGTCTTACATGTGGCTGATAAGATAAGAGGACGATGACAATATTATTTTCAGATTTCGTGTTTGTTACATTGACTTGAGAATACTTGTAGTTACAGTTGTAACTTTAAAAATAATAGAAGTTCAACATAATCACTTCATAGTATATGTATATTGAATATAGACTACTGGGGTAAGATGGACTACATGGGGTCCAACTTGCCCTAATCAGGGGGCAAGATGGACCCTATAGTTAATTTTTTTAAATCCTGAAAAAACTGGAAATTGATATTGTATTATGTTAATTGTGTTTTCCTTATTACAGTATTTCATTTGCTGCGTAAGTTAGTAATCACGCCGTTTAAGTTAACAGTTTTGCAATACAAATAAATAAAAAAAATCATTAGAGGGTCCGTCTTGCCCCGCCTTCCCCTACCGTTCGTCAACAGGGCACACAGCATACACATAATTTATGACGAACACCGCTCGTCAATACGGCAGCCAAGGGGTTAAGCGTCTTTATAGACATGCAGAAGTTAACTCAGTGGATGAAGTGTGTAATCTGATGAGCGGTTCAAAGCTGTTGATTGCTGAACCAGTTGGCACGGAACAGGGTGAAGTGCGTATACCATGCTATGACTGGCAATCAAAGTTTGCTTCACTGGGTAAAATCTCTGGTATTAAACAGAATCATCATTTTTCATTTGACAGAGTGAAGCCGAATGTATGCTCTGTTAGGACATATGCTCAGTCCGCAGTTGCAGAAACTACGGTAGATTGGGACAACGAATCGATGTCTTCTGAAATGCCAGAGATTCTCATCCCAGCCGGTTTGTCCCATGCCAGGAAGGAGTACCTCTATGCAAAAATACGAAAGTATGTATCAAATGACATGAAGGACAGACTGTGCCCAAAGCCAGCTGATGCAGTGGAAGATATGCCAGAAACTTCAGCTGTGCAGAAAACTGTGCAGCCAACTGTTGTGCCTGTTAAAGAAGTCAGCAGTAGGAAAGCCAAGCAAGTTGCAGGCAAAAGTCTGCTTACTCGTTCTGTAGCTGCAACATCCGGTACTGAACAAATTCCAACCACCATGGGGCTATCCATGCCTCATAGGAAGCGTGCTGCTCCAACCTGTGGTTACTGTGGTTTTCAGGGACATAGAGATTCCTTTAGGTCAGGCAAACCTCTGTGTCCAAAACGCAAAGCAGAGTGTGGACAAAAATGTGATGAAATCTGACTAAATGAGGCTTATGTGGCACGACTTCATTTTGAGATAATGATCGATTTTAGTGAAAAATGCGTCATATGGTCGAATTTAAGTTTATATAATTTTTGTTTAGTACACACTATAATCTACTTATTCGCCAAGTATTTAAGCTTAAATCAGTCTAGAAATATTTTTATTAATTTTGTTTGTGAATATTGGTTGATTTGAAATGTGTCAAAATCGGACTTTTTAGTGCATTTTCAAATCTTTGCCGTTTCTCACATAATGCATCACCCCTGTTGAAATTGGTATCGTCCGAAAGCTGCGACTTTGGGCTAGTTAACGGAGGTCACATAAATTATGTTAATTTTTATTAGTCCTTGCTAATTGGCTGTACTTTAGAGGCAGTTTTGGTAAACACATGTTGCTAGGGCGATCACGTGACACGAATAGTGTCGCCTGATTGGCTGACTGGCACATCCGGGAAACTTGCTGTGCTTGTTCGATCGAATGTTGCGGCATTGTTGCGGTTATTACAGGCGGCACGTGTACATCATTTTTATCATTAATAATAAAATGGACCGTGAACAAACTGTGGCAGACATTATAAATAATATAAGTAGAACGAACTTATCGTCGGCGGCATCCAGCAGTGAGTGGGACGAGTTAGTGAGCGATTATTTTTGTCGCGCGTCGTCGGACACGGACAGCGGCAGTGATGACGAAGAGGAAGACATGCAGGAAGATTCAGACTTGGAAGCAGCTTCAGTCACTGTCGACCCCGTAAGCGATTTAACAAAGAGCAGCTATCTCTTTGTCTCAGACTGTCAGGATGACGAAATGGCGAAGATTGCTCGTTTCAAGTAAGTTCCATACATGAATTTTTAGTTGCCTTTAGCCAGCGACGATCAGGCCTGCTATCGAGAGTCCTGTTGTAATGTAATGTAATCAAAAATTTATATAGCGCCACTCAGAAGTCAGAGGCGCTCCCGACCCGGGTCAGTGTCATCACTGACAAAAAGAAAAGTCTTAAGGCGTTTGCGGCATAATAAAATGGACCTTTTGCGAGCACCGTAATCGTTCAGCGGGGTGCCTTTTCCATAGTTATGCCTACCACCTGGAATGGGCTTCCTCCTCTGAATAGCTGCCTTAAGGGTCACGTTGTTTTCTTGATTGATTGAGATTGCTTATTTTGATTTTGCAGAAGGGTGGCTGACTTTGTAATTGGAATATTTTACCGTAAATAAAAAATTATGACTACATTAAACCCAACAGGTGCTATGAGAACAGAAACTCGCTCTTCGAAAGGACACGACATTCAGTAATTTTAACAAATTTTTTGCTGTATTTTGTGTAGATGCACCTGTCAGCATGCATCCGGATCGCCATGTTATACACAGTTCTCGGCGGATGAGATCTTTCAATGCAGACTTGAAATGATCGAACTGACGTCAGGTATTAATCTGGTCTATTTGTTATAAACGGTTACTAGCATTAAAAAATAGTTATTATAATTTTATTTGTGTATTTATTATTTTCTCAAGTTTTGGAATGAAGGACTGCGCTTCAAATCAATAAGGCTATAAGCGCCAACTCACGTTAAAGAACAAGCTGCAGCTAAGTATAGCCGATGACCCGCTAGTCAAGTCTTCAGACAGGTGGGCTTACTGCGGGCATATTCTACCGACATGGTGAGTTTACCAATGAAGTGCATCTATCCAGTTAATATTATTTTTCCTTGTTGCTGTTTTGTGTGGCAGAAGAAAAAGATATGCTGCTGCTTGGAATCGTAAGCTGTGTGACGGACATTTCCAGCACTACTCACCGCAGCAAAAAAGCTAAAGATGACAGCCATGTACGTCAGCGTCAGAGAAGCTACTACATGAAAAATGGCAAAAAAATCTGCCGTGCTGCCTTCATGTTCCTGTATAGGTAGGTTGTTTACTTCATTTATGAAATTGCTTGTGTTTCGGTAAGGAAGCTTTAGAAAGTGCAGTAGTTTCGGAGATTATATCTAACCTAAAAATTGAACTTTTCAGTATGTGTGTGTGTGTATGTATGCATGTATGTATGTATGTATGTAATGATTGAATGGCTCATTATGTAATGCATAAAATTAATATCATCGTTGTGAAGACTATCAGCTTGAGCAATTGTTGCCAAATTTGGCCTAACAGACATTTCGGGGTCACAACGCTCTCTCGCAGGTCACAGTGAGCTGGTCATTCAAAAGTCCTCGTGATAAAAAAATAATTCTTGTTGTCATTGAATGATTGAATGGCAACTCCTCACCAACATGAAGACTATTATTATTCACCAGGGAGCCGGTAGGAAGGTATATTTCAATATCCAAATGCCAATGAGACTTAGAACCTAAAGTAGACAGCTACTTGTACTGTTATCGATTGGGACAAGGCCCGCATACTTAATAATATCTAACCATAATTGTTTGTTAATGTTTAGGTAACAAATTATGGCAAAAGGAATATCAGGGCCTAATTGTTTTGCTACTTTTTTTCAGCATCTCCAAGAATAAGCTGGCAGCCTTGTCCAAGTGGTACAGGGAACATGGCCTCAGTACTCGCAGAAAGAAGTCTGGGGGCCGGAAATGCAACACTCTTTCTCTGGAGCTGGACGACACCAGACGGGTTACAACCTTCATCTCAAACTATGCAGAAAAAAATGCCATCAGATTGCCTGGTCGAGTTGCTACTCAATTCCACAGCAACGTCCAACTACTGCCTACAAGCACTACAAAAGGTGAAGTCTGCCGTCTGTACGCAGAGTCGATCAAGGAAACAGGTACTGGAAGCATGAAACTGTAATAAATTTTAATCATTCAGTCGAAATTTATATAGTGCCCACCGCCCTTCAAGGTCTTAACTCAGAGGCGCTCTCAACCAAGGCCCAGCAGTCTCGAGATGACGTGGAACGATGCTGTCGAAGTGGCGATGGACAGAGTGGAGTGGAGAAACTGCATTGCCCGAAGTGCAGAGCTGCACGGGAAGGACTAAGGTACTAAGGTAGGGTACTGAGGATAAATAGAAATTAATTTTAAAAATCTAAATATTTGGCACCAAGTTAAAAGTGTGATAAGGTTTGGTCTTGTTTTCCTTCTTCAGGGCAACTTTTATAAATAATTACCAGAATGGGATTACGTTAAATACATTAAAAGCAGAGTCTCACATATTTATTATTCTTAGTATGTAATCATTATGTTTTAGGACACCGTATCGTTGGAGAGGTCGCCTTTTGCCGGCTGTGGCGTGAGCTTCTGCCACACATTGTGATTTCTCGTCCCATGACTGACTTGTGTTGGACATGCCAGCAGCTCTACCGGGACATTGCAAGCTCAAGTAACTTGCCTGAGCCTGTCAAAGCAGCAAAGCTGAAGAAGTTGCAGGGGCATCTTGATCTTGCCCAGGAAGAGCGGTCAGTGTACCAGCAGATGGTCGAGGCATCGAGGTCTGTATGCAATACTCCTCTGGGACCACATAGTCCATGCAGCAACCCAAATCCTGGTCACTACAGCTTCGACTTTGCGCAGCAAGTGCATCTACCTCATGATACCATGCAGCCGGGTCCTTTGTACTTTATGTGCCCTCGGAAGGTCGGCATCTTTGGAGTTTGTTGTGAAGGAATACCACAACAGGTGAACTTCTTAATCGACGAATCTCATTGCACGTCGAAAGGATCCATCAGTGTAATAAGCTACCTACACTACTTCTTCGAGCATTACGGCTCTGGAGAATGTGAAGTGGATCTGCATTGTGATAATTGCTGTGGGCAAAATAAAAACAACTTTGTCCTGGCTTATTTCATGTGGAGAGTGCTGATGGGCCTGCATCGACGAGTTAGTCTTCATTTCCTAATTGCCGGCCACACTAAATTTTCCCCAGACTGGTGCTTTGGTCTGCTGAAGCAACGATTTAGACGAACGACTGTGTCCAGTTTGGAAGACCTTGCTGCATGTGTCGAGAAAAGCACGCGAACAAGGGCTAATGTGGCTCAACTCACCGGATTAGAGAACGGACCACCAATCGTACCAATTTACGATTGGCAGGCATTTCTCTCTCCGATGTTTAAACCTCTCCAGGGAATCATGAGCCACCACCATTTCACATTCTCCTCGGACAATCCAGGCACTGTCGTGTACAAGGAATTCTGGCGTAGTGATGAAAAGCAACACATGATGCTCAAGATTCCTGTCGTGCAGGTATGTTCAGTCAATTTACTCTCTGATTTTTTATTTTTTATATTACTTTTAACACTTTCTATGGAGCTAGTTATGTCTGCACTATAATGTTATCAGTTATAACTTATAACCGGTAGTTAGGTCGTCACATGACACACGTAGCCTGGAGTTCACTCACTTCGCCCTGCACTTGCGATGGTTCCCTATCATTTCGTCGCCGATCATTTCGTCGTGTTCATTTCGTCGCTGATCATTTCGTCGAAAATCATTTCGTCGCGTGTCATTTCGTCGCGTTCATTTCGTCGTGTTCGTTTCGTCGTGTTCATTTCGTCGCCGATCAATTCGTCGCGTTTCAATTGGTCGCACTCATTTCGTCGTGTTCATTTCGTCGTGTTCATGTCGTCGCAAATCATTTCGTCGCGTTTTAAACACAACAGCTTATTTGGTAGCAATTTGATTATGCCTTCGGTGTAATCGTAGGCGTTTGTTTGTTACTTGCTGCTCAGTAATTGATTTTAACAGATCATTAGCCTTATTAGTTTTCGCAGTTCACCTTGCGATAAGTAAACAAAGATTGACGGTGCGTCTGACAGATTCTAAACAAGTCGCAACAGCCAACGGGTATAATCTATTTATCTAAAAGATTATTTGCTTGCTTGCGATTGGTTGTATGCCAATGAAGGTTCATCTATATAAACCGAACAGTCCATGACCAGCCATAGAAACACAGAAATGTCGCTGTTAACGTTTGTGAAGAGTAGCAGAGGCGGCGAGAAGGCAGTGTATGAAGGTTACATTTATACAAAGGAAAAAGAAAAAAACGGAAAAAGATACTGGCGCTGTGAACTGAGAACATTGTACAATACCTTAAGAACATCGCTCACAATATTGTGTTTTGAACCCAATTCACTTGGGCATAGGACGACACAACATTCATGGGACTTTTGATTTAGGCTTATCACTTTTTCACCACCTCCAAGTAGGCCTCATTTAGGACGACCCAACATGCGCCGCTCTTTTCATTTATGCTTACTTGTTTAGAACGGTAATAAACATGTTGTAGTTGCGTATTAACAGTGAATGTATAATTTTTGTCTAAACTGTTATAAATAAATTAGCATGTACCCATAGCTCTACACTGTTATTTTCGTTTGATTGGCGACACACAAATCGACGAACTTATTTGACGACGATATACATGAGACGATTTAAACTGCGACGAATACAATGAAAGTGCCATGACATTGTTTTCCAACACATAATTATGTTCTAAATGAGATGGTATGTGATATGCCAATTCACTGTAACGCAGCAATCTCCACATAATTATTTGAAACGCGTAAATTGAGTTAAACAGAAATATAATAATATTCATAGAGCAATTATATATTAACGTCCGCACATCTCTTGTGTTTTTGATCTTTGCACACCAATTTGATTTGACATAGTGCTTGTGAATAAGCTGGTTCCCGCGACCTTGCTTTTGTGGGCGCTCTAGAAATATCGAGAATACGATTAAATGATTAAATGATTTTGACACATCTGGCAGTTATAGGCCTATGGTTTCGCACAGAGACATCCCTATGAAATGATTTGCGACGAAATGATTTGCGACGAAATGAAAACGACGAAATGAACGCGACGAAATGAGTGCGACCAATTGAAACGCGACGAAATGAACACTCGACGAAATGAACACGACGAAACGAACACGACGAAATGAACGCGACGAAATGAAACGCGACGAAATGATTTTCGACGAAATGATCGGCGACGAAATGAACACGACGAAATGATCGGCGGCGAAATGAACGGCCACCCTTGCGATTCCTCACATTCTGACTTAACGTGCGATGCAAATCACATAATGAAAACAATACTTGCTTTCTTACTCACTCGCTGGCTCAGTGAGTATGTTATTTGTCAATAATGATTACAGAACCAACTTATCTGATGTGTGTTATGTAATGCTATTTTTCAGGTACCACGTGAGTTGCCAACATTGTGTCCGTCGCCAGGTCTGCCTCTCCAGCGACAGTGGTATTTGTGGGATGTCATCCGCGATTTCTGTCCTGTGACATGCAGGGACATTCTGTGTCCACAACCAAAACAGCCAAAGCCAAAGTCGGGTGTCGCTGCTGTGGATGATGTCCCACCAGCTTCGGAGCCAGCTGCAGCCAAGTCTGCTATGTCAGCTCGAAGTCGTGGTGTAAGTCGTGGACGTAGTCGTGAAGTGGTCGTCAGTGTCACTCATGAAGCTGATTGATTGATTGATTGATTGAGTTTAACGGCACTTCAGCACATAATTGGCTATTTCGTGCCTTAACATGATTTTGAAACTGCTTTGTTTATTTTATACTAAAAACGTTTGGAGTTGATAAATAGGATAAACTTTAAAAAAAGAGCAATCTGAGCATCACAAGTAAAATTAATAAATTAGGTTAAAACACGTTAAAGCTTAAGTCAACATTAAAAATTTCATAAACTATGTAAATCATATCTATTTAAAATCTTCCAACATTACACTTTGTTGTACAGTTGTATTTCTTTCAAATACAGCAAAATATTCTTTGGAGGAACATGTTCAAAAATATCAGAAAGGGATTGTTCCATATAATATTTTTGCCTTGTCGGTGTAAAATCAACACATGACACCAGTATGTGTTCTACAGTTAGAGGGCAATTGCATCCCACACATTGGGGTGCATCTTCTTTCTTAAGTAAATGAACATGTGTAAGATAAGTATGACCTATTCGTAGCCGTGCTAAGACTACTTCATCTCTACGGTTGTCTTGGGAGGCATGGTGCCATCTTTCTATATTAGGATTAATAGTATGGAGTTTATTACGATCCATGCTACTCCACTTTAACTTCCATTGATCATATACATAAGCATCTATGTATTGCTTGGCATCAGAATATGGCACTTTGCAGTATGACACTGCATCTGAAAGGGCTGCTTTGGCAGCTGCATCTGCAGCCTCATTACCTCTAATGCCAACATGACCTGGCACCCAGCAAAATGTAACCATTTTGCCAGACATTGTAATCCGGTGATACTTGGATACTACATCTACCACAAGCGAGTGGTTAAGATTACAACCTGCGACAGCTTGCAAGGATGACAGTGAATCACTAATTATTAAAAACTGTTTCCTTCTGGATTTACCTGTAATATCCAGAGCTAGAAGGAGACCTGTAAGTTCAGCTGTGTAGATAGAAGTTTTATTTGGAAGTCGTACTGATAAGGAACTATCCTCTGCAAATGCACTTGCGGCTACTGTGTCACCTGCTTTTGAGCCATCGGTATATATTTTTATGTATGATGTATAGTTTGATAGTAGTTCTTGAAACATACATTTATATATATCTGGACTAGTGTCAGACTTCTTATATTCATGCAATTCAAGCAGCACCTGAGGTCTACAAAGGGACCATGGCGGAAGAGGACCAATGGTCTGCTCTGCAATACAACTGATGTCAAAGTCCAGATCTTCTAGATGGGGCTGTAGGCGAATACCTAGTGGTGGTATAGCAGTTGTCCTGTTGTTAAATAGCTGCCGATTGTCTGGTTGAAATACACACTGGTATGTTGGATTCCTTGTGTTACTCTTAAGCCTAGATACATACTGAAGCTCCAGTTTTGTCCTTCGTAAAGATAAGGGGGTGACGTCAGCCTCCACCTCAAGACTAGCAACTGGTGATGTGCGAAAAGCACCTAGACAAAGGCGTAGAGCCTGATTCTGAATAGGATCAAGAACTTTCAAATAAGATGGTCGTGCACTGCCATAAACCACTGATCCATACTCTAGCTTTGATCTTATAACTGCATTGTACAGTCGAAGTAAGATGACTCTGTCAGCTCCCCAGTCAGTATGTGCTACAACCTTAAGAAGGTTCAAGGCTTTGATTCCCTTTTTCTTCAGATACTGTATGTGCTGCTTGAAAGTAAGTTTTTTATCGAATACTATGCCCAAGAATTTATACTCTGTGACCACTGGGATCCTACATCCCGAGATTGTGAGTTCTGGGTCAGGGTGCAATCCTCGTTTATTGCAGAAGTGCATACAAACAGTTTTAGATTTTGAAAATTTAAAGCCATTTTCATTACACCAAATCACCATTTTATTCAGACATCTTTGAAGCTGTCTTTCAATTGATGCCATACTGGATGATGTATAGCAGATGAGTAGATCATCGACATACAAAGAACAGTCAACTCCTGTGCCCAGACATTTAACAATACTATTTATCTTTAATATAAATAGTGTGGTAGACAGGATGCTACCTTGTGGTACTCCAGCTTCTTGCTCATATGAACCAGACAAACAGTTTCCGATGCGTACTTTAAAAGTACGATCGGCTAAAAAACCAGATATGAAATCAGGCAGTTTGCCACGAAGACCAGCTTCGTGCAGGTCCTTCATGATACCATATTTCCACGTAGTATCATATGCTTTTTCGATATCGAAAAAGATAGCGACGGCATGATGTTTTCGTATGAATGCCTGGCGTACTATAGATTCAAGACGGACAACTTGATCTATAGTACTTCGCTGACGACGGAAGCCACTCTGGTCTTCAGTTAAGATATTATTCGCCTCCAAATACCACATTAATCTCGTATTGACCATTCGTTCCATGGTTTTGCATAAACAGCTAGTAAGAGCTATTGGTCGGTAGTTTGATGGGTTTGTGTCATCTTTACCGGGTTTAGGTATTGGGATCACCGTTGCATCTCTCCACAGAGAAGGGAATGCCCCAGAATCCCAAATTCTATTGAAAATGTTGAGCAGTGTCATCAGGCTGGACTCAGGGAGGTGTTTAAGTAATTGATAATGGATGTTATCTGGGCCAGGAGAGGAGTCATGTGCCTTGTTTAATGAATCTTGAAGCTCAGCAATAGTGAAGGATTCATTATAAATTTCATTGTTATTAGAAGAGAACTTTAATGGAATCTTTTCCATTTTAGTTTTATACACATTAAAGGATTCGTTATAGTGTGCAGATGATGAGTTCTCTGCAAAAGCTTCACCTAATGTATTTGCAATATCCTGGATTTCAGTGACAGTATTTCCATCAGTATGAAGGTGCTTTATTGGTGATGACTTAGCCTTCCCATCAATTTTTCTAACCATATTCCAAATCTTTTTCATTGGAGTATGGTGATTGAGTTTCGACACATAGCTTCTCCAGCTTATACGTTTCGAGGAACGGATGGTTCGCCTGGCGGTGGCTCGTGAAATTCGGTATTTGGCAAGATTTTGAGCATCAGGATGTTTCTGAAGATGTCTCAAATCTTGTTTTCGTTGATAGACAACGGATCTACAGTTGTCATCAAACCAGGGTTTATTAATACGTCTTGGATTTGTCGAGGTTGTGGGAATAGATGCTTTCGCGGCCTTGAATACATATCCTGTAAATTTGCTAATTGGATCCTCGTCTTCCATCATCTCAGACTCTTCGATGTATGTACTACATAGATGTTGGAATTCTTCCCAATTAGCTCTGCTCATAGCCCATCTATTAGGTTGCTCACTTGGTGGAGTCGCTGTAGACTTGAGAACAACAGGGATGTGATCACTACCATGAGCATCACTATCAACGATCCACTGAAAGTCCAAGAAAACATCTGGATCGCACAATGAGAGATCAAGAGCCGATTGTTCACCAGATGCTGGGTGTACATATGTATAATATGACTTGTCATTTAGCAAGCATATATCTAGTTCCATAAGGATATTTTCTAGCCGTTTTCCTTTAGAGTCCAATTTCTTGCAACCCCAAACTGGGCTGTGTGCATTAAAGTCGCCAAGTAATAAAAATGGTTTGGGCAGCTGAGAAATTAAATCCTTAAGGTCTTGCTCTGTCCATTTGGTATGAGGCGGTAGATAGATGGAGCATATAGTAAGAGCTTTTGGTACAGACACCCGTATTGCTATTGCTTGCAGGGATGTTCTTAGTTGTAACTGGCTATGCGGTGTGATCTTGCTGACCAGTATCCCAACTCCTCCTGAGTGGTTCCCATTCACTTCAGATCCAGGACAGTAGTAACATGAAAAATGCTTTACTGCAAGATCCTTATCACCCAGCATCGTCTCTTGGAGGCATAAAGCAACTGGATTATATTGATGAATTAACAGTTGTAATTCATCGAAGTTGGATCGCAAACCTCGACAATTCCATTGTAAAATATTAATAGATTTAGTAGCCATTATGGGGGTAAAATAGGTTTAAAATCTTTTTTACCCTTGATTGATGTAGAAGATGTAGAAGGCTGACCTCCTTCCACCTCCATTTCATCAATTTCATCCAGACTACCATACTTATTGTAGCCCTGGATTGGATCCTCAGATCCCTTTGAAACCCTGTTAGAAGCAGCCTTCTTTCCAGGGGGAATTTTACGTGTAGGTAAGTTTGTGGAACTAGTTTCTCCTTTGTCAGACTTAGCACCAGAAGTTTTCAGCATTGGTTTTTCACTAGGATAAACAGGGCTTGGAGTTATCATCATTGTGTTGAAGTCATCCGTTCCATCTGTGGAAGTTGCAGTGCTTTTATGGGTGGTCAGAGAAATGTCTAGAGGAGCAGGCTGCTTAGTCCAAGTTATATCAGTCTGAGTTGCTATTGATGTTGTTTTCTTTGATGCTTTAACAGAGTTTGCATAGGAAGGAATTGAGGGATTTGATGTTCTATCTACAATAGTCCTTGCTTCAGCAAATGAAACTGATTGTGTCACTTTGATTTTTTGTATCTCTCGCTCTCTCTTCCATTTAGGACATTCCTTTGAATACGCTGGGTGATTCTCTCCACAGTTAACACACTTAGGGGTCTTCTGGCAATGGATCTCACGTGTTTCTGTGTGTCCTTCCTCACCACATCGCGGACAGGTGTCTTCTCTTTTGCAATTGGCTCTGTGATGTCCAAACCGTTGACATTTAAAACACCGCATTGGCTGGGGGATGAAAATATCCACTTTCAGGTTGATGTATCCTGCTTTGATGACCTTTGGGGGCACATGGTTTTCGAATGTTAGGATAATAGTGTCAGTTGGTCTAACTTGTCCGTCTCTTTTTATGGTCATTCTTTTTGCTTTTGAGACACCCTGCTCCCTCAGTCCATCTACAATCTCTTCCTCAGAACAATCTCTCAAGTCAGGTGCTCTTACAACTCCCTGGCTCGAGTTTAGGCTACGATGGCCCGAAACCTTAACTGGGATGTTGACGAAACTTTTGATTTTTAACAAATTGTCAGCCTGTGATTTGCGTTCTACTTCAATCATAATACTTCCTGAGCGCATACGCTGGGCTGCTGGTCTCCCAAGCAAGCCTGTCAGTGCTTTACCTATTATGAAAGGTGAAAGTTTAGAAAGCTGTTGGTGTGCTTCGTCATCTTCCCCAGAGATAACGAGAAATCTTGGGAACATGACATTAGCCTCCTCGTCCGAAAAGTCTTCCTTTGCTCTTTTTTTTATTATTTTGTGAACCCATATGTGTGAAGTTAATATTCATCTCCCGTGGTCCCCACCCACCACGGAGCCCAACATGGGAACATCTGGAGGCACGAGCGGAGCTCTAGTGCACAGACGTTAGGGCTGCACAGGAGATATACTCAGAGGTGACCCCGATTGACCCATAAGCCACCGCCTTCTACAGTCTCCTGTCACCATAGAAACTGCCAGATGTTTACAAGTGTCCACATTCTTTAAAAAAAAGTCCATTAATCATTTTAAACGCTGACTACTTTGCAAGACTAGATAGAGAGACTGTAGGGCATGGCGTGACCAGCCGATTAGTCGAACCGGGTCCATCCGACTTCCCGTCTAGGTGAATCCGAGGCCAAAGCGACGTGTTGCAGCTAACCATGCCGCAGCATGGCAGCCACTCAGTAACCAGAATCCTCTTCTCCACCGACACGGGATCGCAGCCCACGGCAAACAGGCTGCCTCCTTTTAGTCGCCTCTTACGACATGCAGGAGGATACAGCGGACCAATTCACTCATGAAGCCACACCTACGGTGGAGACAACTGCTGCTACAACGATTACTTCTGCTCGGGGTCGTGGGCGTGGACGTCTAAATCGTGAAACAGCACCCACAGTGGAGACAACTGCGGAAGCGTCAACTATTTCACATCAGAGTCATGGTCATGGAGTGGTCATCAGTGTCACTCATGAAGCCACACCTACGGTGGAGACAACTGCTGCTACAACGATTACTTCTGCTCGGGGTCGTGGGCGTGGACGTCTAAATCGTGAAACAGCACCCACAGTGGAGACAACTGCGGAAGCGTCAACTATTTCACATCAGAGTCATGGTCATGGAGTGGTCATCAGTGTCACTCATGAAGCCACACCTACGGTGGAGACAACTGCTGCTACAACGATTACTTCTGCTCGGGGTCGTGGGCGTGGACGTCTAAATCGTGAAACAGCACCCACAGTGGAGACAACTGCGGAAGCGTCAACTATTTCACATCAGAGTCATGGTCATGGAGTGGTCATCAGTGTCACTCATGAAGCCACACCTATGGTGGAGACAACTGCTGCTGCAACCGTTACTTCTTCTCGTGGACGTGCTCGTGGAGGTGGTCGTGGAACTGGCCGGATCGTGTAATGCATGAAAATGCACCCACGGAAGCGTCAACTGTTTCGCGCCGTGGTCGACGTGCATCTATTATCTAAGTCGTTTTTAAAGCAATTATTATGACTTTTGACTGCATAAAGAGTAGCTACAATAACAGTTCATTTGAATTTAAGTTATTATCATTTTACAATTTATTTCTTTGAATTATTTAGTCATATTGAACTATAGCGAGTATTTTATTTTTTTCTTAAATTTGGCTGATCTTTGTAGGATAATATCCTGAGCTATAGTCAATGCAGTCAAGCAGTTTTGATATCCTATTAAAGAGAAAAGTTTCCTGTTTAAAATGATATAAAATACATGTAGTTGCATTAAACGTATGTGCACGTTGCTAAGGACTATTTATGTCGCATCTTTGAATCGCGTTTCCCGAAAACTTCAATTTCGCAGTTTCGGAGTTTAAAATAGTCATAACTCTGTCAAATATTGGTATATTTGATCAAGTAAGGGCTCATTTTAAATGGAGAAGTTCACTGTTTAATTTGGTATGAAAATCTCAATTTTCGATTTTTTTTACATAAGCCTCCTTTTGTCAGATCTCATCACATTTGCCGAAGACATTATTAAACGGAGCATGGTTGGAAGAAGCGAATTCTTTGTTTGACTATCGTTCAACTCTGTAAGTCTTACTCGGGACCTCCTAGACGTCACTTAACGAGAAACCTACACTGACTTACAATATCCTAAGGCAAAGACCACCAATCCAACCTTGCCATCTGACTACCGTCCACTCTGTGCTACCAGTGCTCTCTCGGATAGTGGAATGTATAGTTGTCCACACCTACCTATATCCTAGTTTTGTTGATATGCCTGAACCGATGTCTCTTCATGACCAATATGCCTTTCGACCAACTGGCTCGACCACCGCTGCTCTGATATCCATTATACATCACGCTTCGGATCTAATCAAGAGTAACGATCATGTTGTTATAATCTCTATGGACTACTCAAAAGCATTTGATTCTATCAAACACTCTGCAATAACAAGCTTATTAGCATCATTGAACATTCCAGATTGTATCTAGAACTGGCTCGTCAACTATCTACATGGCAGGAAACACTCAACTCGCTTTAAAGGAGTTACATCTGCTTCTATAACCATCAACGCCAGTGTCATCCAGGGATCTGTTATAGGCCCTGCTGATTTCATAGTAGGTACATCTGACCTCCACCCTCTTCATTCACAGAACCGTCTATCTAAATATGCTGATGATTCCTATCTCTTTATTGGCTCCAATCACTTATCTACTGCAACGGATGACCTCCAACACATCACCAACTGGTCTAAAGGAAAGAACTTGCGGATCAATTCTGACAAAACACGTGAAATTGCTATTATCAGACGCAACAAGAGCTCACTCTCAACCCATTCATCCATCTCTGGAGTTCCCCGTACAAAATCCATCAAGGCATTGGGAGTTTTTATTGGAGATAAATTAACAGTTACAGACCACATCAACAAGATTATCTGCATTGGTACTGCCTCACTCTATGCCATCAGAACCCTCAAGGCTCACGGGACCTCCATGCAAGAGCTCCAAACTATCGCTAGAGCTACTATCATATCCAGAATTATGTATGCCTCTCCTGCATGGTTCGGTCTTACAAGTGGATTGGACAAAACCCGCCTTGAGGGCCTCATGAACAAACTTAGACAAGAGGCTGATAAGGTGCTTTTCAAAGCTGTTCAGGGAAATGAACTCCATGTCCTTCGTAACCTCTTCCCACTACAACGCGAACCATTATATAACTTTAGAGAAAGGGCTCACAATTTCATCCTCCCCAATAAAGACTCGTTAAACTTTATCCCAAGAATGTTATTCAAAAACATGTACTAACTATTTTGACCATAAGCTTTAAGCAGCCATACTGTTAATTTTGCTAATGTAAACCTACAGCATTCTGTCTGTTGTTTAATGAATTAAACGAATATACATACATAAACTAACACTTCGGAACCAGAAGACGACAGTTTTAGTGATTCTCCAACAGATGTGACTGAAACCCATATGGATGACGAAGCACTCCAGGTGACCGATAAAAAGAATATCAGTTGGTCCCGCCATTCTTTCAGCGGCAATGCAGAGACGTTTGTAGCTGGACTGCCAACGGATCAAAATGAGTCTGTATTGTCCCCGTACCAATATTTCAAACGTTACATTCCGGACGAGTCATTTCAGCTGATGGCAGACATGACAATTTTTTTAAAAATACACGCAAATTTCACAGCACGACTTCCAGTGAGATGGAGGTGTTAGTGGGTTTGCATATGTCAATGGGAACTTTGAAATTTCCTCGATTTCGAATGTACTGGTCTTCTGGCTTGATGATGAAAATGGTCGAAGTGGCATGTCTCGTCACCGATTTTTCAAGTTATGTTCAAATTGGCACTTTGTAAACAACCTGGAAAAGCCTGCGGACAACAACGATACTTTTTACAAAGTCTGGCCACTTTTTCATGCAATTCGTCGATGCTGTGAGTCACTTCAGATGGAAGAGGAGATCTGCGTGGATGAGCAAATGGTTCCATTTACTGGAACACTGAATGTGAAACAGCATATCAAGGGTAAACCTCACCCATGGGGTGTGAAACTGTTTGTACTGTGTGGGAGAAGTGGCATGGCCTATGACTTTATCATTTACCATGGCTCTAGAACCGAACTGTTACCTGCTACTATGAAAAATTTGGTCAAGGTACTGCAGTTGTACTTCATCTGTGCCAGCGCATCAAATTGCCATACCAACGTCTGTTTTTTGACAATTATTTTACAACATTCAACCTGATGGAAGCCCTGGTGGCTAAGAAGATCTATGCTGCTGGAACTGCACGATTTAATCGTTTTGTAAATCCACGTCTGAAGTCAGACAAAGTTTTGTCCAAACAACGTGGAAGCTTTGACCAGGTATATTCAGTTGCGTTTGAAATTTTGTTACTTTTAGTAATAATAATAATAACAATGATGATTTCTATGTCGCCGTAACACAGCCATACCATTACAAGGGCACCTCACATACTATATTAGTATAGACCTTACAAAATAAATAAGTCTTGGGCCAGATATTGCGTTGTGTAGTCTAAATTTGACATTTTAGAACCACTAAAAACAGTAGTTCATTGTAATTTGGTTTGTAGTCTTTTACATTAGTCAAATATTGGTTGAGTGATCACAGTAGGGGCCTACTATGCCAGAGAAAGGTAAGCCTACCTGCTTTCTGGGCTATTGATGTAGATCTGGACCATCTTCAACAACATATTTTTAGGATGATCTAGTTGTGATTATATATTTCAGAATGCGCACCATAATTCGGTTAGCAATTTGTTCAATAAAATTTAATGATTATACTTGTGCTTAACATGATAAAATTCTACCTTCTTATTTACTTACCACCTACTTACTTAGTATCACTGAGTTCAACGCTAAGTTGCATTATATGTTTTATTTGCAATGGCTGCAATACTCATTTGCTTTATTATACTTGTCAAGTTATGTTGTGGAATTTCTGACTTTCAGGTAACAAGCAGCAGTGGTGCCATTGTTTTGGTCAAGTGGTATGACAACTGACCCGTAACTCTAGCATCAAACTTCATTGGTGCCGGTGCTGTTGATGACGTTAGGAGGTGGGACAAAAGCTCTGTCTTTTGTGATGGTGAGACGTCCCGAAATTGTACAACAGTACAAAGCATCCATGGGTGGAGTTGATAAATTGGATCAGCTAATTAGCCTGTATCGCACCGTCATAAAATCCAGGTAGTGGACTCTGAGGATGATCTGTCATGGTGTAGACTTGGCAGTTGTGAACAGCTGGTTGGAATACAAACAGGATGCAGCTCGTTCTGGAATGCGTGAGAAGGACATGGACGATTTACTGGCATTTAGACTTCAGTTTTCGATGTGATTTTCGATAATATATCCAAATAACTTATTTGTTTTGACTAAACTACAGATTTTATCAATACAATGGAAACATATCGGATTCGGAAATGCAGAAAGCCACGGACGGACTAGATCGACGGACACATACTGCCGATACTGTTCGGCATACAAGAAAGTGAAGTTGGACAGCAATGGTTGTGCGAAATATGCACGAATAGGAGAGTTTGCAGAGGATGCAAATTGCGAAGACAGGTGCATTTCTTTAAAGACGATTCCACACGATGTATCACTTGCTCAAAAGCATCTATCAATCGTGTTCGCTACTCTGTCCGAAACGTATTCGAACAGCAACATCTACCAACCGATCCAAAAGCTCGAGACATCACAATGATCATCGATAGATTGAAGGGCAACATCACATCAATTTTGGAACAACAATTATCTGGAAAAGGGTATGTCTTCGATATTTTTCAAACATTGAACTTTATTCAATAAAAATGTCGTTCATTGTATGAAATATGATTATCAGTTTGTAGATATCAGTGTTACTTCTATTAACTGAAACTGTAACAGCAGAATAACTGAAAAATCTTTGCCAGTTAACTGTAACTGAAACTGAAAAACGTTGAATAACTGAAACTGTAATAGAAACTGAAAAACAATAACTGTATAACTGAAGAATCAAAAGGAGTTAACTTGAAAATAAAACAAGTGCTTTTTTTACTTACTTATTGAACGGAAATTCTAGTCTACTACACTAAGTTATCTATGTTCATTTCACTTCCGGTTCCTGTCCCTTTCCTATTCCTTTCCTGCTCAGGCTTCGGCGGTAAACTGTTAAACAATCTTCGACTAGAACCATGTTTAAGCCAAGTAGCGGAAGAAAATTAGAAAGCGGCGTGTGGGAACATTTTGTTTTTGAAGCGGCAATAGACAACAGTCGCTGTTGCGTTCGCACTGGTGATAAAAATGACGCAGAAAACCACGAGTGTGGTACGCTACTTAACGGGAAAAATGCAACAAATCTTCGCAATCATCTACAGAGCAGGCATAAAGATGTGTATGCGACGCTGCAGGTCAAGGAAAAACAAAAGAAAGAACCTGCTGACAAAGTCAAAAGCAATCAATTGAAGCTCAAAGTCACGGTAAGTGAATTATGGATAATTTATCGGAAACAAAATATCAATCAGCATATCTACTAGATATGCTGATTGATATTTTGTTTCCGGTCATGTGATACATAGATTTCAAGTTTGAGCGGGAAAACCCTGATGGAAGCACAGGATCTACAACTGCACACTTCAAATCTGAGTCATCGATTCTTCTGAATCCATCCAACATATCCGATCAACTGGAAGTTGCTGTCTCAAGAATCGATGTGCTTACAGACAGCTTCATTAACGACGATTCCGGTTGGACGATTGACAGTGCTGACAACCTCGTCATCACATGATCGAATACGATCCGATCGGCAGATCATCATACATTCCATCACCAAAATGGTGAGCGGATAATAAAGTCACTCTAAACATTATGAATAAGGACAATTTCTGCTTCTTGTATTGCAATCTCGCGCATGTACATCCAGAGAAGAAACAAGCAGATCGTATAACCAAATATACACCATATAAGCGGGAATTAAAAATTGAAGGACTAGCATTCCCCATGGAGATTGGCGAAATTCCTACATTTGAAACGCGTAACCCGGATTTTGCTATCTAAGTCATATGCATAAGCTCTGATGAAGACCACAACATTATGCTTAAATTTTTGCGCACTTTGAATTGTAGATGAACAACCAACTTTTTAAGGAGTCGATTGGAAACGGTCGCTATCTAACAGCATCCATTTTCAAGGATGAAATTATGGTACACATTCACGAATATGCAGAGGCTGGGAAAACCTCATCCAACCAAAAAGGGAGCCTCATTCAACAAGTCGGCATGGGTGAAACTTCTTAGTCACTTCAACGAAATGGACAGAATGGTGGATCTTTTAAATTCGAACCAGAATGCTCACTTCAACCATCATGTTGATCAACGCTACTACGTTTCCATCAACAACCAATTCAAATGCATAAACATCCGGTGTTATTTCCTACCGCCAAACTGTGCTAAAGAACGTCCAACGAAGAGCGACATTGCATTACGTTTGGAGGAGTGGGACCTTCTACTAAAGACAATCCCAATCCTACATGATCGCTTACCAGAATTGAAAGGCGCTACATCAAGCAATAATGCTTTACACCATTTGAACCAGCAGGACTATCTGAACTGTAAGCTGTGTAACCCATTCCAAACCAAATCTTAAGATTAAACGTAAAGAGTCATTTTTGAACATTTTCTAAAATAATTTTTAGTACTTTATATTGTTGGTTATTCAATAGTGCACATCTCTTTTGTAAATTAAACATTTCTGAATAATTTCTGATGTATTTTATTAAATATGTGAAAGTGTGTGACGAAAAATATTTTTTGTCACGTAATGTGTTTGAAGCCTCATTCGCACACTACGTATGCATTTCCAATGGATAACTACAACATAACACATAATGATAATTCTCACAAGTTACAAGGTGCTCTTTTCTAACACATCAACTGGACTGTATTCTTCATCCTCTCAAGTCTTCAATTTTTTCATTACATAGCTCTGGGTCATTTATATAGCTCACGCAAAATACTATCATTCAAGTTATTAACATACTAATGATTTTTTTAATGTTTTGTCCTATATTTTTCGTCCTCTTATTCAAGTACCTAATAGGATTACGAAAGCATCCTCCTCCTTGATCGATAACATCTTCACTAACTCCTTCAATTTTAAAGATAGTCCAGGTCTACTACTTACAGATGTTAGTGATCATCTCCCTATCTTTGTTGTTATTGATCATTTTTTAAAGTCCATTAGCAAGACCAAATTTGTGTCTTATCGCCCTAATAGTGATATGGCTCTCTCTAATCTTCAAGCTGCCCTTAATTTAGAAAACTGGTGTGAGACATTAAACCTAAATGACCTTGACCTTATCCTCAATTCCTTGAATAATAAATTACTTGATTGCTATAATACTAGTCATCCCCTAATAACTAGAAAAGCTAGAATATATAAATCTAAAATGAAATCTTGGTTGTCTTTGTCCTTGCTCAAATCTTGCAAAGTTAAGAATAAACTTTATAAAATATTTCTGAAAACTAAAACTGACAAGGCATTGACTAAATATAAAAACTATAAAAACAAACTAACTGCCATCCTACGCAACTGCGAAAAATCGTACTACGCTGATCTCCTTGAACAACATAGAACTAACCTTAGGGAAACTTGGAAGATTATTAAAACTTTGTTACAGCAAAAAGGCCAGAGCGTCTCTAATTTGCCCCTTATTGTTAATGGTATTGCTATTGAGGATCCCACCACTTGTGCTAATCATTTTAATGACTATTTTGTTTCTATAGGACCTAAAATGGCTGCTACTATTCCCCCAACTTCCACCCCTTATTCCTCTTACCTAAAAACTCCTAACCCTAGTTGTCTGTTTATTACACCGGTTAATGAAAGTGAAATTGCCGATATCATCTCTAATCTTAAAATCACTAAACCTTATGATCGTTGTGAATTGCCTGTTCCTATCATTAAAAAACTTGCGCCTATTATTTCCAAACCTATTGCTCATCTAATCAATCAGTCATTTATAACAGGCATTGTTCCCAGAAGTATAAAACTTGCCAATATCTCTCCTATTTTTAAATCTAATGACTGCCAAGACATGGCTAACTACAGGTCTATATCTAAACTTACCTGTTTTTCAAAAATTCTTGAAAGAGCCATGCACTCTAGATTATGTAATTTTCTTGAAATGACAAATATCCTATATGACAAGCAATTTGGCTTCAGAAAAGGTCACTCCACTCACTACTCATGCTATCCTAGAAGTTGTTGACAAATTATCTGATGCCATTGATATTCGTAATACAGCTATTGGTGTTTTCCCGGACTTATCGAAGGCTTTCGATACAATCAAACATGATATTCTAATTGATAAACTCGGCCATTACGGCATTAGAGGAATTGTCCTAGAGTGGTTTAAATCTTACTTATCCAATAGACAACAGCTAGTAACCTATCGTGGAGCGTTGTCTGACTTGGCTACTATACGTTCTGGGGTTCCCCAAGGGTCTATCTTTGGCCCTCTGCTTTTTTAAATTTATATTAATGATATTTGTAATTGCTCCAATAAGCTTCTCTTTTATTTATTTGCCGATGACACCACTGTTTTTATCTCCTCTAACAATATAAATGATTTGTTTGAATGCATGAACTCTGAATTACTCCATTTGGCTGATTGGTTTAATGCTAATTCCTTATCTCTTAACATTAAAAAATCCAATTATATCTTATTCTCCAGTATAGGAAAGAAGATTCCCGAGGACCCATCTAAAACTATCATTCTTAACCATATCCCCATTAATCGTGTATCCCAGACCAAATTTCTGGGATTAATCATTGATGAGCATCTTAGCTGGAAATTCCATATCACCCTTATCAAAAATAAGATTGCTAAATCCATTGGAATAATTAACAGGCTTAAAAATATTCTTCCACTCCCTACGCTTAAAACACTTTATAACACCTTTGTCCTACCTTATCTTAATTATGGTATTATCATATGGGCAGGTGGATAAAAAACTCACCTTGAACCCCTGCTACTGTTACAGAAACGTGCTGTTAGAATCATCTCAGGCTCCCACTATTTGGCTGCCTCTGCAGGCCTATTTAAAAACCTTGAACTGTTTACGACTTATATAAACTCCAACTGGCAGTATTTATGTACCGACACCAGTATTACAGACGCCAGCGCCCAGAGGAGAGTCTCAGCGATCTACTCCATGACATCAGACGCCTGGTTGTACTTGCATACCCAGTACCGTCGAATGAGACCACAGAAATTGTGGCGAGAGACGCTTTTCTCGAGGGAATCAGGGATCGGGAATTGTCGTTGAAGATCAGAGAAAAAGAGCCAAGAACAATTGACGAGGCGTATAGGATGGCGCTACGACTTAGCGCATACCAACAAATAGCTGACATGGAGGATAGACGACAACCACCACCGAGGGTACACGGGACGTTTGAGGTCGATCCCAATGAACAACTTAAGATGCAACTAGACGGATTTTTCGAGAATCAAAAGAAGTGGCAACGTGAATTGGAAGATAAAATCTCTCGACAGCTGGGCGAACTCAGAGACCGCAACAGGACGGAAAGAGATTATGGACACGATACACGTACTCCAGAGAACTCCAACCGCGGTGTGATTTGTTATAACTGCGGGAGGACAGGGCACATAGCTCGTCGCTGCCGCCAGCCACGCCGGCGAATCGCAACTTGAACGCTGCCGCAACCGATTCCGATGACCAAGAGATATCTGAAACGGTTGTTACAAACCACACGACACGTGAACGACCATCGGTGTTGACGAATAATGCTATCTACATTCGGGCAAATATTCATCAACGGTCACGCTTATGTCTAATAGATACTGGGTCAGAAGTCAGCATCATACCTCTCTCGAATGTTGAAGGATTGGATTTACAACCCAGTACACGCAGACTTTTGGCAGCGAATGGCACAGCGATAAACGTTTTGGAAGAAATCACCATTCCGCTAAGGGTCTGGAAAGGATTCGAGTTGGAAACGCAGTTCCTTGTTTCCGATCAAGTTCTCGAACCAATGCTGGGAATGGACTGGCTCCGACGACACAGATGCCGTATGGGGTTCGGAAACGGGGCTTTATTCGTCGGAAGGAGGCGCATCTCGCTCGTCAGAGGGGATGGATCTACCTGGTGCAGACGAGTTGTGGTGGCGGAAGAGGTAACCATATCGCCACGCTCTCAACGAGACGTGTCGTTTAAGATGATGTATGGAGACCTAGGGACCACGGCTCCGAATTGGATGACAGAGACGGCTGAAATATTACAAGGTGTCCATGTCGCTCGAGTGGTGATGGACGATCGAGCTGAGTCGGCGCAAGTCTGGGTAGTGAACATAGGAGAGCAACCGGCAACGCTAAGTAAAGACTTGTTGATAAGTGAATTACATCCTGTACAATTTGCGGAGGAAGAAGAAGAATTGGACAGGGATAAAGCAGGACTCGATAAGGAAGTACTGGAGGGGTTAATGAAAGATCTTCCAGAGGATACACCACGAGAAGCAAAGGAGGGCTTGAAACATTTGTTGGAACAATATGGAGACGTCTTCTCTACATCGGAAATGGACCTGGGGAGAACTACCATGTGTGAGCACCGTATTGAGACGGGATCCAGTCGGCCAGTGAGACAGCCTTTGAGGAGACAGCCGCGGTCGTACCAAGCACCCGTCGACAGGCAGCTTGGAGAAACGTCGATAGTCAATGAAATGTCTGGATCGAATGTCGTGAATGGTTGGGTTTACTGGGACGATGTGATCGTATTCGGAAAATCCGAACGTCTGCGCCTGGAGAGCATGGAATCTGTGTTTCGGCGACTGCGGGCCGCAAGTCTTGCGCTAAAGCCGAGCACATGTCGCCTCCTGAAACGCACAGTCAATCTCTTGGAACACATTGTGTCTGCTGCAGGAAACACAGTTGACCCGTCCAAGGTACGAGAAGTAACCTTGTGGTTCCAACGGCCAGGCGAGGCATGCGCCTGTCTTGGATTATGCACGAACTGTTGGAAATTCATATTCGGATTTTCTAAGGTGGTTGTACCTCAGATCACTCGCAAGAAAAAGGCGGAAGTGTTTCTCTTGGATAAAGCCTGTTGGAATTTTGAACGTTCGATTCACTCAGCTTATGTGTATGAGATGGGAGAAAAGATGGAATCAGCCTATGAACTAGTGCGTGTCAGTCTACGAAGAGCCGCCGAAAGACGTAACAAAAATTACGACCTACGAGTGAGACCAGCAGAGATCGTCGTTGGCGACTGGGTTTACCATTACTCACCTAGGAAATATGTGGGCCGCAGCCCTAAGCTGGAGCAGTGTCATGGAGGGCCTTTCATGGTTGTACAGCGTTACGGTGATGTGAACTTTCGACTACAGAAATCTCCTAGATCGGCATCTTTCGTAACACATGTGGATAAATTACGGATTTGTCATAATCGACGGAGAGGGGAGTGGGACGAGGCGACAGCTGGATCACAAGTTGATTTGCCTGTGCCAGAACGTTTACGACCAGGGCCACGCGCACCTATGATTGCATATGGAGGCTACGGACGCCCTAACACACGAGGAAATGCCCTTGCAGCGATATCTGATGACTTGGCTGCAGGCTCACGGCCATTGAAAAAGGAGGCGGCGCCTAGTACAGCGCATGCAGGGCCTAGGAAGACGACAGCAACAGCTGCCGACCAGCTAGGCTTACAGCCATTGAAAAAGGGGGCGGAGTCACGCACAGCGCATGCAGGACCTAGGAAGACGACGGCAACAGCTGCCGACCGGCAGAGCTTACATCAATCGAAGAAGGGGGCGGAGCTACACGCACAGTCACTAGCACGCCAGCACGCTGCGCAACAGACAGACGTTGGCTCACGGCCTTAACGGTCCAGTAGAAAACCGTTGCGATTCGAATAACGAGTTGACGCCAGGTATAATGGCCAGCAAAGAAGAGACACGTTGTGCGGATGCGACTTTGGATTTTCTGATTCGACGACGATGGATGTTATGGAACAACATAGGTTGATTCACACGACGGTGAGCGTACGACGGGTCACCGAGGATACTATTTCCGCCACGGAGAAACCGGAATATTCCCCTATTGTGGAGGATGTATCCGACGCCTAAGTCTCGGTACTGGATTTCGATGAACTTCCCATATTGGAAGATCATATCATAGAGGATATTCTCCGTGATGCTGTATGTTCAACGGCAAGTGGAATGGAATTGGTTGATGTTGACGAGTTAAGTGAGGAGAGTTTCGTACGAAGGGCGAGAGGATTGGTTTTTACATTATCCATGAAGAATTTCCTGGATTTGATGAAAAAAGAATTTCCGACGGTTCCTGTGAAGTTTCAACGTGCATTTTTCAAGGGTTTCTTTCCCCCCAGCAATTTGGAAAAGGGTGAGAGCTTTGAAGACGTTATCATTGTAGATTGAACCCATAGGATCGGGATTAGGGACAGTTGAATACGTTGATTTGTTTTCGTCTGCTAGCAAGATAATAGACAATTATTGATTTTACTTTAGCGTTACACTGCGGGACACAGTGCTTAAGTGTGGGAAGAATGTGGAGGAATTTCCCTGGCGTTGTTTTAGTTGGTATCGGTGTTCCTTTATGGTTATTTCGTGTGACTATTTTTATATTTCTTTATAGTTGCTAGCTATTAGGCTTAAGTGTTGGCTATAGGCCGTAACTGTTTTGGCCTATGGGCTGCTAGGCTAAGCTTTGGCCTACGGGCTGCTAGGCTAAGTTTTGGCCTACGGGCTGCTAGGCTAGGTTTTGGCCTACGGGCTGCTAGGCTAGGTTTTGGCCTACGGGCTGCTAGGCTAGGTTTTGGCTTACGGGCTGCTAGGCTAGGTTTTGGCCTATGGGCTATTAGTTAAGACAGTTGAAGAAAGACAGTTGAACAGGACAGTCAAATAGGAGAGTTAACGCGGTAGAGTGGAGTAAAAGAAGCCGAGTGAAGTTGTTCGCATGAGCAGGACGTTCTGTTGGAGATCAGAAGATCATTTAAGTTTCACTTCTGTGGATTTTACAATGGAAGCGCTGCATTGAAATCTGTCGGAGTTTTCACCTTTCCTTGTCTGTGGATTGGATTTTACTGTCAATTACTTCAGTTTCATTGTCTATGGATTGGATTTTACTGTCAATTACTTCAGTTTCATTGTCTGTGGATTGGATTTACTGTCAATTACTTCAGTTTCATTGTCTGTGGATTGGATTTACTGTCAATTACTTCAGTTTCATTGCCGTGGATTGGATTTACTGTCAATTACTTCAGTTTCATTGTCTGTGGATTGGATTTACTGTCAATTACTTCAGTTTCATTGTCTGTGGATTGGATTTACTGTCAATTACTTCAGTTTCATTGCCGTGGATTGGATTTACTGTCAATTACTTCAGTTTCATTACCGTGGATTGGATTTACTGTCAATTACTTCAGTTTCATTGTCTGTGGATTGGATTTACTGTCAATTACTTCAGCTTCATTGCCGTGGATTGGATTTACTGTCAATTACTTCAGTTTCATTGTCTGTGGATTGGATTTACTGTCAATTACTTCAGTTTCATTGTCTGTGGATTGGATTTACTGTCAATTACTTCAGTTTCATTGTCTGTGGATTGGATTTACTGTCAATTACTTCAGTTTCATTGCCGTGGATTGGATTTACTGTCAATTACTTCAGTTTCATTGCCGTGGATTGGATTTACTGTCAATTACTTCAGTTTCATTGTCTGTGGATTGGATTTTACTGTCAATTACTTCAGTTTCATTGTCTGTGGATTGGATTTACTGTCAATTACTTCAGTTTCATTGTCTGTGGATTGGATTTACTGTCAATTACTTCAGTTTCATTGTCTGTGGATTGGATTTACTGTCAATTACTTCAGTTTCATTGCCGTGGATTGGATTTACTGTCAATTACTTCAGTTTCATTGCCGTGGATTGGATTTACTGTCAATTACTTCAGTTTCATTGCCGTGGATTGGATTTACTGTCAATTACTTCAGTTTCATTGCCATGGATTGGATTTACTGTCAATTACTTCAGTTTCATTGCTGTGGATTGGATTTACTGTCAATTACTTCAGTTTCATTACCGTGGATTGGATTTACTGTCAATTACTTCAGTTTCATTGCCGTGGATTGGATTTACTGTCAATTACTTCAGTTTCATTGCCGTGGATTGGATTTACTGTCAATTACTTCAGTTTCATTGACGTGGATTGGATTTACTGTCAATTACTTCAGTTTCATTGCTGTGGATTGGATTTACTGTCAATTACTTCAGTTTCATTGCCGTGGATTGGATTTACTGTCAATTACTTCAGTTTCATTGACGTGGATTGGATTTACTGTCAATTACTTCAGTTTCATTGCTGTGGATTGGATTTACTGTCAATTACTTCAGTTTCATTGCCGTGGATTGGATTTACTGTCAATTACTTCAGTTTCATTGACGTGGATTGGATTTACTGTCAATTACTTCAGTTTCATTGCCGTGGATTGGATTTACTGTCAATTACTTCAGTTTCATTGCCGTGGATTGGATTTACTGTCAATTACTTCAGTTTCATTGACGTGGATTGGATTTACTGTCAATTACTTCAGTTTCATTGCCGTGGATTGGATTTACTGTCAATTACTTCAGTTTCATTGCTGTGGATTGGATTTACTGTCAATTACTTCAGTTTCATTGCCATGGATTGGATTTACTGTCAATTACTTCAGTTTCATTGCCGTGGATTGGATTTACTGTCAATTACTTCAGTTTCATTGCCGTGGATTGGATTTACTGTCAATTACTTCAGTTTCATTGTCTGTGGATTGGATTTACTGTCAATTACTTCAGTTTCATTGCCGTGGATTGGATTTACTGTCAATTACTTCAGTTTCATTGCCGTGGATTGGATTTACTGTCAATTACTTCAGTTTCATTGCCGTGGATTGGATTTTACTGTCAACTACTTCAGTTTCATTGCCATGGATTGGATTTACTGTCAATTACTTCAGTTTCATTGCCGTGGATTGGATTTACTGTCAATTACTTCAGTTTCATTGTCTGTGGATTGGATTTACTGTCAATTACTTCAGTTTCATTGCCGTGGATTGGATTTACTGTCAATTACTTCAGTTTCATTGTCTGTGGATTGGATTTACTGTCAATTACTTCAGTTTCATTGTCTGTGGATTGGATTTACTGTCAATTACTTCAGTTTCATTGCCGTGGATTGGATTTACTGTCAATTACTTCAGTTTCATTACCGTGGATTGGATTTACTGTCAATTACTTCAGTTTCATTGTCTGTGGATTGGATTTACTGTCAATTACTTCAGCTTCATTGCCGTGGATTGGATTTACTGTCAATTACTTCAGTTTCATTGTCTGTGGATTGGATTTACTGTCAATTACTTCAGTTTCATTGTCTGTGGATTGGATTTACTGTCAATTACTTCAGTTTCATTGTCTGTGGATTGGATTTACTGTCAATTACTTCAGTTTCATTGCCGTGGATTGGATTTACTGTCAATTACTTCAGTTTCATTGCCGTGGATTGGATTTACTGTCAATTACTTCAGTTTCATTGTCTGTGGATTGGATTTTACTGTCAATTACTTCAGTTTCATTGTCTGTGGATTGGATTTACTGTCAATTACTTCAGTTTCATTGTCTGTGGATTGGATTTACTGTCAATTACTTCAGTTTCATTGTCTGTGGATTGGATTTACTGTCAATTACTTCAGTTTCATTGCCGTGGATTGGATTTACTGTCAATTACTTCAGTTTCATTGCCGTGGATTGGATTTACTGTCAATTACTTCAGTTTCATTGCCGTGGATTGGATTTACTGTCAATTACTTCAGTTTCATTGCCATGGATTGGATTTACTGTCAATTACTTCAGTTTCATTGCTGTGGATTGGATTTACTGTCAATTACTTCAGTTTCATTACCGTGGATTGGATTTACTGTCAATTACTTCAGTTTCATTGCCGTGGATTGGATTTACTGTCAATTACTTCAGTTTCATTGCCGTGGATTGGATTTACTGTCAATTACTTCAGTTTCATTGACGTGGATTGGATTTACTGTCAATTACTTCAGTTTCATTGCTGTGGATTGGATTTACTGTCAATTACTTCAGTTTCATTGCCGTGGATTGGATTTACTGTCAATTACTTCAGTTTCATTGACGTGGATTGGATTTACTGTCAATTACTTCAGTTTCATTGCTGTGGATTGGATTTACTGTCAATTACTTCAGTTTCATTGCCGTGGATTGGATTTACTGTCAATTACTTCAGTTTCATTGACGTGGATTGGATTTACTGTCAATTACTTCAGTTTCATTGCCGTGGATTGGATTTACTGTCAATTACTTCAGTTTCATTGCCGTGGATTGGATTTACTGTCAATTACTTCAGTTTCATTGACGTGGATTGGATTTACTGTCAATTACTTCAGTTTCATTGCCGTGGATTGGATTTACTGTCAATTACTTCAGTTTCATTGCTGTGGATTGGATTTACTGTCAATTACTTCAGTTTCATTGCCATGGATTGGATTTACTGTCAATTACTTCAGTTTCATTGCCGTGGATTGGATTTACTGTCAATTACTTCAGTTTCATTGCCGTGGATTGGATTTACTGTCAATTACTTCAGTTTCATTGTCTGTGGATTGGATTTACTGTCAATTACTTCAGTTTCATTGCCGTGGATTGGATTTACTGTCAATTACTTCAGTTTCATTGCCGTGGATTGGATTTACTGTCAATTACTTCAGTTTCATTGCCGTGGATTGGATTTTACTGTCAACTACTTCAGTTTCATTGCCATGGATTGGATTTACTGTCAATTACTTCAGTTTCATTGCCGTGGATTGGATTTACTGTCAATTACTTCAGTTTCATTGTCTGTGGATTGGATTTACTGTCAATTACTTCAGTTTCATTGCCGTGGATTGGATTTAATGTCAATTACTTCAGTTTCATTGCCATGGATTGGATTTAATGTCAATTACTTCAGTTTCATTGCCGTGGATTGGATTTACTGTCAATTACTTCAGTTTCATTGCCATGGATTGGATTTACTGTCAATTACTTCAGTTTCATTGCCGTGGATTGGATTTACTGTCAATTACTTCAGTTTCATTGCTGTGGATTGGATTTACTGTCAATTACTTCAGTTTCATTGCTGTGGATTGGATTTACTGTCAATTACTTCAGTTTCATTGCTGTGGATTGGATTTACTGTCAATTACTTCAGTTTCATTGCTGTGGATTGGATTTACTGTCAATTACTTCAGTTTCATTGCTGTGGATTGGATTTACTGTCAATTACTTCAGTTTCATTGCCGTGGATTGGATTTACTGTCAATTACTTCAGTTTCATTGTCTGTGGATTGGATTTACTGTCAATTACTTCAGCTTCATTGCCGTGGATTGGATTTACTGTCAATTACTTCAGTTTCATTGTCTGTGGATTGGATTTACTGTCAATTACTTCAGTTTCATTGCCATGGATTGGATTTACTGTCAATTACTTCAGTTTCATTGACGTGGATTGGATTTACTGTCAATTACTTCAGTTTCATTGCCGTGGATTGGATTTACTGTCAATTACTTCAGTTTCATTGCCGTGGATTGGATTTACTGTCAATTACTTCAGTTTCATTGCTGTGGATTGGATTTACTGTCAATTACTTCAGTTTCATTGCTGTGGATTGGATTTACTGTCAATTACTTCAGTTTCATTGCCGTGGATTGGATTTACTGTCAATTACTTCAGTTTCATTGCCGTGGATTGGATTTACTGTCAATTACTTCAGTTTCATTGTCTGTGGATTGGATTTACTGTCAATTACTTCAGTTTCATTGCTGTGGATTGGATTTACTGTCAATTACTTCAGTTTCATTGCTGTGGATTGGATTTACTGTCAATTACTTCAGTTTCATTGCTGTGGATTGGATTTACTGTCAATTACTTCAGTTTCATTGCCGTGGATTGGATTTACTGTCAATTACTTCAGTTTCATTGCCGTGGATTGGATTTACTGTCAATTACTTCAGTTTCATTGTCTGTGGATTGGATTTACTGTCAATTACTTCAGCTTCATTGCCGTGGATTGGATTTACTGTCAATTACTTCAGTTTCATTGCCGTGGATTGGATTTACTGTCAATTACTTCAGTTTCATTGCTGTGGATTGGATTTACTGTCAATTACTTCAGTTTCATTGCCGTGGATTGGATTTACTGTCAATTACTTCAGTTTCATTGCTGTGGATTGGATTTACTGTCAATTACTTCAGTTTCATTGCTGTGGATTGGATTTACTGTCAATTACTTCAGTTTCATTGCCGTGGATTGGATTTACTGTCAATTACTTCAGTTTCATTGCCGTGGATTGGATTTACTGTCAATTACTTCAGTTTCATTGTCTGTGGATTGGATTTACTGTCAATTACTTCAGCTTCATTGCTGTGGATTGGATTTACTGTCAATTACTTCAGTTTCATTGCTGTGGATTGGATTTACTGTCAATTACTTCAGTTTCATTGCTGTGGATTGGATTTACTGTCAATTACTTCAGTTTCATTGCTGTGGATTGGATTTACTGTCAATTACTTCAGTTTCATTGCTGTGGATTGGATTTACTGTCAATTACTTCAGTTTCATTGCTGTGGATTGGATTTACTGTCAATTACTTCAGTTTCATTGCTGTGGATTGGATTTACTGTCAATTACTTCAGTTTCATTGCCGTGGATTGGATTTACTGTCAATTACTTCAGTTTCATTGCCGTGGATTGGATTTACTGTCAATTACTTCAGTTTCATTGCCGTGGATTGGATTTACTGTCAATTACTTCAGTTTCATTGTCTGTGGATTGGATTTACTGTCAATTACTTCAGCTTCATTGCCGTGGATTGGATTTACTGTCAATTACTTCAGTTTCATTGACGTGGATTGGATTTACTGTCAATTACTTCAGTTTCATTGCTGTGGATTGGATTTACTGTCAATTACTTCAGTTTCATTGCTGTGGATTGGATTTACTGTCAATTACTTCAGTTTCATTGCTGTGGATTGGATTTACTGTCAATTACTTCAGTTTCATTGCTGTGGATTGGATTTACTGTCAATTACTTCAGTTTCATTGCTGTGGATTGGATTTACTGTCAATTACTTCAGTTTCATTGCTGTGGATTGGATTTACTGTCAATTACTTCAGTTTCATTGCTGTGGATTGGATTTACTGTCAATTACTTCAGTTTCATTGTCTGTGGATTGGATTTACTGTCAATTACTTCAGCTTCATTGCCGTGGATTGGATTTACTGTCAATTACTTCAGTTTCATTGTCTGTGGATTGGATTTACTGTCAATTACTTCAGTTTCATTGCCATGGATTGGATTTACTGTCAATTACTTCAGTTTCATTGACGTGGATTGGATTTACTGTCAATTACTTCAGTTTCATTGCCGTGGATTGGATTTACTGTCAATTACTTCAGTTTCATTGCTGTGGATTGGATTTACTGTCAATTACTTCAGTTTCATTGCCGTGGATTGGATTTACTGTCAATTACTTCAGTTTCATTACTGTGGATTGGATTTACTGTCAATTACTTCAGTTTCATTGCCGTGGATTGGATTTACTGTCAATTACTTCAGTTTCATTGTCTGTGGATTGGATTTACTGTCAATTACTTCAGCTTCATTGCTGTGGATTGGATTTACTGTCAATTACTTCAGTTTCATTGCCGTGGATTGGATTTACTGTCAATTACTTCAGTTTCATTGCCGTGGATTGGATTTACTGTCAATTACTTCAGTTTCATTGCTGTGGATTGGATTTACTGTCAATTACTTCAGTTTCATTGCCGTGGATTGGATTTACTGTCAATTACTTCAGTTTCATTGCTGTGGATTGGATTTACTGTCAATTACTTCAGTTTCATTGCTGTGGATTGGATTTACTGTCAATTACTTCAGTTTCATTGCCGTGGATTGGATTTACTGTCAATTACTTCAGTTTCATTGCCGTGGATTGGATTTACTGTCAATTACTTCAGTTTCATTGTCTGTGGATTGGATTTACTGTCAATTACTTCAGCTTCATTGCTGTGGATTGGATTTACTGTCAATTACTTCAGTTTCATTGCTGTGGATTGGATTTACTGTCAATTACTTCAGTTTCATTGCTGTGGATTGGATTTACTGTCAATTACTTCAGTTTCATTGCTGTGGATTGGATTTACTGTCAATTACTTCAGTTTCATTGCTGTGGATTGGATTTACTGTCAATTACTTCAGTTTCATTGCTGTGGATTGGATTTACTGTCAATTACTTCAGTTTCATTGCTGTGGATTGGATTTACTGTCAATTACTTCAGTTTCATTGCCGTGGATTGGATTTACTGTCAATTACTTCAGTTTCATTGCCGTGGATTGGATTTACTGTCAATTACTTCAGTTTCATTGCCGTGGATTGGATTTACTGTCAATTACTTCAGTTTCATTGTCTGTGGATTGGATTTACTGTCAATTACTTCAGCTTCATTGCCGTGGATTGGATTTACTGTCAATTACTTCAGTTTCATTGACGTGGATTGGATTTACTGTCAATTACTTCAGTTTCATTGCTGTGGATTGGATTTACTGTCAATTACTTCAGTTTCATTGCTGTGGATTGGATTTACTGTCAATTACTTCAGTTTCATTGCTGTGGATTGGATTTACTGTCAATTACTTCAGTTTCATTGCTGTGGATTGGATTTACTGTCAATTACTTCAGTTTCATTGCTGTGGATTGGATTTACTGTCAATTACTTCAGTTTCATTGCTGTGGATTGGATTTACTGTCAATTACTTCAGTTTCATTGCTGTGGATTGGATTTACTGTCAATTACTTCAGTTTCATTGTCTGTGGATTGGATTTACTGTCAATTACTTCAGCTTCATTGCCGTGGATTGGATTTACTGTCAATTACTTCAGTTTCATTGTCTGTGGATTGGATTTACTGTCAATTACTTCAGTTTCATTGCCATGGATTGGATTTACTGTCAATTACTTCAGTTTCATTGACGTGGATTGGATTTACTGTCAATTACTTCAGTTTCATTGCCGTGGATTGGATTTACTGTCAATTACTTCAGTTTCATTGCTGTGGATTGGATTTACTGTCAATTACTTCAGTTTCATTGCCGTGGATTGGATTTACTGTCAATTACTTCAGTTTCATTACTGTGGATTGGATTTACTGTCAATTACTTCAGTTTCATTGCCGTGGATTGGATTTACTGTCAATTACTTCAGTTTCATTGTCTGTGGATTGGATTTACTGTCAATTACTTCAGCTTCATTGCTGTGGATTGGATTTACTGTCAATTACTTCAGTTTCATTGCCGTGGATTGGATTTACTGTCAATTACTTCAGTTTCATTGCTGTGGATTGGATTTACTGTCAATTACTTCAGTTTCATTGCTGTGGATTGGATTTACTGTCAATTACTTCAGTTTCATTGCTGTGGATTGGATTTACTGTCAATTACTTCAGTTTCATTGCCGTGGATTGGATTTACTGTCAATTACTTCAGTTTCATTGTCTGTGGATTGGATTTACTGTCAATTACTTCAGCTTCATTGCCGTGGATTGGATTTACTGTCAATTACTTCAGTTTCATTGTCTGTGGATTGGATTTACTGTCAATTACTTCAGTTTCATTGCTGTGGATTGGATTTACTGTCAATTACTTCAGTTTCATTGCTGTGGATTGGATTTACTGTCAATTACTTCAGCTTCATTGCCGTGGATTGGATTTACTGTCAATTACTTCAGTTTCATTGTCTGTGGATTGGATTTACTGTCAATTACTTCAGTTTCATTGCCATGGATTGGATTTACTGTCAATTACTTCAGTTTCATTGCCGTGGATTGGATTTACTGTCAATTACTTCAGTTTCATTGTCTGTGGATTGGATTTACTGTCAATTACTTCAGTTTCATTGCCGTGGATTGGATTTACTGTCAATTACTTCAGTTTCATTGCCGTGGATTGGATTTACTGTCAATTACTTCAGTTTCATTGCCGTGGATTGGATTTACTGTCAATTACTTCAGTTTCATTGTCTGTGGATTGGATTTACTGTCAATTACTTCAGTTTCATTGCCATGGATTGGATTTACTGTCAATTACTTCAGTTTCATTGCTGTGGATTGGATTTACTGTCAATTACTTCAGTTTCATTACCGTGGATTGGATTTACTGTCAATTACTTCAGTTTCATTGCCGTGGATTGGATTTACTGTCAATTACTTCAGTTTCATTGCCGTGGATTGGATTTACTGTCAATTACTTCAGTTTCATTGCCGTGGATTGGATTTACTGTACATTACTTCAGTTTCATTGCTGTGGATTGGATTTACTGTCAATTACTTCAGTTTCATTACCGTGGATTGGATTTACTGTCAATTACTTCAGTTTCATTGCCATGGATTGGATTTACTGTCAGTTCTACAGTTTCTGTCTGGTGGCACTTTCATTTAAGGGATTTATGTTGGCCGCTTGTCGACAATAGATACGATTGTCGGCGTTGAAGTATAGGAATTCAGTCTGGACTAGTTAAATCACGTGTTTGTGAACCTTTGTTCTCAGTTTCGGATTTGTAATAAAGAAGAATGGAAATGTCTTTCAATCAAGCCTTGGTTAGATTTAATCAAGCCTAACTCACGTAGGCATCGTAGTTGTTTAGAGGAAAACCCTCGCTATCCTGGTAACTTTAGTAAGGAACCTCTAGTACAACCTCTAAAGGAGCAGCGGATACACATGCAAAGATAGTTAACACAGGAAAGCCGCTAGAGAGAGAGTATGCAGTATGTATACACTGAATCGATTCAATAAATTTGATTTGATTTGAGGTTAAATGTAATTGTGGTCCTATAGTGGTGGCTTGCATAACTTGGAGCCATAGTATAGAACTAAATAGGTTGACTGATTCCAAAATCCATGCACGACTTAAATGTTCAGCAAGCTTATAGTTTTGTAAATGCCCCTGAGATGTTGCTTTGACTGAGCGTTCGAGTAACCAAGGTATAGAAATGGATAAATAAATAGGTTGATTGATTCCTAAATCCTCGCACGACTTAAATTTTCAACAAGCCTATAGTTTTGCAAACGCTCTTGTGATGGTGTTTTGACTGAGCGTTTACAATTTTTTAATTCTTATTCATTAGCAGAAGCTGTTAGACATATTTATATGTATATACACATACACACACACGTTTCTGATATCCAATGGTAGCTGCATCAACCTTCATATGAAGCTATGAAAATTGATAAAGCATTCCGAATATCTGCAGAAGACATTACAACCCAAACTGTGGACCCATTGTATGTGGGATTTCATAGAGATGTAGGAGCATTATATGTGACTATTATTATTATTATTAAATAAATTTGTAACGCGCGCAATGTCACACCGAAATGTGAATCTGAGGCGCGGATAGTCAGCCGCCAGATGAAGATGCAATTAAAGATCCAAATGCTTGAAAGCCAAGAAGAAGTAGTAAGTTTTTAGCCGCTTTTTGAAGGAAGGAAGTGAAATTGAGCTTCGAAGAGAGAGCGGAAGCCGATTCCATTCCCTGGGTGCAGAGGCATGGAATGCACGCAAGCCCATAACTGTTTTGCATCGAGGTTCAGATAAAAGACTTGTGCCCGATGAACGCAAGCAACGAGGAGGAATGTAAGGAGTTAGTAGTGACTGAAGGTAGGAAGGTGCGTTGGTACTGAGAGATTTGAAGGTCAGACATGCCAATTTGAATTTTATCCTGCACTGAACAGGAAGCCAATGCAGTTGTTGGAGTAGGACTGAGGAACTAGTTTGTATTGGGACGCGCAGCACAACACGCGCTAAGGAGTTTTGGATGTGTTGCAACCTGTTGAGCTCAGTGACTGAGAGACCGACAAAAACGGCGTTAGCATAATCAAGGCGGGATGAGACAAGAGAACAGGCAATGGTTTGAGACATATCCATAGTCAGGGCTGACCTGATGTGACGTATTGCCCGAATGTGATAGAAACAAGATTTACAAATCGCGACCTGAGAATTACAAGGCCGTATGTCCAAAAATACTATATTTTGATCTTAGTAATCGCCTCTAAAGAATTAATAATAAGCCGTATGTCCTGTAAATATAGATAATGCACATACAATAGATTCACAGCTAGAGTTAAAATTACATAGCCGTATGTCCTATATTCAAGCTCTACCGAGTATTACACAGCTGTATGTCCGATATCCAATCAAGCAGCAGCACTGGAGCACGTGATATGTACATACGGCCTTGTAATTCTCAAAACTGTTTTAACAATGGCGGATCGACCAAAACGTGCTTGTCGGCGTATTTTAAGTGAAAGGGAAATGAAATTACTTCTGGAAGGCGAAGAAAGGTTCGTTACCTATAATTATTCTTCTGGCAAACTGAGTTGTCAATAAATCTTCCTGGGTTCGAGCCGCGCCGCAGGGCTTTAGATTTTCAATTTACTGTTGGCTGCCGATCATTGGCGCTTGGCTGTTGTGTTTGTTTGGCCCGGGTTAGTTAAAAGTAATAATCCCCCTCCCCTGCTCCTGGCATGGCCGCCCAGGAGTATTACAACACTTAGGCCGGGTGTTTCGAACCAAAGTTCTGTGAAGCTGACCTGCGTGTCATAGCTTAGTTGTCCGTATTTCGTATAATTGTAAATGTTACCGCAGTGTGTTTGCAGGCGGATTATTAAAGAAAAACATTATTATTTATTTTTATTATGTCCACATCTTAAAGAAATCAATTAAATAAGAAAACACACATAAACTGTAAATTATAATGTCTCTCTTCTTTAAGATCTCTTCTCTTCGGTAGCTTGGGCATACAATCATGGTGCCACCCTTCACGGTGTTGCTCTTCCTCTTTTATGCACCGTATCCATCCCACATCATCCAGTGCAGACCAATCATTTCTGTCTCGGTCTTCCTCTTTTCCTTGACCCTTCCATTCATCCCTCTATTATCTCCATATTAATACTGATTTACGTTTTTTTGTTTTAGTTATGATCAAAGCAGTGATGAGGACTTCACTCTGGAAGAAACACTGCCAGAAGAAGAAATATTGGAAGCGGTAAACAGTGTTGAAGAAGCAGTGGAAGAAGAAATTCAGGAAGAAGAATCGAATCTTGTTGCAACCAGAACGCTTGATGGCACTGATACAAGAATATGCAAAGAATTTTACCTCAAAACACTCGACATTGACGAAAAGAGAATTATAAATTCGCATTGCTCAAAAAATGAATCCGGAATTCCTATGCCATACAGAAGAGGAAAGAAGCAGCACACTAAATTTGTTAACACCAAAGATTTTATACGAAAGCATATAGAGTCAATTCCAAAAGTTGAAAGCCACTACTGTAGACGTGACACGAAAAAAGAATATTTCAGTGGTGATTTGAATCTTCAAATATTATATGAGGAATATACAAAGAAATGCTTAGAAGGTGACCAACAACCGGCTAAAGAACATATGTACCGCACAATTTTTAACCACGAATACAACATAGAATTCCATCAGCCCAAGAAAGACAGATGCGACACATGTGAGATCTTCAAAATGAACAGGAATCCCTCTGAAGAAGAGGCATTGATGAATGCTGCACATATCACAAGTAAAACAAAAACCAGAGAAGAAAGGGCCAAAGACAGACTTGACAAGACCGCCTGTGTTATTTGCTTTGATATGCAAAATGTGTTTTCGTTACCTCGGGGCAATGTATCAAATTTCTTCTATAAAAGGAAATTGAATGTCTACCATCTCACTGGGCATTGCTCTCTCACGAAGCAGTCCTATGGAGTTTTGTGGCCTGAAACCTTGAGTGGCCGGTCAGGCAACGATATAGCTAGCGGTCTGGTTGTTATTCTTGAAAAAGTGCTTGCCGACCATCCAGCAGTAACAGATTTAATACTCTGGAGTGATTCATGTGTTCCGCAGAATCGTAACAAAATAATGACAACTGCAATAAAGTTATTTATGCATGACCATCCATCAGTTAAAACTATTATACAGAAATTTTGCGAACCAGGACATAGTGAAGTACAGGAAGTAGACAATCTTCACAGTCAGATTGAGACGGCATTGGGCAATGCAGAAATCTACAGTCCACTGGGTTTGGTGCGAATATTAAAAAGGTGTCCAAGAAACAAACCATTGAAACTACAACAGCTACGAAAAGAAGACATGAAAGATTTTCAGTCAATAGCCGACAAGTTCAAGTTTGATGTTATTCCATACACCAAAGTGAAGACATTACAGTATTCAGCCTTTGAACCTATGAACATCAAATACAAGACAAGCTTCAGTTCTAATGATTGGTCAGAAGAGACTTTACAACAGAAGCTAAACAAAACTGAAAAACTTCGTAATAAACAGAAGAACCATCTTGATCAGCAGAACAATCTCTTTAGTGTGCCTTGTAATATAGCGAAAGTACAAAACTTGAGTGTTGAAAAAATGAAAGACCTGTCATCAATGTTGGCATTTATGCCACTGCAAGACAAAGCATACATGGAGTTACTTTGTAAAAAAATGCATCGAAAGTCATGTCAAAGAAATCAAGACGTAGTGTGGACCATATAAATCAAGAAGTTGGAGAAACATCAACAGAAACTATTGAACTTGCAAATGAGAATACCAAACTTGCTAGAAATCGTCGAGCTAAAATAAAAAAGTAACAAACTTAAGTACATTGAGAACAGTACGAACAACAACATTGAAAACGTGTGCTCTAACTACGTGCTGTAGTCCTAGTCGTAATATCAGCATTATTGGGTTTTCTCAAAGTCGAAAATATATCTAGGTATAGTAACAAACACTGTGCTAGACATATTTTTTGTGTTCTTTTTAGTTTCTAGACAGTATTGGTTTAATACTTTATACATTATCAATATCCTAAAAAATTGTTCAGTTTTATTGCTTTTCTTTAGGGCCTACTTTTAACATGCATGCACTTCAAAAATCAATTTACATCTGTTATAATACAGAAATTGAGCAAATTGAAATTAAATACTCAAAATTCTACCATGAGAATACTCTATTGTTACTACATAAATTAATAAAATTTGAGAATGACAAAGCTGTATGTCCAAAAATTGTCTTGGTCATCCTATAAAATGCTGAATTCTTCAACATTCAATAAACACAACAACATTATAAAGATAATTAATGAAGCCAGACTTCTATTTTAATTGAAGGAATTCAATACCACAACAATAAATTATTTTTTTTGGCAAGGGACATCATGCAAACTGGTTTTTCAGTTTAACTCAAAATGACTAAGAATGGACATACAGCCTTGTAATTCTCAGGTCGCGAAATGCTAGTTATGTGAGGTCGAAATGTGAGCTTATTGTCTAGGGTTACTCCAAGTGTTTTGACAGTATCTGACAGATGAACAGCAGTGCCCGCAAGGTCGATATTAGAAAGTGGAGGGAAAGAGCGCAGGCGCTGGCGTGACCCAAACAAAATTGCCTCAGACTTGTCAGGGTTTATGGCCAAACCATTGAGACAAAACCAGGAATACATAGATGAAAGACACTCTTCAAGTTTAAGTTTGCCAGACCGATCAGTGTGTGATAAAGCAATATGGAGTTGGGTATCATCCGCATACTGCTGTAATTGGATTCCAAAGTGATTAGCAATGCGACTGATTGGGGAAGTAAAGACAGTAAATAGTAAGGGGCCAAGGACAGATCCCTGTGGAACTCCAGCAGTGCAAACAGTAGGCTCAGACCGAGCGGTCCCAATGCTGACCTGCTGATTGCGGTCACGCAGGTAAGAAGCTAACCAGTTTAGGGCTGTCTCAGAGACACCGAAGCTATTGGCAAGTCTTGAAAGGAGTAACTGATGGTCAACAGTGTCACATGCTGCACTGAGGTCAAGACAAACTGAGAGGCAGGCTTTCCCATTGTCAATAGACGAGAATATGTTATCAAGTGTAGAGACAAGGGCAGTCTCAGTGGAATGGCCTTCGCAGTAAGCAGACTGGTAAGGACTGAAGTTAGGACAGGAAGTAATGTGTTTCTTAATACGAGTGAGAAAGAGACGTTCCAAGATCTTAGAAATGTTATTAAGGTTGGAGATAGGTCTGAAGTTTGAAAGGTTGCTGGAGTCTAGGTTAGGTTTTTTAAACAAGGGTGTGACTAAAGCAGATTTGAGGCATGACGGAAAACTATTGTCAGCATAATGTATGTCTTCAATACAAATACTAAATAGCATGTGAAAATCGAAATTTGTTACATTCATCAGATAAATCAAATACTCTACAACTTATCCAATTCAATCTATTATAATTATATATGCATTGGTATCAATATTTTGGAATGAGCTAGCCTCATTATACATACAAACAATATAGCGTGATTAGACATAAGCACACATATAAAGACAGACAGATACGGAGACATACAAACACACAGGTAAAAATTGATTGACAGGTCCATGCACTCCTATGGTTTGATTGACAGGTCACGTGACAATTTGGAGGCGTTGGGGGGGGGGGGGGGGGGGGTGGGTGGCTGTGCCAGTAGCAGCACTCTATCCTGGCATAATTAATGAGGTGGGGGCATGGCTGTGCCACACCCAGCCCTTATTCAACTACCGATACTTGCTGGACAAGTCAATATGCAGTGATAACATTCGTTGCAGAACACTTGAGGACCAGAGGCAACAGTGACGTTGGATTACTGCATCAAACATTGATTTTATGACTGGAACAGTTTCACTCTTTACTTCCACTAACTACCATCATGCTTGCACTAGTTTCTGTTGCTTGCATTCAACTGTAAGATTTCAGAGACAAACCTGTGGTGTGAAGGGAGGATGGTATTTGAATCGTGTCAGTGGGGGGCCCGGTAGAGTAATGGATAACACGCTGGCATAGAGCGCGAGAAGTAGCGAGTTCGAGCCTCTGTTGGGCGGATTTGCTTTCTAGGCTGCTATTAGCGCCATGTATTGCAGGCTGTCTGCTCAGTTAGTATAGTTAAGATTTGTGTATTTTGTGATCTCCGTTCTTCTGAATAGTTTAAACTGCATAATTGTACACTGTAACCAGTTGCGTTCTGTCAACCAAATTGATGAATAAAGAGAATACTATTACTATTATTACACTGGTCTACAGCAAATTTGATGTCTAAGTTTTTTCAGCTGATTTAGGACAATTTTCATGTGCTGAATGGAAAAATCACATTGGTTTTGTTTAGTGAGGTCAATTTTTTTTATATAGTGCCACATGAACTTTTTACGTGTCTATGCTTGCCATCGATATAAATAGTAAGTGAGATATCTATGCGTTTTAACTCTAGATTCTAGTTGGTTCTTTCATTTATTCAATTGTTGTTGCAGTGAAAAGATGGCTTCAGGTAGAAGATCTTGTAAAAATAAACCTTATGTATTTTGCTACATCTGTGGTGAATACACCCTTATTGCCAACAGGAACCCGGTCACCAACTTTGTAAAGCGTGCTTATCATTCTTATTTCGGTATGAAGCTGGGTGATCAAGATAAACTTTGGGCACCTCACATGATATGCAAGACCTGCATAGAGCATCTTCGTCAGTGGACCAAAGGAACAAGGAGTTCTTTGAAATTTGGAATCCCTATGGTTTGGAGGGAACCTTCCAACCATGCAACTGACTGTTACTTCTGTGCCATTGATGTAACTGGAATAAACAAGAAAAAGCGGAGCTGCCTCAAATATCCTGATCTGGAATCAGCACGTTGTACCATGCCCCACTGCGATGAGATTCCAGTGCCTGTATTTCATGATCTTCCCGACATGAGCGACGAAGAATTCTCCCCCTCTTCCAGTGTTGAAGAAGATGAAGGAGAAGAATTTGTTCCTGACGATGACGCTCCACATTCGTTCTCTCAACATGAGCTTAATGACCTTGTTCGTGATCTCAGCTTGTCAAAATCGAATGCTGAGCTGTTGGCATCGAGACTGAAGGACAAAAACCTTCTCTCTCATAGGGCTTGCATCACATTCTACCGAAGCACGCATGAAGAGTACCTCCCGTTTTTCACTAAAGATAATGACCTGGTGTATTGCACTGATATTGCACAGCTCCTGCATAAACTAGGGGTAACACAGTACAAAGAGTGGAGACTATTTATTGACAGCAGTAAGCGATCACTGAAATGTGTTCTATTGCATAATGGCAACCAGTTTGCCTCTGTGCCCATCGCACACTCAACAACACTCAAAGAGAAGTATGAGGCGGTGAAGTACGTTCTGGAGAAAATTCGTTATGATCAGTATAACATGGCCAAAATACGTCAATTTTTGTCTTGTGGCTCTTTGGTTTAACCCTCTTGCCCCGTATGGCCGCTATAGCGGCTTGGTGGTCTTTGACAAATACCCGTAAGGCCGCTATAGAGTTTTCAACATATAAACCGTATCCCCGTAAGGCCATTATAGTGGGTTTTGTTTTACTATGGCTTATTGGTTTACTTACTATTATTTTTCAACCGGAAGTGACGTTGAACATGTAGTAAGGTCAGTGGCCATTGATGTTGGTAAGCAGTGTTATAATTTTTATTTCATAAACTTCATTGAGTTTAGTGCATAATGCCAAAAAGAAAAGCAGCTTGCACCGCTAAGTCGTCCGCAAACGTACAGGTACCAAATAAAAAACAATTTACATTGGCACAAGCCAGGAAGCTGATTCTAGACAGCGAAAGTGATAGTGACAGCGCTGATAATTTGGAAACCGAAAGTGACAGCAACGTGGATGATTCTGATCACGAGTCTCACACCGATCGAGCGTCAACCTCAACCAGTAATGTTGCACCAGGTAGTTGGATACGCAATGTGACAGTAAATAATTCTACATTTAGACCGAGTGAGCCTACTGGTCCACGAGGTGCTGCAGCCAACTGTTCAGTGGATACTACTACACTCCAGTATTTCTCGCTATTTTGGGATGATGACATGTGGCAGCTGATTGTCGATATGACTAATTTGAACGCGTCTCGTGTCAAGGCAGCTAAACCTACCGACTACTACGCGAGAAAATGGACTATTTTGACCACACCAGAACTGAAGGCCTTTGTTGGAGTTCGGTTGGCAATGGAATTCTCTGTCCTCAAGCGGCGCTATGAACAGTATTTTAGTCGTAACGTTGGCTTCCTGTTCCGAACACCTGGATTCCGACGGGTAATGACCAGAGACCGTTACCTCGCAATATGGAAATTTCTGCACGTTATTGACGAAAACGATGTCAATATCGACAAAGGAGACAAACTATACAAGATTCTTCCACTGCTAAACAACATTATCTCAAAGTCTCAGGAAAACTACAAGCCCGACCAGGAACTATCACTAGATGAAGGAATGATACCGGCCAAAAATAGATTGGCAATAAAGCAATACATTTCAAGTAAACCAATCAAGTGGGGTATCAAAAGTTTCCTGCTGTGTGAGAGTAAAACCGGCTATGTCTACAACTTGGAAATATATGCTGGAAAAACACGAGGTGAATTTATTCCACAGCTTGGCGCTACCGGCAGTCTAGTTTCCCGTCTCACAAGTTGTGTTCAGGGGCAGAATTATCAGCTGTACATGGATCGTTTCTACAACTCGCCGACTCTCACGCGTTATTTGATGGAAAAAGAAATTCACAGCTGCGGCACTATTATGACAAATAGAAAAGGATACCCAAAGGAACTAATTAGGAAAAACAAGGACATGAAACGTGGTGACTTTGACTTCCTGTGTCTGCACGGAATGTCGGCAATTGTCTGGTGTGACCGTAAACCCCTGTACTTTCTCACTTCATTTCACGATGCAACACTACTTACAACAGTCAATCGGAAGAACAAAGATGGAACGGTTGAGAAGGTGCAATGTCCACAAATGGTAGCAAGCTACACACAGAACATGGGCGGTTGTGACCGCAACGACCAAATGACGAAACTGTTCCGGTCAAGGAAGCATTACCGATGGCCTCGGAGAATGTTCCTGAAGTGCCTGACGTGGACGTCTTACAATGCCTACGTTATTCGGAACCACTACCAGCCAATTCAGCCAGGAAAGCGACTATACACTTTCTACGACTTCGTTGATGAACTGATTCTGGCACTCATTGGTGACTACCGCACGCTGGCTGGGCTTCGGAACCGTTCTTCTGCCTCCGCAAACCTTACGCGTCTGCTCAACGTTGGCCAACACACACCCGAGCATCCTGCGGAAGCGACCAAAAACAACAGATGCATGGTTTGCAGAAAGAAGGTTCCACACTTCTTGCGAGACAATCCTTCAGTCAACAAGAAGAACAACCCTCACAAGGAGCACAAGACTGTTTTCCATTGTCGGGAATGTGACGCATATCTGTGTCTTCGTGTGGGCAGCACATGTTGGTCAGACTACCACCAGAAAGTTGAATACTGGCGCTAAACAGATTACTCACTGTGTTTATTGATTGCAAACAGCCAATAACTGCCACTATTCACATTTATAAGTTGGTATCATGCAAAAAATAGCATAATAAAAATTTTTTTTTAAATTTACTTTTTGCTCAGGGCCGTCGGGTGGGCGTTCCGCTTGCTGTGGGGCTATAGGGGTGAGAGGGTTAATGACATGTCCCCTCTTAAATCTCGTAGCTCCTCAAGGACTGAATCATTTGTTCTCTTATCCTTCCATGATATCCCCAGGAGATTCGTTCAAATCCACATTTCACACGCTGTGATTTGGTCCTCCAATCTTTTAGTCCCTGTCCACGTTTCGCTCCCGTATAATAGCACTATATCATTGTTTTGATTAGATTTGTTTGCACGTTCTGGACTCTTTAATAGAAAGGGAGCGCAGATGCGAAGGGGAGGTGAGGAAAAGAATTGCACTTGGCAAATCCACAATGCAAGGAATGGGGAAAGATAGGGAAGGACATTATAAGGACATACATGTGAGCATGAAGACAAAGACAAATCTATTGTAGTACTTGTAGAAAATGTGAGGACCTGCTGCATTTTCGTTCAGAAAGTGAAAGAGGAAAAGACATGATGGCCAGGTTTGTCATCAAGAAATGACTAGCCTGTCATATGTATACCCATGAACTGATAGGGGCGTGTCGTTCACTATATATATATGATGGATTAACTTATATTAGATATATATCATGTCATAGAATAGGTAATGATTGGACACCAGAACATTAGCAATTAGCCAATCAAAGTGTATAATAGGAGGAGTTTATATTGTTTGTCTATATATATATATGTCTGAATGTACATAATAAAATTAGTCAGACTCTAATCTTTGTTGGAGTGGTGACTCGTGGAGCTGTAAGCAGTCACTGAGGTGGCTGGGGCTTACATTTGGCGCAGCGGCGACCGGGTCTTGCCAGAGCAAACGACAGGACGTCTACGCCGGCGAACGGAGAGAGAGATAGCCGTGTTGTGTCAACTACATTGGTTGCATAACAGGAAAACGGCAGCAGCAGGAGTCGGCGAGTTTTGCTGACGGAAAGAGAGACAGCTTAACGTTAACAAGTTGTCTGTCTGAGTGGTCGGGTGGGACGATCCACAGAGCCGAACTCAGATAGTGGTGGTCAGTCAGTTGTTGTTTGACGGGTGTTAGAAGGGCTGATCATATCTAGGTCCGACTAACACTTTGTCTAGACTTCTGTTGACGTGGGTGTGATCTTGGAGGCCAAGCTGATTCAAGAGGAAACAGACGAAGCCAAGCAGGTCAACTGTACAAGCGGAGCAAAGGAGACGGACGATTCTGGAGTGCAGAGGACAGTTCAACGACGATCCTACTCTAAGGACAAGTCAAGTCGATTCTCGGACGGGTTGGAGCAACGACAAGGGTCAAGGTCAACCGTTCCTGTTGGTCGTCAAAGACAAGAAGAGAAGACTTTGGTTGAAAAGATAAGTTTGAGCTTATATATTTCTTGTTATAATCTACTTACGAAACTGTGGTTTTGTTGATGTAAAGTTTATTTTGTTGTTGGTGTAATTGTCAAAACCGATTGACAGAATGGATCATTTGTCGAGTGCAAAGTGTGTTTTGTTGAGAGAGTGAGACAGAAGTTAGTGGAGTGTGGAAGAGTGGAGGAAGAGGTGTTAATGTTGAACAGAGAAAGAATGCTGGATGAGTTAGCGAATGAATGGCTGAGAGAGGAAGGTGAAGGTGTTGAGACAAGATTTGAAGAGTTGACAAGTCAGTTGGAAGAATATGGGAGTGCGCAGAGGAGTGAAGACAGAGAAGAGAGTTGGATAAGAGAGGAGATGATGTGGAGACGGGATAAGGATGAGAAAGAAATGGAATTGAGAAGACAGGAAATGGAGCTGAAAAAGCAAGAATTACAATTGCAAATGGAGTTGAGGAAACAAGAATTAGAATTTCAAAGATTACAATTGAAGCAGGTAGAAGCAGAAAGGTTGGAGAGACAAAGGAAGGAGGAGAAGATGGAGGCAGAAATGTTTGCAGCAAAGAAGAAGAAAGAGAAGGAGGAAGAGTCTCTGGTGAGTAAGATCAAGAAATTGGGTGATGCTATGAAACACGTTTTACCTCGCATGCCCACAGATTTAACTGAAATTCCATTGTACTTTGAGAGTGTAGAGAATGCTTTTAAAAGTTTTGAGGTTGAGAAAGCCTATTGGGTTAAATTGTTACTACCGTTGATGTCGTACAAGGCCAGAGCTGTACTGAACAGATTGGATTATCATGAACATGATAATTATGACCTTGTCAAGGAATTTGTGCTGAAGGAGTTTAAGTTAACTCCGAGGGAGTACAGGGCTAAGTTTCTGGAGGCAAGAAAATCGCCAAAAGAGACTTTTACTCTTTTTAACACCAGACTAAAGAATTTGTTTAATTATTATGTGAAGAGTCGCAATGTTAAACAAGATTTCAGCAAACTTTGTGATTTGATCGTGGCTGATCAGCTGAAGGAGATTTTATCTCCGGGTCCTTTGCAGTTTGTTCTCATGAAGGAAGGGACTGAGTGTTTAACATCTGACGCTATAGCTGATTTAGCAGACCTACATGTTAACAATCGTATTGGCTATGTTGGACTGCCTCAGCCTGCTTTTGATAAGCCAAAAACAGATGGCGCTATGTATCAAGGTACGGCTCAAGGTAATACAACTGTGAATGAAAGATCGTTTGGTAAGCAAAAGACTTGGGACAGAAGCAAGTTTAGCAAACCGGAAGTGAAGAAAGGTTTTGCAGAGAAGAATGAGAGGAGGTGTTTCTTGTGTAATTCTTCTTCTCATTTAATGAACCAATGTGGGAAGAGACAGTCAAAAGAAATCTCTTCTAGAACATGTACATTGGATGAAACGGACAGAACTTTATTACAACTAGTTAATGTACCTGATTGTGAGGAAGGAAGGCAATTTGAAACACAACCCAAAGTCGTAATGAAATGTGTTCTGGAGAAAGAGGATAAAGTAGAACAGGAAGTAAGTAAGATGAAAGGAGAAAAGGGTGTGAATTGTTTTCAGACTAAAGTGGTCCTGAAAAAGGCAACCTTACAGCATGTAGACATTGAACTGAAGGTAAATAATAGTCAGAAAGTGAAAGTGAAAGCGTTGGTTGATTCGGGCACAGAGATTCCCGTGGTGTCCAAGGAAGTAATCAAAGGATTACCTGTTGAGGAAATGGGTGAAGTGAGACTTCAATGTGCAGCTGTTGAACATAGGACCATACATGCCGTGTGTCTGTGCTGTAGTGGAAAATATGTCAGGGAGGGAAATGTTTTTGTTACACCCTGAACTTATTGCTGAGTTAAAATCGTTACCACAAATTGAGGTACCTGACGCTCAAATGCAAATGAATATGCTGACTCGAGCACAGACTAGGAAACTTAAGCAGACTGTAAGTGAGGTAGTAAGTCAAGAGACTGACGATGTAAATGAAGCAACAACAGAAGAAATGAATTTGGAAAATTTATTTAGCAACTTGGATGCAGGAAATAAAGAGACTGAGGAGGTTAATGTTTTGACACCTGAACAGATGAGTAAGGATGTTAGTTTGGTCGAAGAGCCAAACAATTTAGATAAAACTGAAATGACAGATTTGCACTTGGACCGTTTGGTTGATTTGGAAAAACAGGAAAGTAAGGCAGATAACGCGGCATTGGCACAACAACAGCCGAATCATTTATCAGCGCAACATCAATTACAACAGACTCTAGGTTTATCCGATTTTATGTTGTATGCCAAGCAACAACAAGCGGATGTTAATTTGGCAAGAGAAGGGAAAACGGAATTTTGTTTGTGTGACGGCATGTTATATAAACGAGCAAAGATAATAACAGGACAGGTTGCGTTCCAGCTGGCAGTGCCTCAGCATAGGCGACAGAAGATTAAAGATTTGGCTCACGAATCGGTTTTCGGCGTTCATTTCGCTGAAGATAAAACCCGAGAGATGATAAGTTTGTCTTTTGTTTGGCCCGGAATTAAAAATGAGATTAAAGAGTGGTGTGCATCCTGTGCTGGTTGTCAACTAAAAGCCAGAAATGTTGTGTTAGACAGAGTGCCAATTACGGCCATACCTAGAGATCATAGGTTGTTAACTGTTGCACAACAAATACAATTGCTGAATGTTTTAAATAAACACATTGAATGTTTTTCTGACAAACCTGATTTTGTATTGTCGTAGAAGTACATGAAGTTAATCTGCATCCTGATTTTGTACCTAAAGAATGTTCTGCATATCGCAGACCACTGGGATATCGGCCAGAAGTCGAGAGACAGATTTCTGAACTCATCAATCTGGACATCATGAATCAATCAAACAGTCCATTCGATGACATGGGATGACCTATGAACATCTCAAGCTTATTGCGTTGTTTTAATGCCGATAAGAAAACATAATCTGACTCTCAATTTAAATAAGAGTGAATTTGGCAAACATAAATCAAATTTATCAGTCATGTGATGGGTTCAGGTCAAAAGAAAATGAACCCTGACAAAATCAAGGCAATGTTAGACATGGCTAGACTGTTAACGAAAACTCAACTGAAGCGTTGTGTGTGTAGGCCTAACGATGTTGTTCTTAAAATATTTCGTTTGGGTGAACCAGTGAATCTGTATTGTGACAGCAGTTATGCAAGCGTTGGGGCAGTAATGACCCAATTAGATCATGAAAGAAAAGAAAGGCCAGTTTCTTTTATTAGCCAAAAATTGACTGCCACTTAACAAAACTGGGCCACAATAGAGAAAGAAGTATTTGCCATTGTTTGGGCTCTATCTAAATTGAAGGATATTATTTTGGGCTCACACATTGTTATTTTTACTGATCATAATCCCTTGACTTATTTAAGCACGACCATGTCAAAATCAGCCAAGCTGGTTCACTGGGTATTAGTGTTGTAAAATTTTGATGTAGAGATCAAGTATAAGAAGAAAAAGTTAAATGTTGTGGCTGATTGCTTATCTAGGTTGTGAGTAAGTTTGTAAGGTCTTATAAATATGCAGTAAGTACGTATGTGAAGTATATATACATGTATAGGTAGTTGTTTTTATTTGTATATTTTATGTTGTGTTTAAGACGGCCAGTTTACAAATAATTAATTTTATTGTTTGTAAACTTAAAAAGAATATAAGAGGTAATGTCATATGTATACCCATGAACTGATAGGGGCGTGTCGTTCACTATATATATATATATGATGGATTAACTTATATTAGATATATATCATGTCATAGAATAGGTAATGATTGGACACCAGAACATTAGCAATTAGCCAATCAAAGTGTATAATAGGAGGAGTTTATATTGTTTGTCTATATATATATATGTCTGAATGTACATAATAAAATTAGTCAGACTCTAATCTTTGTTGGAGTGGTGACTCGTGGAGCTGTAAGCAGTCACTGAGGTGGCTGGGGCTTACATAGCCTACAGACTTTCCTCCGAGATTGAAAGCGGATATCAGGAGTTGGGATCATTTCCCTACGGCATTGGTGTAAATTCATGGTATGAAGGTGATGGTATCAAAAACACTTGTAATAGAAACAATGCATGTTGGCATTGCACATGTAGGCAACGGCTGCACTCGACTACACTCAGACTGATGCGAAAGCTGCCACATGCCCAAGTTCCAAAGGTGAATGACAAAGAACTGCCCAAAAACTTTTCGGCCAAATTTGAAACCCCTGAGCGTGCACAGTGCTTCACACGTTCAATGCCAGGTTTTGTAGAAAGCACATTTAGTTTGGTATGCTTTTCTTGTGAGGTAGAAGGAAAAGACAATCAGCGCACTGTTATGACTGAACCGGTTGCTGACAGGATGCGTCGTTCTGCTCAAATGATACAGGCTAATTTAATGATTTACAGGCTAAAGCTGCGCAAGGAAATTTAATTGCAATTACATTGCAATTGAAGTACCATCCAGAATGTCTACTTGGACTGCATGAGAAAGCTTAAAAGGCAAGAAATCAATTCCACAAGTAGACGCTGAAGTTTCTCATTCTCAAATAAATGCAAAGTCACTTGCTTTAGTCGAAGTCATAGCACATACATGTACGTGGAAGACATACGAATGAATGAAAATACCACAACAGCGTTTACATTCAGTAAACCTGTAGCATTATATACTGAGCAACTTCAGCTTCAAGGTGTTTCTGTTTTCAATGGAATTCACTCAACATGATTTAAGGCCCACCTGCTCCAAAACTGCAATTTTTATGAAACTTTAATGATAGTCTTGGCATTGCCTTGCATAAATTGAAAGAAGACTGACAGTGACGCTGTGCTGATAATGCAGACTGCAAAGCTGATTAGAAATGAGATGCTTAGAACAAAAGAATCAAGTTTCAATGGCTTCTTTGATGCAACCAGTCCGCAAAACTGTGTACCTTCAATTTTAGTTTTATATTGTCATGCTACTTGAAGGGTGAGGCAACTTCGAGGTCAGTGATAATCAGCCCGCATTGTCAATCTCACAGTTAGCTTTGTCAATCTCACAGTTAGCTTTGTCAATCTCACAGTTAGCTTTGTCAATCTCACAGTTAGCTTTGTCAATCTCACAGTTGATTGTTTTCAATGCTGTTAAAAGACGACACAGAGCGATGATTCGATATTCACTGACAGTTATTCGGAAAGCTCTACATAAGGTGAATCCAGAACAAGCACCTGTTGTAACTTTCAACCAGCCACTAGCTAGGCCCCCCAGAAATTTGCGCCCGAAATGTGAAAAAAATGCGCACCAAAAACGACAAATTTGCGCGAATTTTGCGCAAGATAAAAGATGATAGTTTTCGTTATTTTTTCATTGAACCAGTGTACCAAAGTATCTAACAGTGTTTTTGTAATTTAGTGTAAAGCTTTGCTGTTCTAGAAATTAGACAATGAAGCCAAAAATGCAGTTATAAAGTTCCTATAACCATGAGATTAAATTAATGTATTCAGACGATCGCAAATGATTTTAATTTTGCAAAATTTACGCCCACCGAAACCTAGGCTCATTACAAATGTAACTTCAAAATAGTATTATATATGTTTATATTATAATGAATCACCAAGTTACACAACGTACTGAGTACTAGACTTCCGTCTTTGTGTGCACGCCTGACGCCTATAGACTAAATGCGTTCTAAGCTGAGACAGCACGCGACGCTCCTGTGCGACCGCTTTGAGAAACTTCGTCTAACACATATTATTGTGTGGCCGTGAAGTTCTGAAATTTTGTATACCGGTACTTTAAGTTTGTGCATTACTACTAAAAATAATGATCTTTAACTAAAAATTCATCTATAATTTCATCCCATTCGCGCGGCCGCCATTTTGATTATCGCACATCGGTCGCCGTTGCTATGTTGAATTGTCACGACTTTTAAGTCAATCAAAGCCCAATTTAGAAAACTTAGCAGGATTTTGCCAAAATTTGCGCTAAAATCGCGCGGATTGCCAATTTTTGCGCTGTTGCGCTAAACCTGGAAATTTGCGCAAAATTTGCGCTGCGCAAGATCGCGAATTTCTGGGGGCCCTAACTAGCAAAGCATATACAGTGGCACGTATATGGGGGAAAAGCATTTTGTAATTATGATGGGTGGTTTGCACATTGTAATGGCTGCTCTCAAGATGCTAGGCAACTGGTTGGATGGTTGTGGTTGGGTTGAGTGTTTAGTGAATGCTGGGCTAGCAACATCTGGTGTTGCTGATGCATTCATTGGCGCATCTCATGTTAAAAGAACTTAAATGCTAAACATTTGCAGCAACACACATACTCAATGTACTGTGTGATACTCCAATACCAATTAGAATGTCATAAGTCCGATGGTGTTCAGAGAAACGTAAAAGTTCAGTTCAGTTCTTATACTGGAAGACTGTTCTGGAGTTGGAGTTGATGGCTCTGACCTTTGTACGGGCAATGAGAGAGAGTAGTTTTCAGCAATATGTCGAGTCATGGTTTTTCGTCTCGATCACAAGCAGATGTGTAAAATCACGCCTGATCAACATACAGCTCTGCGTCATTGCGGTGGTGTAAACAAGTGTGTCCATAAGTAATTTTTTAAATAGCTAGCGTCTTCCATAATGTTGATGAAGCCATGTATATAGCATCTGCCGCCGTACAGGCCGGGTCGATCATTATATGCCTGTGTGAGAAAGGTGATGTCCAAATATAGCACCTTTTCTTGGCATGTGTCTGAGTGCAATTGGGTAGTCTATTCATCTACAGCTTGAGGCCATTTATTTTATTCCACATTTATTTAGTGTTCAATGTTTTCGTTCTGTCTGTGTCTTTGCATGTTTTCTAGCATCTGCAGATTCATGGACAGGCATTCTGACACAATTCCAATTATCCTGTACCATTTCATATTACTTTACCTTCAGGAATATTAAAAAAGACAAGTGTTTAAAAAATGTCATTTGTCAAGGACATGATTGGGATTTTTACACGTTTTCTGTAGAAACCTGATATTCGGGTGCTGTCCACATACTTTTTCACAGATCTGTAAGATAGCACAGAAGTTGCCATCCACATTAGAGGAAAAGGGGAGTTGTTCCATCGGTTGTCATCAAGCATAGAAAGTTACACAAATATGCTCTTTCCCAGATCGGAAACAAGGATGAAACACCGATGACGTTTCATTTGCCATCAAATCAAACAGTTAATCATGCAGGGGCTAAAACAATTCTGATAAAAACAACAGGTTGTGAAAAGACACACTTCACAGTAGTCCTGGTATGCATGGCTGATGGAACGAAGCTCAGATCTGTTATTTTTAAGCGGAAAACCTTACCGAAAAGGTGTAAGATTCTCATCAGGTGTCATCGTCCAAGTCCACCCAAAAACTGGATGGACAAAGCAGGAACCAAACAATGGCTGCATCAAGTTTGGAACACTCGACCAGGGGCTATGATGAGCAAATGGTCAATGCTTGTGTGGGATATGTACCGAGTGCATATAACGGAATCATGCAGAAATACTGCTTGGAATCTACGGACAGACATGGCAGTAATCCCGGTTCGTCTGATGTCAGTGCTGCAACCCCTTGATGTTTGCCTTAATAAACCGTTTAAGGACCGCCTTCGGAAGATGTGGATCGAGTGGATGACCTCGGGTTCAGCCACTCTAACGAGAAATGGGAATCTCATGAAACCGGACATCGCAAGAATCGTGGTGACAACATTGTTAAGAAAGATCTCCGTTTGAAGTGTCTGAAGAAGAAGCGCATACAAGAATTTACAAGCGACAATAAGATCACCAGGTTCGTCCGGGCTAAGCAGCTTTCTCAACGCCAGGTCCACTTCATCTGGTTTACTGACGAAAAGGTTTTCAGAGTGGCCTCGCCTATCAACACGCAGAACGATAGATTATACGTCAAGTCAGGCACCAGGAAGAAGACAATGTCTGCACACCTGAATAGCTTTTTCGAAGTTGGTGATGGTTTTTGTTGGCGTGTCCTCCTTGGGGTCCACAGAACTAATGTTTGTGGAACCAGGGTGAAGATTAACGGTACATATTATTGCGATGTTCTTCTCTTGCAGCAACTCTTACCATCCATCCACAAGCAATCAGGGGAATTATTCATTTTCCAGCAAGACAGTGCCCAGCACATCGAGCACATGAGACTGTTGCGTTCCTGAGACGCGAAACTCCAGCCCTCATCACTCCTTCACTTTGGCCACCAAACAGTCCAGATCTCAATCCAGTGGATAGCAAGGTCTGGGAGGGGGGGTTGCAGGATCAAGTTTATCGGACAAGAATCAGGGACGCTGAACATCTCTGGGAGCGGCTAATCAATGAGTGGAGTCGGTTCGATCAACAAATCATCGACGGCGCTGTCAATCAGTGGCATCAGCGACTCAGAGCCTGTGTGCGTGCTGAAGGTGGGCACTTCGAACATCAACAAAACCACTCTTTTCAACCAAATGCTACAACAATTCACTGACCCACGTCAAATTGGGCGGAGTTACAGTGTACAAAATATTTAATAAATCACTTCACAAACTAAAGTACATTTTGAAGACATACCACTCGCAAACTAAAGTATACTTCAAAGACACTGACACTCATCAACTCGTGCACACTTCCTCTTTCCATCAAAAACACACGTTCATCGGTGTCCTTAAATCTCAAATATTGCGGTCTAAACACATTTGCCTTTTAAAAGTGACTTTGATACTTTATTCCTTTCACTCAGTAAATGAGGCTACAACTGCAGAATTATACGCAAAACCAAACATGATATATGGCATTTATATGAAAATTATAAAACTAAAACTGATAATGACATTCTCCCTCTGGTTATACCCTTTGGAACCATTCCTACTCATTTAACTAATAAAAATGGAAGGACGTTATCTCTAAAAATAAGCAATTCTCTCGTCTACTAAAACTCTGTCTGCTCTGAAACCCACAATTGGGACTTTTGTTGGACTGATCAGTTACCTATTCTTTGATATGAAAGGGCATTACGTTTTGACGGGCGAGTAGCTCACACACACGCATTGCACTCTATGCTTGTAGGCTTTTAACATTCTTTAAGTTGTCTTTCTTATTGTGAATACACATATGCAGCAACCTCCAACTCAAAATTCGTTCAATTTCTTTTAACCTTTAGGTCGATGCGAGTATTATCGAAGTTACAAACTCTATGGCAAACTCCATAACTCTATGGTCGTTCGGCCATGTTGGTCGACGATCCGGTCTGTGAGCTTCTACGGCAGATTATTGTGTCTTGAGCGATAGTCGCTCGAAAGCATCTGGATATATAGATGTCTTCTTAAATCGTGACTGCGCCTCTGACTTTTTCGACTCCGATTCGCGGACTTTGAAAGCTATATGACACCAAATGAATCTGCTGCTGGCAACTCGACCAAAATTCTTGACACTCATACTCCTAGCGGCTTTTGCTGCCTTACCATTTCATCGTTTTCACACTTAAATGATGCTCTTCCATACGTCTATTCGGGAACATACGTTATGAGTCACTTCTTTTCTCATGTAAAAAAGGAGCAGGATAGAATTAATAAAAGTTTATCTACCAACATACCCATATTACCCATGAAGCCTCTGACCCAGCAGCAGAGACTAGACTTTGAATCTTGTACTGCACGTCCCTCTTGCAGCGTCCCTTTGACATCTCAGAATAAAGTCCGTCACCACTGTCATATGACTGGCAACTTTGTTTCTGCACTTTGCTCTCCATGCAATTTAAAAATGAAATTTCGAAAACCCACAAAGGAAAAGAAACAGCAAACGCCCAACTACTTTCTTCCCGTCATCTTTCACAAACTTAAAGGCTACGATTCTCATCTCGTACTCGAACCCATGACAAAGGAGTTTGTGACGCAAGAAATTAACGTAATAGCCACAAACATGGAAAAATACCTTTCTTTCGAAGTCAATAACATAAGATTTTTGGACTCTCTGCAATTTCTAAACTGCGGTTTGGATGTGTTGGTAAAGAATTTATCAAAAGAAGATGACTCTAAATTCTTGCATTTGCGCCGCCATGCCTCCAACAGCTTCTAATCTGAATTTGCAATCAACCAAACAAGAAATACCAATTGCTCTTTATAATGTTTTGGACTGAATTACAGCTTCCTCGGATGATGTTTTACATGAAGGTTTTGTTAAAACTGCACGTGAAAAATGACAGAAAAGCAGAAAAAGGATCTCAGAAGTATTGTAACACTATCCCTGATAGTTGTGTAAGATATTTTGCATTTTTTTATCAAGGGGGAGAATTGCAACCAAAAATATCTAGCTATGGGAATGACAATTCGTAACTCGAGTGGATCATCTAAGCTAACCTCATTGCAACAAGGATTTTGTCATTGTGTTTTTCATCCAACCGTTCCATAGCATGATACAGCTTTAGCCAATATGGAGCTCAATAAGAAGAGCATTGTGCAAAAAGTGCATACATACAATGGTAGTTTTGGGCAACAATGACTTCATGGAGGAAACAATGCACAACACAAATGGGATGATTGTGCAGCAAATATCTGAGGATATTCGATGTGTGGTTGAAAGGTCAGTTAAAATGAAGAAACTGAGAACATTCCACTGAGCCAACGCCTAAGAACTATGTGAAAAAGAAAACCAGGTCTGCTCAAAGAAATTTTCAGTCTAATCTAGAAAGCATTCAGAATATTATCCAAACTCCTCTTCAAAATGATTTCATTCAGCTTTTAATGCATTTGTTTCTCAAAGTTGCTTCAACCAAACAGCATCTCATTATCTCATTATCGACTGGTTTCAACACAAAACTTGAGTCGATTTTATTCACACTGTATCTGAAATACGATACACAACAATAATCGATGCTAATCCAACAGAAATGTCGACTGTTTATACCGTTATTATATTGGTACACAGTTTGGATATAGCAGACAAACTTGGACTGGAAAGTATTGTGGTCGTCTTTGTCAAAGCAATTTATGCCAAGGCTCAATAGATCCGATGGCAGAATGAAGTATTTTAAAGCGAATGGTTATCAGACTTAGTGACTTCCACATGGCAATGCAAGCTTTTAAAGTAATTGGAAAACGATTTCATGACTCTGAATGGACTACAAGATATCCTTATCAAATCAGAAATTGTTGCTTGCTTGGTCAATGGACAGAGTAAGTTTTGGTCATCGCTACAACCGGTGTTTGAGAGCTCTGATAAACTGATGTTTGAAGCACTGCAGTGCAGATAAAGGTGGGCAGCTTTTTCAAAATCAGTCAATCAATACCGACCGACAAAATGACACACTTGAAGTCAATATGCAATTGAACTTGAGTGGAGCTTCTGGAACATTTCGAGATAACTTAAATGAAAATGTTACTAATATTCTGGACAAATACAATGAATTTGCAGAAAGAGAGACAAAACAGAATCGAACATTGACTTCAGGAGCTCATAAATAGACGTCATTGAAGCTCTTTCACTGTTCATTAGGGCAACCAGAGAAGGAATTTGGACGTTGCACCTATCGTCACAGCATTCTTATGTCTGCATGGCATTTTGCATATGAAAATGCAAATTATGCAAGATACTTGCCTGCATATATTGCTGAAATGGAAAGCATTCCCGAAACTCATCAGTCCATTAATAAAGCATGAAGTCATGAAGGACATTTTGGGGTTCAACACCAGGACCGCCATAGATTTAGTCAGATTGCAAGCAACCAGTTTATTGAACAAACACTGAATAGATTCCCAAATAAAGGGTGGCTTAACTGGAATTACCCTAAGTAAAGGGTCAGTCTGTGTATTCTAACACATCACTATTGCTAAAAAAAATGCAGAGCAATGGCTGGACAAGATTCTCAGACAAAAATTAGAAGCAGCCGAGAATTGCTGTGCCATTTGTGCACTGTGCATCTTATTGCCTGCTATGACCGTATGCTAGGATGGAACAGAACCAGTTGCCATCTACTATTGCATGCATTACGTTGCAGTGCAGTAGCTCTCTGCAATGTTGGTAGGTGGAGTGGAGGCAATTTCCAGACCAATGACTCAGGGACAGGATAGCCAGCAACAACTAATGATCCAAGCTCTCTGCTCAGGAAAGAAAACAAACGCAAAAAACTCATGAAGCACGCAACTTTGGAATCATCAGTAGAGCTGTCAACGGGCCACGAATGCCTGGGCACCCGTTCACAAGGTCACACCCGGGTTCATAAATCAATGCCCGAAACTGACCCCAGAAGCATACTACATTAAGCAGGCGTAAGTTTTAATAGCATAATAGACATTGCCTGCCACGTGTGAAGCCAGCAACAGTAGCGGATCAGCCATGGGTGCTGATGGCAGTTTGCACCTGTACCTGTGTAATAATGTCAACTATCATAAGACTGGCTAGCCATGGTCTCCTATATCAAAAGGGTCCATGGATCAGAGGAACTTGGATCAGACGGTCGCCTGTACTGCCGTGCTTAGCAATAAGACCGTAACTGCAATTTTTGACTTTTTGAGTTAGGACCGCAGTAGGCATGATATTCCAGCCCTACACCTTGGTAAAAATTAAGAAAGCCGTATCTGCTACTTTGGCTGAGATATAGCCGTTTTAAATTTACCGTAACTGCAGATACAGGCCAGTGTACTTAGCAAAAACGCCGTATCTGCAGGGTGCCTAGCGAAACGGGCGTATCTACGCACATACGGTCTTCTTGCTAAGCATAGATGGGACATTTTTAGCCGTATCTGCAGTGCGCATGCGCAGTGGGGACTTCCGGCGTTTTAGCAGGGATTAAACATTCGTTTCGATTAGTCTTAATTTTGTCAAAAAATCAACTATTTACACCAATTCTACAAGGTTAGTAACCAACTTAATTGCTTTATAATAAAATTAGGTCTACTAGTTTTATAATCACAGAAATTTAATTTACGGTAGAAGAGTTTAAAAACGTATTTATTAGTGAATTGTGCCCGATAGCCGTGGTGGATGCAAAACAAAGTTCACTTTCACTTTCGGGCAGTATGTTGTTTTAATAGTAATTAATTGAAATTATCCGTTGGAATTAGATATTTACAGTGTCAACTTATACGGTTACCCTTCATAAAGCGGGTTTATTTGTAAATATGACATGTTGAATAGGCCTAAGCCGTAGTTGTGAGTGCACATTTATGGTCAGCAATGAGGCTGTCGTGGTTAAGAAATGACGTGTAGCCATAAAACATTTAATAACAATTCTTATAATAGCATACCATTTAATGATGCTAATTTCCCAACATTCACAATAACATATAATTTATTCCCAATATGAATTTGTGAAAATAAATTTCAGATCCCCAGAAATGAATCGTTCAGCTCGGATGGTAGAATTAGGGAGGAAGAAATTTGAAGACCAGAAAAATACGGCAATGAAGGACAAAGTTAGAAGATGGTTGAATTTTAATCAGAAAGTGTTCCCAGCTGCCGTCAACCCTTCGGAAGTTGTGCCAGCTGCCGCCAACCCTTTGGAAGTTTTGCCAGCAGCTGCTGCCGTCAACCCTTCGGAAGTTGTGCCAGCTGCCGTCAACCCTTCGGAAGTTGTGCCAGCTGCCGCCAACCCTTTGGAAGTTTTGCCAGCAGCTGCTGCCGTCAACCCTTCGGAAGTTGTGCCAGCTGCCGTCAACCCTTCGGAAGTTGTGCCAGCTGTCGTCAACTCTTCGAAAGTTATGTCAGCTGCCATCGATCATTTGCCATTTGCATCGTCAAGCAGTGAAACTCGAAATGTTCGAAAACGAAAAGTATGCACCTTGTATGTAAGAAAACATGGCGTTCAAGCACCTTGTCTAGCGGGCTGCAAACGAAATTGCACAGCCGAAATCAAAGAAATACATCGACAAAAGATTAATTCGGAAGTTTTGCCAGCTGCCGTCAACCCTTTGGAAGTTTTGCCACCTGCCGTCAACCCTTCTGAAGTTGTGCCAGCTGCCGTCAACCCTTTGGAAGTTTTGCCACCTGCCGTCAACCCTTCTGAAGTTGTGCCAGCTGTCGTCAACCCTTTGGAAGTTTTGCCACCTGCCGTCAACCCTTCTGAAGTTGTGCCAGCTGTCGTCAACCCTTTGGAAGTTTTGCCACCTGCCGTCAACCCTTCTGAAGTTGTGCCAGCTGTCGTCAACCCTTTGGAAGTTTTGCCACCTGCCGTCAACCCTTCGGAAGTTGTGCCAGCTGTCGTCAACTCTTCGAAAGTTATGTCAGCTGCCATCGATCATTTGCCATTTGCATCGTCAAGCAGTGAAACTCGAAATGTTCGAAAACGAAAAGTATGCACCTTGTCACCTAAATCTCGGAAAAAGAATTGTGTTGCTGAAAATGTAAGAAAACATGGCGTTCAAGCACCTTGTCTAGCGGGCTGCAAACGAAATTGCACAGCCAAAATCAAAGAAATACATCGACAAAAGATTAATTCGGAATTCTGGCAGTTGAGTTGGTACGAACAGAGACTATTTATCGTCAGTGGTACAAAGCGTCAGTCTGTTGCACGCAAGACAACTGGTGATAATTCTAAGCGTTCGTTAACATTTCACTACTTTTTACAGACAGATGAGGGGAAAGAAGTCGCTGTGTGTAAAGTGTTTTATCTTGGAACTCTTGGATTTAACAAAAACAATGACACAGTTGTTCAGAAAGCATTGCATTCAGTTGACCCTTCATCTCTTCTGCCCAAACGAGACGGCCGTGGTTCGGGCAAGAGGTATAAAGTAGACCGCACTGTATTACGATGTCATGTGGAGTCCTTTGGTCCATCGGTGTCGCATTATCGACGAGAACATGCCCCAAATAGGCGCTACTTGCCTTCAGATGTGACCATTGACTTCATGCACAAGGATTTTTTGGTTAAGAACCCAAACATTGCATGTTCTTATGAGGTCTACCGGGGTGAGTTAAAGAACATGGGAATATCATTTGCCAAACTGGGTCATGAAGAGTGTGAGCTTTGTGAAAGCTTTTCACTGCATTCACCTGATCACAGTAGAGATAAGTTGAATCATGATTGTGAGATGTGTAAGAAGTGGAAAGTACATATTACAAAAGCAGATGAGAGTAGGCGTGAGTATCGCTCTGACCGAGACCGAGACCGTTTAAATGCAGTAGAAGAACATGTAATCTTTTCAGCAGATCTGCAGAAGGTCATTATGATCCCACGAATGGAAATGTTTAAGACGGTGCTTTTCACGCGACGAATCATAGCGTTCAACGAAAGCTTTGTTCCGCTGGGAGATACAACATCTGCAAAACCTGTTGCTGTGTTGTGGCACGAAGGTCTTGCGGGTCGCAAGAAAGAGGACATTGTCAGCACATTCCAAGCTTTTTTCTTAAAACAGCGTGATGCTAAGCGCATCACGGTTTGGCTGGACAACTGTTCTGGACAGAACAAAAATTGGACATTGTTTACTTACCTAGTTTATATTATCAACAGCAACGAAATTGCAGCTGAGGAGGTGCACTTGAAATTCTTTGAGCCTGGACACACATTCATGAGTGCAGATAGTTTTCACCATCAGGTCGAGAAAAGTCTGCAGAAGTGTGGCAAGGTGTACGATTTCAACGATTTTGTAGCATGTGTACAGAATGCTAATAACGGAAAAGTCGTGGTCCACGAAATGAGAATTGCAGATTGTTTCAACTGGATTGATTATTCTTCGACATATAAACTCAGTCGAACAGTTCCGAGACCATACTTGAGTGACATGGTTACAGTCAAAGCAGTTCGAGGTAATCGACAACTCCTGTATAAAACCGCATTCAATGGAGAAGATATGCAGTTAAATTTCTTGACTGCCACTGCTATGAAGAATGGCATTTCAAAGCCTCTGCCTCGAACAGAACACAGAGGAATTCCACAAGTGAAGAAGGATGATATCATTAGTAAACTTGGTGGTCTTATGCCACTAAACAGACTTAAATTTTGGCAGGACATTCCTACGGCAAATGTTGACGATTTGATTCAAAATGAATAACCTCAAAGTGTTTGCGAAAATATTTAGCAAACTGTCACAAAAGAAAAACATTATACATTCAGTATTCTTTCATGATTGTTTTGTCAGTAGTAAGCATACATTGCATTTTACTCTGTTATCAGTAAAAATCAGTTGAAGTAGTGCTGTGGAAATTGGTTGCATGTGTGCTAATTCACTTTGATATATTGTATAAAAAATTATTTGAAACACTGTTTTCTTTCACAAGGATAACCTACTATTTGTCTAACTTCTCCTAATTCAAGTCATATTGGTCTACCATCGCCTGAGACCATCGTATAAATGTAAATGTTTACAGCAGTGCGTTTGCAGGCGGGTTATTACAGAAGAATATTATATTAATATCATATTAAATGTAGATACAGTTTTATTGTCAAGGATGGCATAACAATGAATAATTTTAGTACATAGCAAAAAGACTGTATCTGCATTTAAGAGTATTTAAATTCAAAAATCATAAAAATTATGCAAACCTATATGAAGGGTCATTTTTAAGTACTGTGATGATATAATAAGTTTCGAAACTTTATCAAGGTAACTGGTTGGCAGGATCAAATTTCTTTCTTGAAGAATATCTCAAGATAGGATTTTTGCAGTTACTGTCTATTTGATAAGGAGGGCAGTGTAGCTGACGCGTAAACCAATGGTGACTTAGAATTAGGCCTTAAGGCAACATCTTATATATAGCTATACAGAACTTCCTAGGTTGAGTTCAACAACTTCTTATCATTATGGCCTGACGGGCTTCTGGGCACCCACTGAAAATAAGCACGGGTACTGTCACGCTCGCATCACCCATCCTTCTGACGATCCTTCGATCACTGGTGTCCTCTGGTGTTTACGGATGGTAGCTGGAGCGACACCAGTGGCGAGTCAGTCTGAAGACCGCCGCCGACCAGTCTTGTCAGACCTGTACGTTGGGAAGGTGGAGCTAGAGGATCGGATGAAACGACCGACAGGGAGAACTGCAACATTAAACTTAAAATGATGAAACCGAGTTTTTGACGACATACAACTGTCACATTTTTGTCTTTTATGCCTGAAAGAAAAGGCTATTTATGTTTGAATCAATATACACATTTATTTGCAAGATGGCCGACGATTAAGGTGTTAGGTGTGCAGCCGTTCTCGATTTATGTTATATTTTCGGGTCGTATTTGGTACTGCAGCATGAAAATTGTTTGGAAACTTCGGATTTACTACTAAGGAATGGTTTAGCGCGTCTGAAGTTTCGTTTGAAATCTCGATAAGTCAAGTTAAATGACGAAATAATGCGTTGCGGGCGAAATAAGGTGCAGCTGTGGTTGTTGTCGTCGCTTATTCACGTACAGAATAACAATCTCATCACTATGTTGGATTTCTATCTCAAACTTGGACTTATACTGGTTTAAAAGATCTGGAAAGTGAACACAATGGCGAAAAAGTTATGAAGGTTGACGACTTGCTTGAACAGTTAAAGATGACCGAGTTTCGGAGTTTCTTCTCACGCGATTGACAGCGAGCCTCACGCCAGTCATTGAAGTTATATTTAATCGTTTAGTCGATGCCTACTCTGCAAGATTGGACCTACTCGTCGAAAGTCACTGTCATGAAATAATTACAAAGCATTGTGAGTCTCAGGACCGTAAAACGAAAGCCCTAGAAGAGGAAAACGACTCCTTGAAATCCCGTCTGGATCTAGCCGAAGCCGATGCTAGGATGAATAATCTGGTCATTCATGGACTCGAGGAGACAGTCGTGCAATCTGGAGCGGAAGACAACGGATTCGATCAGTCTGCCCGCCGTGTGGATCTCGAAAGCAACCACAGCGGTTATATCGCTCTGCAATGCACGCCTCGGTTTGTCTCTCTCCGAAGCTCACATATCGTCTGCATTCAGAATTCAGCGTAAAGGCAAAGACAAACACCGACCAATTATCGTGAAATTCATTAGCCAACGCACAAGGAACCAAGTCTACATGGCACGTTTGTCGCTGAGGAGGTCACGATGGGACAGAGAAGATTCAACAATATTTATCAATGAACATCTCACCCAGCTCAACGCTCAAATATATGCAGGAGCTAGAAAACTGGTAAAGGAAAAGACAGCTTTTTCAACCTGGACATCAGGAGGAAGGGTTCACATAAGACTTTCACGAAAGATGAGTTGCTCATTTGTGAAAAAAAGAACCTGTCACAGGTACCCTGGCCACATTTTCTACAATTCTGGCCTGTAGCTGATAGGTAAACCAGTGGTGACTTAGAATAAGGCCTTAGTGCAACATCTTATACTAGCTGGGGTACCCAGCGTTGCCCGGGAAATTTAGGATTCGACCGGCCACGACCCACTGCACTCCACAACCACCCCACTGCACTCCACAACACTCCAACCTCCACGTGTACGCTCCGACCTCCACTTGTACGCCACCCGTGAAATTTGAGTTTTCGGGAAAATTTCCTTCCCACCTGATCATACCAAGCATTTATTGAAGAAAAATATAACTCCTCTTTGTATAAGCCTATATGTACTCCTTGGCCGATGGCATGTATCTTTTCACAGGGCTGTACGACAGCGTATGATTTTCATGCTAATTAAGCTTTGCGAAAAATGACGTCAAAATATGACGTCAACGGCAACAGGCCGCTACTGAAAACGATAGCCGCTAGCGCATACATTAACACAGGAAAATTTAATTAATGTCTATTTTTCGAAATCTAAAGTGAATAAAAAGCTGAAAATAGCGTACTTTGATGGTTTTGGTGAACGTTTATCTATATGCAATGTTTCAGGTCAGTAGCTGCTAAACTGTAGATCCTTTCTTATAGATATAGATATGTTAGGTTACATGGTGTATGGTTGGAAGGATGGTGAGCACGTGGCTGTGTGTGATGGGAGGATGAGTGAAAGGTGTGACAGTGGTCAAGTGGAGTGGTCAGTTGAAGACTGCTGGCCGACAGGATAGGGTGGTCGCTTGTTTTGTCTTAAACTTACGTTGCGCTGTTTCGTTAGCTATTTCTATGGCGTAGTATTGACTGCTGAGAATTAAATCGATAATCGACCTCATGAACTCTTGACCGTTGATGGTTTCTGAATTGTTCGGCACTATACTTCATTAAACGGACGAATTGGAACGTTTTACAGAGAATAGTGTGCTACAGTCGTTATTGCAAGTTTTATCCGGGACTCCCTAGACTGATACGAGGCCTTTTTCGACATCGACTTGCAACATATATAACTAGACAGAACTTCATAGGTTGAGTTCAACAACCTCCTTTCATTATGGCTTGATGGGTGGACTGAAAATGAGCTCAGTCGCAAGCCACATTTTCTACAATTTTGACAGCCTCAGTCATCAATCGAACGAGAAATTCAACAATTCAGATGTTAGAATATTTCCATGGACGATGTTCTGAACTGGTGGAGCATGCAGAGTGATACGTATCCAAGGCTATCACAGTTCAGATGTTAGAATATTTCTATGGACGATGTTCTGAACTGGTGGAGCATGCAGAGTGATACGTATCCAAGGCTATCACAGTTCAGATGTTAGAATATTTCTATGGACGATGTTCTGAACTGGTGGAGCATGCAGAGTGATACATATCCAAGGCTATCACAGTTCAGATGTTAGAATATTTCCATGGACGATGTTCTGAACTGGTGGAGCATGCAGAGTGATACGTATCCGAGGCTATCACAGTTCAGATGTTAGAATATTTCCATGGACGATGTTCTGAACTGGTGGAGCATGCAGAGTGATACATATCCAAGGCTATCACACCTCGCGCGTACAATTCTGTCCATACCTGTCGCAAACAAGCATGCCATTGAAAAGAATCTTCTCTGCTGCTGGTTTTCAAGTCACTGCAAAGCGAAGTTCACTCGCACAACACTCATCTGTTGACAAGATTGTGTTTATTCACGAAAACTCTCATTTCGTGGCAGACTAACATTTCTACACAAAACAGTTCTTTGACTGCTATTGGCAATTTAAAGCGGAAGCCCTGAACTTTGAAACATTGTCATGTGGTTGATAATTAAGCCTTGCAGCCTGTTATTGAACATCTATTCTGAGAATAATTGCTAGTAGATACTAAAGTAACAGTTTGACTATCAGTGACGTCATCAATGACGTAATAGGTCAAAGGAAGATGTTATTCCTCCCAAGCTGTTCTCAATTTCACAATCTGTTAAAGACTGTTTTTAACTTTTTTCTTGCTTGATCTCGGCCGGGAGCGCCTCTAAGTAGATATCTTGAAGGGGTAAATTATGATTGTTTGATTTTCTCTCGCATACTTTGAAGCTAATGAAGCCACATGAACTGACAATTGTTAGCTCGTCGTATATATGACGATTTCATCATACTAATCGCCATTTATAATATCATTTGTGACATAGTGAATATGTTTGAAATCTTGCATTCGAAAGGCTGCACGTTTGATTCCCTAAGCCGTCGCGTAGTCACATTGAACAAGTTCTCCAAAAGCAATTGAAGGGCTTAATTCCAAAAACGGTTAAGTCCACTTTTCCGAAAATTGAGATTATTGTCCATCTAGGTAATTAAATATAATGCCTAGCTATGTATGATATATATCAGCTCAATTACATTTAAGTCCTTTGTAAAAACCAAGGTAAAAAATAGCTTCTGTTCCATAAGCAGTTAAGTCCACAGGCATTACGTGTTCAAAAGCAAGGAAGTCCATAGCCAATCATATTGCTCCGTATCGTCACGTGATGTTGATTTTCCTCGTTCGAAGCAAGCGAGAAAAAATGGCGGATCAAGAGGTTGACGATTTTACGGAAATGGTTTCACCATCTCCCACGCCTAGAAAAAGAGCTCGGTGTCCTCAAATGTGGAAAAAGAACGTTAGGAATGCAATCCTATACGGTCCCGATGGAAAACAACCATCTGTTGCGTGTGTTCACGTGGATCGGATATATCTGAACTGCTATACTTCAACCCTTACACAAAGCGATATGGATGCCTTCTTTCAAGGACTTTATTCGTCTTCAGATAAGACCACATAGGATGCTTTCCTATTGAAATGCATGGACGTGAAGAGGCCAAAACGCAGGCGAGGGAGCATAGAGGGTTCTACGAAAAGTCATGCAGTCACAGTCACTTACAAGGTTATCCACATTGCTTCTTTAATAGTACTTAAACTTATGGCAGTCGTTATTTTCACACCAGCGTGATGTAAAAAACAGTAATATTATTTTCACGCCTGGCTTCAAATATTATTGATAAGATTTTGTATCTACACCGTGTCTCAAAAAAAACTGTGCAGAATTGTTTTTGTCAGAACTTCGTCAAATTTCCACAAATCTTAATAACTTTTGGCAGGTAGACGGCAAAGTGGCTGAAATTTCATGTTATATATAAATTTTCCACCTCACCTGGCTCATTTCACCGCACTACCTTGTTAAACACAGATATACCAATTTTTCATATAACGCATAGATTTTATTACCTGCAACAAATTATCTGACGACTGAATTAGCACGCAGTAAAGAAAAATATGGTTTACTTAGCAGAGTGTTTTAATAGCTACGACAGAGATGCTTAAGTGTTAGAATTGGTGCTCGAAATGTACCCAAAATATACGGACACTAGCTCTTAGACGGCGACGCAACTGGCCGATAGCAGCATCAACGATCGACTGGTCAAAGCGCGCCCACTCGTCAAGCAGGAGCGTTTTGAGTTCGTCGACGTTGGCTATTCTGGACCGGTAAACCTCCTGCAGCACACTCCATATGCTATAGTCGACTGGGTTCAGATCCAGTATATTCGGTGCCCACAGTGTTGGAGAGATGAAGTCGGGCGTCTCTCGCTCCAGGAAAGAGACAAGAGTCGCGCGCTTGATGCATCAGGGCGCCACAGGGCTGTTTTTAAGGAATTTTTAGAACTGCACATCCTCTTCTCTCCTTTCTTAACCTCCATGGTAAATTACTCCAAATCGGAAGAAAATGACCTATTTTTACTAGTCTTAACTGCACGGAACGTGACGGAAGTGCTTCTACAACTGCGCGAATCCATTTAGAACTGCACATTTTGTGTAGAACTGCACGTTAAAAAATGCCCTGGGGCGCCATCCTGTTGAAAGACAATAAACTCGCCCTGGGATATCCGGCGTATGTCTGACGGTATCTTCTGGGCAAGAAGGTTGTCGTGATAGTAGGTCTATGCCCCATTCACTTTGACATCCGGCTCGATGCAATGGATTTCAGTGCAGCCAAGCTTCGAGACGCCGTTAAATGAAAAAAAGGTACATCTGTGTTTAACAAGGTAGTGCGGTGATATGAATCAGGTGAGGCGGAAAATTTATATGTAGCATAACATTTCAGCCACTTTGCCATCTACCTACCAAAAGTTTTTAAGATTGGTGGAAATTTGACGAAGTTCTGACAAAAACAATTCTGCACAGTTTTTTTTGAGACACGGTGTATAGTTATCCTAACCTTAACCCTCAGGTTACCAAGTTTCTTTGGTTACATTGGCTACCAAGGGCATACTACTGGTAGTCTGCTCTACTTTGTTTCGCTGCTTCAGCCATTTTCACACTGAGATGCGTTTTTCTATTTTTTATGATCACTTTGGATTTTCAAATCACAAATCAGTTTCGTTATGGTCGTTACAGATCATTTTAAGCATATTAAAGCGAAATGAACACTCCATGTTACTAGTTCATAAGAAGAAGAATCTGCATACATTGACCGCAGGGCAGAGACCATTGCTAATCCTACCAAGAGAGTCTGCCTCCGTAAAACTCCACCAAACTCTGCAATCCAAACGATCTCAACGCCCAACCACTACAAACCGCTGACCATGCTAATCGACCAAGACGACGATGAACCCACACCGGACACAGATGTTGTGGACAACCAAGCAACATACCCCTCACCCCATCGCAAAAAACCATACTCATCCATGACGCAAGGACCTGCTGCCAATGAATGTACACCAAACGCTGAAGCCAACATTGAGGCGCTCACAACGATAATTGCAGCGGAAACAGGCCACAAACAAGCTCATCAGACACAACCTCCGTTAGCAACGGCCATAGCGACAGCACCACGACAAAGCCATTGGAACGACAAAAATCCCATCCTTCCTGCCCAATAGAACAGGCTACAAAAATGTCTTTGACTCGGCGTTCACGATTTTTGTAATTGAAATTGTAATCGTACATTTATATAGCACCACTTGAAGAGAACTCCTCAGAGGCGCTCCCGACCTGACACCATGGTGTCTATACACTATTGGTGTAAATATAAGCACACAGAACCTCGTCATAAGCGACTCTAATTTCAGACTGGTCGAACCCCGCGATATTCCAAATGGCTGGCAGCTGGCAGTCCTGCCAGGCAACCGTCTGGATCATTTGCCAGACATCCTCCACAACTTCCTATGACAACGTGTGCCTCATGTGAAATATCCTTCCACCAGAGTCTGTCTGACCCTGATGCCACTGTCAGCACTGAGTCCTGGACATTCGACGTTATGGTGTCCGTCTGGTACTTCCCTAAAGATAGCAGCTGGTTAAGGGCAACCATTGTCCAGGTACAGGAATCGTAGCAGTAACGAGGATTTCTTCTGGGTGCGGTTCTGTGATTTTACCAAGAAATTGAACAGACTTACTGGTAACCTGATTCTTAACATAGCTCTTAGGAAGAAATTAGTGTACCTGGAAGAATGGAAAAGGAGAATGAGCCTGGAGTCTTGCGGAGAAGCCAGAGGCTGCAAGGACATCCACGAGTAGATCATAGATGGTTGGATGGAAGGGGCACAACCTTCCTCCAAACTTAAGGAGATTGGCCCTGAACTATTATCTCTTCCTACTGACCTGAACCCAAGATGGAGTAGGGAGATACGAAGTTGTGTGAGTGACTATACATCTATATCAACATCCTGGAGTCGCACCCAGGGTGGGACATTCCCCAATTACCATCAACAAAGCAACATCAATCACAGGGGGCTAAATTGTGTGTAAGTCAATTAAATGAGAAGCACTACCACTGCGAACACATACCTGTTCTGAAAACATCAAGAAAGTTAACGTTACAGAGAGAATGATCAACTGCTTAGTTACAATTAGTTACAATGTTTCTTGAGACTCTGTTTATAGAAACCTATTTGGTTTTAACAATTGGGAATCTGTTAAAGCTTCATCTCTGGCATTGGCAGATACAACTGATGTTCTGTTGGTGACTACGTGACATCTAATTTTCTCCAGGATATTCTATGGTTACATTGGTGAGCACTTTCTTTGAGATTCCGAGCATGCCAACATCTTCAATAGTAAATCTAGTTGCAAAATTTATGTTGATGAAACTCATGATCAGTCTGTGCACTTGGCATCATGTTCATACTGCATTGCAACTGTATTTTGTGACACTAGATATACCAAGACAACCCTGGTGCACAGTCAAAGCAGAGAGTTTGACGTTTGTGATTCAAGATTGTGGCTGCAGGCGGTCGCTTAGTTTCTGCTGCTGATTTATCTCGTTTTTTCACGTCTCGCTGTTTTGTTTAGTCTCTTATTTTTAACGGGACATTCGTCTCGTCACGTCTCGCCGACAGTGTCATTCTGATCTTCTTTTTGTGACGTTTCGTGGATTTTGGCGATGATTTAAATCACGTCGGAATGTCCATAAACAATGGATTTAAACGTACGCCATTACACACGTGACCAGTTGCTCTGCCTGCGTACACACGGGTCAGTCTTGAATCCATCCATATGTACACTCGCTGACTCGCTTATCACTAGCAGACGGACGAGCTGTGGGTGCAGAGGTGGGCAACACCGTTTGAGTTCCTGTGCTGTCGGACGACCTCAAGAGGCTCCAGTCATTTACTCATCGTCCTATACCGGCCTGGGTCACAACCAATATCACCGCTGTTCTTTGACGAGTTATTTCCTCTTTTGTCAGCGGCCATTTCCCGTCCAAATGGAAGCACGCAGTAGTCAAGCCACTCCTGAAGAAAGCTAGAACCGAGGAATCGTCACCTGCCAACTTCAGACCGGTCTCCAATCTAACATTCATTTCAAAAGTACTTGAGCATATTGCAAACCATCAGCTGATTGAGTACCTGTCTGCATCACACCTTCTTCCTCGGTTACAATCTGCCTACAGGTGTGGCCATTCCACCGAAACTGCGCTTCTGAAAGTCTTCTCCGATTTAGTGAATGCTATCGACTCAGGCCAACTGGCGCTGCTGTCACTGCTTGATAGTCAGATGCATTTGACACAGTCGACCACGATGTCTTGATGCAGCGACTGTTTTGTTCATTTGTGATCAAGGACAGAGCGCTCAGTTGGCTAGAATCCTACATAAGAGGACGCACGCAATCAATCCATTTGGCAGGAGAGGAGACGGAACCTAGGCTGGTCACCTGCGGTGTTCCACAAGGATCAGTGCTCGGGCCTCTCCTTTTTGTACTATATACGCCTTTATACGGCCGACTTGGAGAGGATCATAGAAGTACATGGATTGCTCCACCACTGCTATGCGGACGATACAGTTTTACTTCTTCTGCGAACCATCACAAACAGCTGAACTGAAACAGGGAGTGCTGCTGTGTATTGAACAAATTTCAGAGTGGATGACATCCAACCGTCTAAAGCTCAATCCCTCCAAGTCGGAGTTCTTATGGTGCACCACACTCAGACGCCGCCATCTACTTGATGGCAGCACTTTCAACATCGGTGATTCAGAAGTCAACACAGCTGACACCGTTCGCAATCATGGAATTCAATTTGACAGCTGTATGAACATGACGGCCCATGCGAGTCAACTCGTTCGAGGCTGCTTCTACCAGCTGCGACGAATCAAAACCATCCGCAGATTCGTCCCAACCTCAACCGCCGTCATCTTAGTCAACAGCTTCATTGTCTCCAGGATTGACTACTGCAACAGCGTACTGGTGGGTCTTCCGGCTTGTCAGCTGGAGCGGATCCAGTCGGTGCTCAACTCCGCTGCACACATTATATATGGTCGCACACTATCCGATCATGTACCTGATCTGTTGCGTGACAATCTGCACTGGCTGCGCATTAGGGTGGATCAAATTTTTTCCCCCGTCATATCAGTTATTAAGAGTGAGGAAAAGTTGCCTTTGCTACACCTAAAATATAAAGTTCTGTGCAAAACGATTTTTGATTTCAACAGCATCTTGAGGCTCCCCAGGGAGGCAGAATTCACTAAGCCAGAATTGCAAAAATGAACGGTTGGCAGTTTCTACCAAATTCTTCCCATTCCAGGAATTTTTGGCAGCCTCCGACACTTGAAGTAATCCAGATCTCTTACAATATGTTTGGTCAACACTTTGCGTATTCTATTTCTGCCATGAGTATGAACCCCTTGAGTCGAAGAATGCGAGTACAAAGTCAAAATGCAGTGGTGAGTCGATAGTGGTGCCTACCAGTGATATTTTCGTGAATAAGAAGTAGAATAAGAAGTATAATTATTTGATATTCGTTCAGTAGAAGAAAAATTATTATTAGAACGAGAATAGAATAAGAAGTAAAATTATTGTTATTACGAGAATAGAATAAGAAACAAAATTGAGACCTTCAGAAGTGAATAAGAATAAGAAGTAAAAATAATTTAAGAACGAAAATCAAGCATCTTCAACAAAAATTCTGGATGACAAAATCAATGCGCTACAATAATCATGTTTAACATGTACGTCGCTCACTTGCGCCTGTCGCACACCTCTTCAAGTAACGAGAATCTCATAGTGAATCGCGTGAGCTCTTTCCTTTCTTGCGATAATTTCGAAGTGTGACAGTTCGTTCCTTTTTTATATTTATTTCGAAATGAGTTTGTCAAGGATGTTCGCTCGCCGGAAAAGGGAATGTGCAGTGTGGGAATATTTTTCATACGACCCAGAAGTAGGAAAAAACGGGAGATTCCGATGTCTAGTGGTGAGCGAAAAAAGCGGAGATGAATGTGGAGCCTTGATAGCAGGAAAAAATCCTACGAACTTGAAATTGCATTTACAGCGCAGTCACGCCGCTAGCCATGCAGAATGCGAGAAAAAAGAAAGCACTAAAAGCGCAAGCGGCACAAATACACTTAAAAGAAAGGCAGCAGAAGGCAGCGAAGGCACTATGACGAAAGGGGGACAAACGTTAATGGAATGCATGAACCGGAAATCACGACATGGGATAGCGCCTCCGCTGAACACAAAACTCGTGAGCGAGCCCTGTTGGACATGTATTGTGGAGGAGTTTTTCCAGCGCACATGACAGACAATCCATTATTTTTGAATTTCTGCCGGAGTCTGGACTCGAAATTTAAACTGCCAGGTATGTGCTTAATAATTGTGAATATACAAATGATTACGAACCTAAACCTGATTAAAAGCCTAAACTTGTACCGAAGTGTAATTATGTAGATTTTTCACAATAGAAGTTCTGTGTTTAGCTGTTGTTGGGCAGTCTGTTAGAGAAAGATGAACTTTCCGCAGCATTTTCTCCAAACTTATTGAAAAGTTATGTATTCAAGGTTATTTAACTACTTTACCAAAAATAATACTCTACATGATTCTACATGATTCTCAACATTGCTTTCAACTATGTCACTCTAGAAATCTATCGTTTTAGCGGAATAAATTATTCGCTATTGCATGGGATTTAGCGTTTATGGCATACAACTTGGATTGACAGAAAGAATTCATGCTAAATGGAAGTCGGATTGATGAAAATAATTAATACTTCAATAGAAGTGGGATTCACGAAAACATTATTGCTGAAATTTGATCTGGATTGATGAAAAATAATTGTTATTTAAATAGAAATTGGATTGATAATAAAGCAGTTTTTGCTGAAATATAAGCTTGATTGATTAAATGAATTCTTGCCCAAATGGAAGACTGATTGATGAGAATGATTCGTGCGAAAGTAGAAGCTGGGTGGTTGAAAAATACTCAAGGTGCGCCAGCCCAAAAATTTGAAATAATTTATCCGCTAAAACGATAGATTACCGTCACTCTACTTCTATATGACTTGTCAATATACAATTTTTTTACTTGCTGTCACTTTAAGCAATAAAAAAACTGTGGTTATGGTTAGACACCTGTGTCAAACTGTCGAAGCGTGTTTATGGATATCAGGCCATGCTGTATAATCCAGTTCTAATTATACTTAACTATTTAACAGTATGACAAAATTTTGCAGTTGGCTAATTTGAGCATGTTTTTGTATTATTTTTGGCTCTTCCTTTTATTCCTCGGATTTCTTTTTGTGGCTTTTAGGTTCAGGAAAACTCCAGAAGCTGCTGAGGAGTCGTATGGACGAGACGACCGAGAAGTTGTGGTCTATGCTGGCAACAACTCGTAAAGTGACTATCTGCATTGATGTATGGAGCAAAACGTGTTTGTCAGCTTCGTTTTTAGGAATCTCTGCAAGCTTCTTTGAACCTAGGAGTCACTGTTCAAGGCAAGCATTGCTGAATCTGAAGGAAATTAAACATCCCCACACAGGAGACATGCTAGCAAAGTGTTTGCAGGAATCGTTAGCAGCTTGGGACATTCCTGCTAGCAAAGTTTTACTCGTAGTCTCTGACAATGGTGCCAACATGACTAAGGCTATAAGACTTTTGCAGGAAAATTAACTGAAACAAAATGCTAGCTCTTCTGCAGGACCATCAGAACAGTTTGAGGGTTGTGATTTAGTGGACGAGTCTGAATCAAGCGATGAGGAAAATGAAGATGATGTTCCTCTCTCATGTTTGATGACGTACGAGCTCCCCGCTGACATACCGTACAGACGCTTGCCTTGCATGGCCCACTGCCTGCAGCTGGCCATTAAGCCGGTTTTTCGTCATTCAAGATTTGAACCCATTGTCACAAAAGCACGACATATTGTATCCTACATCCGAAAGTCATCCGTTTTAATGGAAAAACTGGTTGGAAAGTGTGGGAGGATTGTGATCATCGATTGTACGACTCGCTGGAACAGCACCAACTCTATGATCAAGCGTCTGATTGAAGTTAAGCCTGCGATAAATGAAATCATGTCTGAATCATCTACAGCAGCTACACAACGTAAAACATTTCCAACATTTGCAATGGCCTGTGACAGACATGGACTATCAGACCGGGCTGCAGCAGCTGTGGCGTCAGCGGTTCTACAAGACATTGGTGCTGTAACAAAAACAAACTCGTCCAAAGTTATAGATAGAAACAAAGTCAGACGAGAACGCTACAGGAAGCGCATCGAATTGCAAAAATGCCCGAAACAAGATGCTTTGGTGGTTCTTTTCTTTGACGGGCGAAAAGACAAGACTAAGATCATTGCAAAAGTAGGAGAGCGTTTTCATAGACGACATGTTTTAGAAGAACATATGTCACTGATCAGTAAACCAGGCTCGTCATACTTTGGTCATGCAACACCCAAAGGTGGTTCAGCTGAGTGCTTGAAATCGAGCATTCTTGAGTATCTGAGTGAAAACCATAATATTATATCTGCCGAATCGTTGCTTGCAGTTGGATGCGACGACACAAATGTCAACACTGGAAGAATCGGATGAGTCATTATGCTGATGGAACGAGAACTGAGGAAACCGTTACAGTGGCTTGTTTGCATGTTTCATGGCAATGAACTCCCACTGTGACACATACTGCAGAGTCCCGATGGTACGTCTGGCCCGCGTGCATTTTCTGGTCCGCATGCATTTTTCGGTCCACTTTGCAAAAGTCTATCAGCATGTGAACAGTTACCTGTGACAAACTTTGTCAAAATAAGTGCTGACTTGCCAAATGTCAACTTAAAAGAACTTAGCACTGACCAGAAGTATCTGTGGGAAATAACGAATGCTGTTTCTGAGGGTCACTGCCAAAGTGACTTATCCAACAGAAACCCTGGAAACCTGAACCACTCAAGGTGGCTTACAACTGCGAATCGATTTCTCCGTTTGTACATTGCAACAGCTGAACCATCAGACAACTTACAGATTCTTGCAACGTACATTGTGAACATGGGCGCCCGCACATAGGAGCAAGGGGGGCACTTGCCCCCTGGAAAATTGGCACCTATGTTTTCAACTACTACTTTTGGGTTTTTAACAACTTTCTTTGCATGAATGCACCAATGATACGAATGATACCGACAGTGAAAGTCAGAAATGCACGTTTAGAGATCTCTATAGCTCGTTCTCTGTGTCGGGACCCACTGCATGGAACAGTCTTCCTGACTATGTGCGGAATGCACCTTCTCTGGAGGCGTTTAAATCCAGACTCAAGACTTATCTATTTAAACAGTCGTATAATTGCTAGTAAACTATGAACTCTTGTACAGCGCCCTTTCCTTCGGCCTCTTCTTATTATTATTATTAAGACAATTCAATTAGAGTGAATTTTGCTGACTTGCCATCTGGATGCTTTGAAATCCACCATCAACAAAGTCAGCATGGTAACCGGGTAGAAGATATTGTCTATTGCTAGCGGCACAAGAGCACAGGGAAGACCGAGGATGAGCTGGATTGCCAATATCAGAGACTACTGAATGGATGCATTTCTCCACTTTATCTCCATTATTTCTCCACTTCTCGGATCCCACACCCGCTAACTGCAGCGAGGACATCAAAGATAAGCAGGACACAACGTAGCCAACGATTGCAGCAAAGAAGATGATCATGTACTAATCACGATTGAGGCACAGTGAGCAGAGACAGTATATTGAACCCAGGGACGAAATTGATCAACCGTGTCATCATCTTACACAATAGAACACTACAACAACCACCTGCACAATGGCCACAGCAGTAACAGCAATAGCTGTCAATAAATCTTTGGAACGCACAGGAACACATTGTAAATGTATAGCATGGAACTAGGGCTGTTACTTCACAAAGCACAATAACAAATAAGACATCAATAACAAATAAGACATCTTAGAGTTAGCAACAAGAGTTCTGCTCTAAGGTTGACGTCCCCAGTGGTTGATAATTCTGTCTCTCAGATATTAGGGCAAATTTATGCGAGTCTACAGTGAAACTCGTTCGATAATTGCTGTAAATACATATGTTTGTTGTCATTGGCATTGTTGCCTTTCTTGCTTTTCTGACTTGGATTATGAATGTTTGGATGGCAACTCATTTCGCATGTTCTTGGAAGTTTGACCCTCACAATTGTCTATAACTTGCAGGGTGATAAAAGGTTCACCATGTCGCCATTACTTCTCTCACCTGGCGAATGAGTGACATTCTTAACATACGTCAAAGTATTGTGGGGCGCAGTGGTGTAGTGGTGGCGTAGTTCGCAGAAGAAAATGGCGGCAATCGAGCAGCAGAGTTTGGAGTAAGCAAGAAAGTTGTGAGGGACTGGAGAAAAATGAAAGACTCTCTCATTTTAACGAAGCTAAAAAAAAGGCCAACCGTGGCCACAAAGCTAGGTGGCCACACTCAGAGCAAGCTCTTCGACAATGGATCGTAGAGCAGAGAGCGCAAGGGCATGCCATGAATACGGTTCAAGTCCGATTCAAGGCAATAGCGATGGCGAGATAAATGGATATTGAAGAGTTTCAGGGAGGACCATCGTGGTGCTACAGATTAATGAGACGCCACCAGCTTTCAATGCGAGCTAGAACAACCATGTGCCAGCAGCTCCCTGCTGACTTTGAACAAAAGCTTCAGAACTTTTGAGAATTTGTTCATTCCACAAAGGCAACCTATGGCGTGGCACCTCATCACATCATCAACATGGACGAAGTCCTTCTAACATTTGATATTCCCTTGGGAAGGGCAGTAAATGAGCGAGGAGAGAGGTCGGTCAACATCAGAACAACAGGGCATGAAAAGTCCCACTTTACTGTTGTTCTGGCTTGCTGTGCAGACGGAAAGAAACTGCCCCCATTTATCATATTTAAGCAAAAGACGATGCCCCGTGAGACGTTCCCATCAAGCGTCGTCATCCACGTCAATGCAAAGGGTTGGATGGACGAAGAGGTTATGGGTGTATGGTCGGCCAAATGCTTCAGTAAGAGGCCAGATGGATTTTTTTAAGGCAGATAAGGCCAAGTCAGTGATGGACAGCAAGAGGGCGCACATAACCGAAGGTGTAAAAGACCAGCTAAAGAAGATCAATACAATTCCAGTGATTATTCCTGGTGGCATGACCAAGTGGCTTCAGCCGCTTGACATCTCGGTAAATCGAAGTTTCAAAGCTGTGCTTCGTCATCTTTGGGAAGAATGGATGACGGATGGCGAGCAGTTTTACTGCCACAGGTCGTATGCATCACGCCGAGGTCGCCAACTGGGTGGGTAAAGCCTGGGAATCGATCAATCCGTGGATTATAACTGCTGGCTTCAAAAAGGCAGAGCTAGTGCCAGATGTGGAAGAAGAGGCTGATAAAACAGATGAAGATGAAGAGTCATCCCCAACTTTGCCACCTGCGCTAGCCGGACTTTTCGAAAGTGACACCGAGGACGAAGATTTCGACGGTTTCTCGGACAATGAGGACGAATAAATCAATAAACATTCTCGTATACTCTCTCACATCCATTACTAATTTCATAAATGACATTTGTAAATTATAGGCGCTAGCGGGACTTTTCGAAAGTGACATCGAAGATAAAGATTTTGACTATTTCTCGGACAATGAGGGCGAATAAACATTCTCGTACATTCTCTTAGATTATTACTTTCAGAAATAAATATTTTAAATTGTACTGTCTTGTCTGTTTAATAATATCTACGGCGCTGCTCTATCACTCTATATAATATCATTGGTTGTCATGCTCTACGTGAGCTATAGAATAAAGTACTCATCATTGTAAAAATAACAGCCAGCTAAAGTTATAATTTTTATTTCGAAATAAAGCTAAATTTATATCATAACAAACACCAAATGTTTGTAAACTTTATTTAAAAGTGCAGAACATTTCATATAAACAAAAGTGAAGATTATTATAAAGTATGGCTGACAATGACCATTGTTGGGACGTGCGCAAGTCCGGAAATCTATCTGCATGCATGTGACGTATTTGCCAGAGCGACCTATATATTGATTTTGCAAAAAATACCCTTATGACATCACAGCGACCTAAACAAAGGAGCGACGTGTAGTCCGGAAAATACGGTAATTGTATTAACCAAGTTATTAATAGGCACTCTCATGAAGTGCAGAAACCACAGAGAAAGGAGAATGTGGATGTGTGAGTGTGTGTTTGTCCAGAATTATACGCCTACAGTTTCGCAGCTATTGACAACCAGAACAAGCCAGTGGAGGGGTTTGTGAATCTCTCTCACCACGGGGGCCTTCGCGGGGACGAAAAGCCGAAATTTTGATATTTTCATATATTCGCGCAGTTTCACAGCTTTACACCTCAAACCTTGCAGCTAGAGATAGAGAGAGCGGCCCAGGGCCACTACCCACAGTCAGCACACACACATCCCGCAAGGGCGGGTCATGTTTGGCTTTTTGGGGAAAGCGGGGTGGAGGGTTGGCGAAAACCCCAAATTAGCAGTCAACACCGGAGTTAAACGACGAAGGGAAAAGATATGGGCTCAAAATGAATTTTGAAAAGTCTAAGACAATGGTATTTGGAGCAAAAGATCTGCCCAGAAAAATGGAAGTAGATGGGAACAAACTGGAAAATGTGGAGAATTTCACCTATTTAGGATGCGTCAACACATACGACCTAGATAGCAAGGCAGAATTACGGGTAAGGATTGGGAAAGATGTTAGCAAGAGGACTCAACACAGGGACAGCATTGAAGACGCTATGGAAAAGCCATAATATCAAAATGATTACCAAGATCAGACTCATGAAGGCTTTGGTATGGCCAGTGGCGACATATGGGTGTGAAAGTTGGACGATCAGAAAGAGAGAAGAAGACAGAATAAATGCTTTCGAAATGAAATGTCTAAGAAAGATCTTGAGAGTGCAATGGACAGAGAAAAGAACAAACGACTGGGTATTGGAGAAAACGGGAACAGAAAGAACCTTATTGAGCACGATAAAAAGAAGGAAACTCACTTACTTCGGTCATTTGATGAGGAAACAGGGGGGCTGCATAGAAAAGGAAATAATACAGGGTACAATTTCGGGAGCAAGGGCAAGGGGAAGACCGAGGATGGGATGGATCGCTAACATCATCGCATGGATGGAACTACCATGCAAGAGGATACTGAAGGAGACGGAGGACAGGAAAAAGTGGCGAAGGCATGTCCATGAAGCGACCAACCCTCGAATCGAGGATGGTTAAAGACAAGACAAGACAAGACACATTGGGAAAGCATCAGCAGCGTTGAGTGCAATGGACAAAGTTTGGAAGAGTAAATCTATACAACTGAAATTAAAACTGGAAGTGCTAAGAACTTGCGTATTCAGCAGCAAGCTTTACAGATGTGAAGCATGGACAATAGCCAAGGAGTCAGAAGCAAGAATACTCGCTTTCGAGAGGAGGTGCTACAGAAAGATCTTGCGAATTGGATGGATGCAGAAAGTAACAAACGCAGAATTTTATCTATAGGCGGATAGGTCACACAGAGAACCTTATGCAGAAAATAATAACCAGGAAGCTAGATCTCTTCGGGCATATATGCAGGATGGCCAACAGCAGAAAGATCAAGACAGTTGTGCTTGGAAGAATGCAGGGATCTAACAGGAAAGGACGACCACACAAAGAATGGCTGGATAACATAACAGAATGGTGTGGAGCACCACTACAGGACCTAACACACGCCATCTTAGAGAGACAAACCTGGCGTGGAATAACGAGAACGGCATCGAGCACCTACGGGCATTGGTCCATCGGTTGTTGTTGATGATGATGATGACCAACAGTTTAAAACCACAATGAGTTGGATCACAGACGAAATGTGCACTGAACACAGTGAACAGCATCATAACGATAACAAACTGGTTAACGAAACATCTACATCCAACATAATAAGCAAGCAAATTCAGACAAATGAATACCTTCTGTAGGCTTCTGGTCTCAGCTTGGGATCACCAATCTCTTGCATTAGTACGGCTGAGTTGAAAAGCGTTTGCTGAAATCAAAAGACCACTCACTCATATACTCACTCATGTACTCATTCACTCACTCACTCATATAATCACTCATTTACTCACTTACTCACTGAATCAGTATCCATAACAATATGTGCACACTCCTACCAGAATTTAAGATCATTCCATTCCTCACTCATTCTCTACTTCGTCAATCGGCCATAATTTCACAATGTAAGGCTTGAACATACGTGTGTATTACCATCAATTTCCAAGTGTCGAATTACTGGTCTCCTCCTGATTAGACCAAGGACATGATGGACAGCTCTTGGCTTGATGACACTCCTCTCTGGAGCATTGCTGCTTCATGACACAGTCAACTGAGGTCATCTCCAGGTCATGTGCAACACATATTTCAGTGAGTACAGGTCAGCTTCAACATATTGGATATGCTTACAAATCCATGTCAAGCCTGATTCTGGACTCACTTAGAACTGGCAAAAGTCTGCACTGTAAAACCAAGTTTGCCTAGTAGTGACCATTGATTAATTTATCATTGACATTCATTATGCACTATGGTTCTTAAGTTCTGTGAATATTATCAGATTATATAACCATACTAAACACTGCCCAAATCCATTGCTCCTAACGAATGCAAACATCTTAATAAATTGGCAACTTCGGGAAAGTCTTTAAATCACTAAATCAAACCCCAATCACAGAATAAAGGAAAGAAGGCTGAAGAAAGAACTTACTTTGTGCTTTGGATTAAACTTGAGAGCGGTCTCAAAATTCTGCAGTGCATCCTTTTGCCGTCCTTGTTCTAATAGGACAACACCCAACTGCAAAAGAAACACACACTGAATACTTTAAGAAACACTCACACGTCGAGAGATTCTCAAAATTTCAAGTAACACATATACGGTCATGGTCGATCGAACAGAAATAGTTTCGGTTTTAGTGTTTCCAGCTATAACGATGTCTTTGCCCTGGCCAGAACCAGTACACATTATACTTGGGTGTTCTGTGTCTCTTCTGTTTAGTTTCTCTCTTTGAGTTTCATGATAATGCTCCTGATTTTGTCTCTTCTGGCAGCATCTTCCCAAGGTATCCTCCCATCAGTCAGTTCTGAACTCAACAGCCTCATTGCTCATGGCTCGTCTCCTTCGCTTCTCATGCATCTACCCACAAGACTGACGTCCTAAGTGGCTTCCACAGCTTTGCTTATCGTATCCAATTCAAGGTACTGCTCCCAGTCTTAAGGACTCAATAGGATCTAGTTCCTAAACGTCTCTGCAACTTAGTGTACATCCCTTCTCTGCTGCCTCTTCCCACTCTCTCCAAGCCACCCAGGCAAGAACTGCCATGGCGCAACATTGTGCCTTGCCACCATGAGCCCTTTTGTGTGGCTTCCGCTCAATTTTTAGCAAGATAAACTTATGTCAATCACTGAAGTTCATTCAGCTGGACGAGAAAACAATACCTACTGTCAAAGTCTGTCATGCTGATTGTCTGCTGGACATGATGGATGCCATTGTTCACAATGACTCCCTAGGACCACCGAAAACAGGTTAAGAGTTGGCTATGCAGCATAGCTATTCATAGCTATTGAGTTACCACTTGGTAAGTAAAGCTGGCGGATCAGTCTGTTCATAATGAATTGAAGCCTTATTCTTTATTGCAGGTCAGCGTATCCCGTCATTGAGCCGTGGCCAGAGAGACTATGGGCAGTAAGCACCTATGAGGAAACATGGATTACCTAGCTCAGCAACATATTCATTATTCAAGCAAAATGTCTCTATAGAAACTCAGGTGTAAGACAGCATCACTCCCAGAACCCTCATGCCATCAACTCATTGTGAGCATTATGGCTGCTGGGTAGCTCACCACCACACACAACCCAGTTTCCGCCAACGATCAACCTCATATGTCATTTTATGGTCTAATTTTAAGTTGCATGTAACTGTCCAATCTGACACATGTTCTAATTCAACTGGTATACGAAGTGACATTGTCTGAGGAGGGATCAACAGGTTTCTGTCATCCACATAAGAACCTATCCATCTTGCCAGAAACAAGAGAGCATCTAACGGTACACACAGAACGTCAATGAATATCATGAAAAATAAAGAAACCAGTTGAAGGAGATGTCAACCCAAAGGAAACAGCCGTTAGATATGAAGAGCAGATAATGAAGACTCGTAGAGAGAGACATCTTGAAGGTCATCAAAAACAACTGAAAGATAAGAAGAGAAAGAAACCGACTGTAAGATGACGATTCTCTTATCTTTACTAACATTATAGTAGAGATCTGGATTGTCCTCCTCAAACTTCAACGCAGTCTCATATTGCTCCTGTGCTTCTTTCGTTCTGCAACCAAATCCAAATTCAATTATAAAACCATAAATACATAAAATTTATGTGAAGAATCTTTAAGGTTTCTAACAAAGACCAAAATAAACAATCTCATCATCAATAGGCTGATGCTCTAAACGCCTTAGGGGTTTACATTTCTGATTACAAAACTCTAACTTTACTAAGCTTCTTTTATTTTACTTGCTTGTCAACAATTTGATAGCAAAGGATTGACTCTACAGTCTACAACAAATAACCAACGCACAAAAGATTCAAAAACTTAACAAAGTTAATTGTGCAATAACTGATGAAATCGGTTAGCATTCACAGCAACTGATTGCAAAAGAGCTGTGGTAGACATATATACCGGTTGAGTTTCATGAGTATGTCTCCTCTGTTGATGTATGCCTGAGTGAAGTCAGATCTCATGCTGATCGCCGTACGAAGCAACTAAAGCAAAACAAACCAACCAATCATTCAGCAACTCAAACGGCCTCATAGTTTTGAACTCCCAATTAAGGACGAAAGAAATTACATTTCTCCAGTACTTTACATATATACTCGACCATTGCCCCTCTTTCTGACTTCCAGCCACTTGATTGAATTTTGATGTTCTTTATCATTTCCTATTTGTAAGTGGCTGCGGCATGTCAGCAAGAACTCAATAAAACAAATATATATATATATATATATATATGCATTATGCAATAACTGCACTGCAGCTTCCATCTAAACTTTGAATTACACAGCACTGTGACAAGCTATTAGCCTCACATTTTAAACATTTCACACAACATTTGAGGCAGTCTGTGCCTTCATGTAGAGTTTCCCAACAACTTACACAAATTCTGATCACCTAAATATGGACCTGACTCTGCCACAGGTTGATTGTCTATCCATCGACATTGGCACTGCTAGTCAAAACTCCGCAACACAAGGTCATCTGATTGCTTTACTTCTACAGCACAACATGGACTTGACAGAAGTCAGCCTTCTCTCATTCGGCAATGTCAGGCTTCCATGCAATCTGCAACATCAGCTTCTCCTTTCTATGGCTCTAATTGACAAACAGCTGAAGATCATTCAAAATATTCAGTCGTGCTCTTGTGTATTCTTATGACGAGCTGTCTTGAAACGTTGATACATAAATGAGAAGTCCAATAGAACTTAATAATCAATAATTATATTAATAATCAGTTGTACCAAAATTCCTAAATTAATTACTTGTTCATCTTCTAATGTGCGTGCAGTCAATGACTGGCATGCAGTCGACACACAGAGTGTCTAGTTGATTCATGATGCAAAGACATTAAAATAATAATTGATGACCACATTCAAAGTATTCATTCGTTTAACTTACAGCATCTGCTTCGAGTAATCTGGACGAATTCTTTGACAAGAGATTTCCGAGATTAATGAAGACATTCAGATGATTTGGTGCGACCCGTGTCGTGTAACTCTGCCCTGAAACAAACCAACAAAACAAACTGACTCAACAAAAGCAGTGACAAAATCCTCGTTTCTCACATGCCCATCAATGTATAGCAGCCTGTACACATCTGCATTTATGCACAATGTTGCACACATCATCGTCATCGTCTCTATCCTCCTCCTCCTCCTCCTCATCATCACCATCATCTATCACCGTCACCGCTGCCCCCACCACCACCACCATCGTCATCGTCAGTTCCTGATGCCAGCAATGGGTAGAAATAATGGTTCTCCATTGTCCTTAGCCATTCATAAAGTCCACCGCTCCCTTAATAATGTCATATCCTCTTTATATAATTAATCTATCAGAATTGGACTGTGCCATGTGTGTGTGTGTGTGTGTGTGTGTGTGTGTATAAAGACAGAGTAATATATTGTGACTTATATATATCAGCCAATAAGAGATACGCAAGACTTATGTTTGACTGAACAATTTTAAGAGTTCTTAATACAGCAAATAAGCCAAAGACATACCAGTACAGTACACATATATACATGTATACACACATAAAGGTACACACATACCAACAAATATGGATGTACATACACGTAGTTTTTTAAGTATATGTATTTTATACCCGTATGCAAGGTGCAGTAGAGAATACACATCACGCACTGCAAGAATGTTTGTGCCAAGACAGCAGGACCCCTCAAAAGTGCTGCACTCAAGTACAGAGCTTGGCAAGACAAAGAGACACACTGACCTGGTCGTACAGGAGGCAAGAGGGCCAGAGCGGTTCGGTAAGCCTTCTCAGCCTCATCGTATTTCTTTAAGGTGTTGTACGTTCGACCGACGTTGATATGTGCTCCAATGTCATCTGGCTGCACTCTGTTGCGACATCACAAATCATCCACAATCCACATGAACAGCATTTCCAAAAAATTTCATGTAAACAATAGTTTGGCACATTTTGCAAGATAATTCCATTCTAAGTGCAAATTTAGAACTTTGCAACTGACAACATTGCATCAACCAGGACAACATCCATGAGAGAAAGTGAGAAGCAAATCTGAAAGAAAATCTCTCTCACTGACCGATAGAAACTTCTATTCAAATCCTGTACATAGCAATTGTATATGCACTCACTGCATTGAACAGAGATTGGTCATATTAAAAGAATTTCATTTTCATGGCTGGAATGTAGCTCAAAGTTTCTTGAAATGGTTCAAAATCGTCAATAAAATCCACAAAGAGACACTGTGAGTTTCACTTGATCGTTGGCAAGACCATCCTCTGGGTCAGACACACAGTTTGCATTGCTACAGTGGAAACAATAACCACACCAGATAGTCATATAAAAACTGCAAATCGCTTTAACCGCACTCAGCATGTGTGAGCCTACCTACTTGTGGCGACTCTTCCAGTTTTTATGGACACTGTCCGACATAAATCTATCTGGATCTTTCCTTAGCTATTAAAAATGAACAATATCAAGTGTCTAGATACATACAATACATGTATATAAAAACATAAATGTATACACACAGCAGGAGACAGAAAGAATTGGAAAACTTGCCTTGCAGCCTGCACAAAGTATTTCAAGGCTTCTTCATAGCGACTCTCTCCTTCGAGTGCATGACCAACGTTGTTGAACAGCTTTGCATTCGCGTTGTTCACCTTCAGACCAGCCATGAACAATGAATATTCAGAGGTCCTATAAAATAAAACAAATTCAACACAAGTCATCAGAAAAGTCACTAAACAAGAACTGTACTAAACAAGAACAAGTACTCGTGAGGTCATTGGAAGGTGCTATATAAATGTCCATATATACATACAATACAACAGCCTCCTATTAACAATTCCAAGAATCCTTTTAAACGCTCCATTGAAATCTTGAGATCAATGTTTCAGTTGCAATTACATTTCTAAATTTTGAGGAACTTAAAGACTTTTCATATAATAATAATAATCTTCGTTTAATTTCACACTGTCACACCACATTATGATTACAATTATTAGAGGAGTCAAATTTAATTATTGGCAGCCATGCAAGGCGTCCATCACGTCCTTACGCTCAGTTTACCTATGCCATCTGTTGAATGGAAGGTTGAGTGGCTTTATTTGGGGAGGGGTAGCAGGAAGCGATCTTGCATTCGTGCGCTCTTCATGCCAGAGTTTTGCCATAACCCTATATACATTCACCACATTGATGGGCTTCATAAGAGTACGATGAATCAGAACATAGGTTTAGATTTTCATTACATATCCTGCTGTTACAGCCAAATAGAAAATTGTACAAAAAGAAAATGGCAAGTAAGAGTTTACAAGTACACAGTAAATTTATCAAAATGTTATACCAAAATGTAGGTTCTTAATACACACATTTTGCTGCAAAGCAATGAATGCCATAAGAGTCCATATTAATTCAGCTTCAGAACACAATCTCATGACTTTAAATCCGACACTTAATCTGGATAACATTGCAATATCTGCAGATCTATCAGCAGGGTCATTCCATGTCAAATCAACCAATGGTCCCCACCACACCATCTCAGAATTTGATGATATTTTGTCAGTTTGTAAACCAACATATCTTAAGAACCTATGCAAAATATTAGCTCAAAATGTTGAATGGTCTTTGAGAAATGACCATTTTTATAGTGGGGGGGGGGGGGGTAGCGACAGCTCGCGAACGACTTAATTCTGAGGCGTTTTTGATCGCTAATAACTCAGGAAGTATGCTAGATAATTCTATAAAATTTTCACAACATTAGTAGTCTTATGAGTAGATTCTGAAAATTGTAAAATTTTACAGTTTGAACCATTACTCGTGAGCCCAGCTCAGTCTGAAAATGACATTTTGTTCATTTCGACAGTATGAAAAGTGATATTTGAACAACCACTACTTCATTGGTATTAAATATAAAGTCCCAGAACTTTTTGGGTTTGTAATGGGCCTTGTGATGAATAACCTAGCAAATTCTGAGGTATTTTAAATGCTAACCTGATGTGTTAGACCATCCTGAAAACTGCACAAAGTGAAAAGTAGGTCATCTGCCGATTGAAATATGACCATGTGGGATAGGTAGCACAGTTATGTGCTACACACCATTAAAAAGGGCTTGAAAAGTACTTTCATAGGATACCAATTTCATTTTGCTTCCGTGATGCCTTCCGTTTCAAAATTCCAGTTGAAAAACGAGGTGTTTTTACATTCGGGAGAAAACGACATGATCTGCAAAGTTTGGACTGTCATATCTAGGCCAGGAAATGAACCAGAGGACTTATATTTCTTTCATTTATTCAGTTTGTTGTGCTCTTTCCAAATATACAAAAACATTGGTGGTATTATCGGCTGTTTTTAATTTATGAATGTGTAAATATGGCACAAATGCCAATTTTCATCTATTCGGACATGGATAATTGCTTAAGTATCTCAGATATATGTTCTAATATGGCCATGTGGGATAGGTAGCACAGTTATGTGCTGCATGCCATTGAAAAGGGTTTGAAAAGTACTTTCAAAAGATGCTAATATCATTTTGCTTCCATGATGCCTTCCATTAAAAAATGCCAGTTGAAAAACCGAGTTTTTACACATTCGGGAATAAATCACGAGAAAACGACATGATCCGCATAGTTTGGACTGTCCTATTTAGGCCAGGAAATGAACCAGAGGACTGATTATTTTTTCATGTGAACAGTTTGTTGTACTCTTTTCAAATATGTAAGAATCTTGGTGGTATCATTGGTGGTGTTTAATTTTTAAATTTGTAAATATTGCACAAATGCCAATTTACATCCATTCGAACATGTATAATTGTATATATATATATATATCTCAGATATATGTTCTTATATGGCCATGTGGGATAGGCAGCACAGTTATGAACAGCACACCATTAAAAAGAGCTTGAAAAGTACTTTGATGAGATACAAATATCATTTTGCTTCTGTGATGTCTTCTGTTACAGAATTCCAGTTGCAAAACACGTTTTTTACATTCTGAGATATTCATATATGTCGAATGGATGTAAATTGGCATTTGTGCAATATTTACAAATTTAAAAATTAAACACCACCAATGATACCACCAAGATTCTTACATATTTGAAAAGAGTACAACAAACTGTTCACATGAAAAAATAATCAGTCCTCTGGTTCATTTCCTGGCCTAAATAGGACAGTCCAAACTATGCGGATCATGTCGTTTTCTCGTGATTTATTCCCGAATGTGTAAAAACTCGGTTTTTCAACTGGCATTTTTTAATGGAAGGCATCATGGAAGCAAAATGATATTAGCATCTTTTGAAAGTACTTTTCAAACCCTTTTCAATGGCATGCAGCACATAACTGTGCTACCTATCCCACATGGCCATATAAGAACATATATCTGAGATACTTAAGCAATTATCCATGTCCGAATAGATGAAAATTGGCATTTGTGCCATATTTACACATTCATAAATTAAAAACAGCCGATAATACCACCAATGTTTTTGTATATTTGGAAAGAGCACAACAAACTGAATAAATGAAAGAAATATAAGTCCTCTGGTTCATTTCCTGGCCTAGATATGACAGTCCAAACTTTGCAGATCATGTCGTTTTCTCCCGAATGTAAAAACACCTCGTTTTTCAACTGGAATTTTGAAATGGAAGGCATCACGGAAGCAAAATGAAATTGGTATCCTATGAAAGTACTTTTCAAGCCCTTTTTAATGGTGTGTAGCACATAACTGTGCTACCTATCCCACATGGCCATATTTCAATCGGCAGATGACCTACTTTTCACTTTGTGCAGTTTTCAGGATGGTCTAACACATCAGGTTAGCATTTAAAATACCTCAGAATTTGCCAGGTTATTCATCACAAGGCCCATTAAAACCCAAAAAGTTCTGGGACTTCATATTTAATACCAATGAAGTAGTGGTTGTTCAAATATCACTTTTCATACTGTCGAAATGAACAAAATGTCATTTTCAGACTGAGCTGGGCTCACGAGTAATGGTTCAAACTGTAAAATTTTACAATTTTCAGAATCTACTCATAAGACTACTAATGTTGTGAAAATTTTATAGAATTATCTAGCATACTTCCTGAGTTATTAGCGAACAAAAACGCCTCAGAATTAAGTCGTTCGCGAGCTGTCGCTACCCCCCCCACTATAAAAATGGTCATATCTCAAAGACCATTCAACATTTTGAGCTAATATTTTGCATAGGTTCCTAAGATATGTTGGTTTACAAACTGACAAAATATCATCAAATTCTGAGATGGTGTGGTGGGGATGTTTCTGAATTTTGGTTGATTTGACGTGGAATGACCCAGCAGTGAAGAATTTATTAAGTGAACCTAGGAACAAACACCCTTAGCTCCAATTTCAAAATCTTGGACAAGAAACTTAGTAAATAAGACATCTTTATAATCTTTATATAAGGCTGTCCACACTTTACAAAAGAATGCAGCTGTACAAGAATGTCCAATAACTTCAATATTGAATTACAGTTTAAAATAAAACTACTGACCTTTTACATGTACTGGAGCTGCTCTAGACTACAGTACACAAACACACACACACACACCTTTCTTCAACTGCTAACAAATAACGAAATCTTTGGTTCAACATCCAGATATAGAAAGCTCACCAGTCATAATTTCGGACAATAGTTTTCATAGAATGAGTCGCAAGAAGGAGCACCATTGCAACGAGCAGAATCAGCCGCAAAATGCTGCAACAACAAACAACGTTGCCGTTCAATGACAACTGTTGGTTTCACATAATGCAACAGAGAAAGAAATGAGTCCAAAACCTTAAGACAAAACATTTGCCTACGCATTGTTAAAGTCTGTCTAATTTCCACTGGGCTTCTCCAGCATAATTCAATTTCTACAACTTGGGTCTCACTTCTATCTAAAAAGCAAGTAAGTAATTCAAATCCCAAAATGTGAAATTTCCAAATTTGTTAAAACAAATTCTGTGTGTTTTCTGTGTATTTTGTGACCATGTTCACTGGACCCCCCCCCCCCCCCCCAAAGAAGATACTGAAAATTTATTCTGGCTGCACTACTACCGAAAACTGAAACTAAGACGTAAAAGTTCTGAAAACAGAAACTGAAAAGTCTCAAAGCAAAAACTGCAACTGAAGAGTGAACTGAAACTTTAAAAATAATGCCTTTTATTCAACCAAAATAAAGATCCCACATTCCAGTTACAAGACGTTGGCACTTCAAACAGCACTTAAAAGAACATGTACAGATCCTGTGGGTGATCCTTTGCACCTGAATTGCAGTACCATGGTCAGAGATACTATACAAATATATATCGAAGACAATATGACTGGTGGGGTGAAACAATGAGTGTAACTGTAGTCAAAGAAGGCATTGCATCATTGAACATCAACTGTGATGACTCCTCAAGTCACCTGAGCAATATTATCAATTTACAGTTGAATTCATTGTTCTTAAATAACAAACTTAAACTTAACAGCACTTAGGATTGCATCCTAGTGCATCCACTCTTGAGAAATGCTATAAAGGTGCAATGTGACGCGTATAGAAACACATTTGCATTCAACTGTACGTATGCGTGAACCAAAACAAGAACATCTGTTTATTAAGAAAGAGATCTTATAAAAACAGAATTCAGAATGCAGCAGACTGACTGCCAGCACTGACCGTTTTGAATGGCTTAGCAGAACTTCAAATCCACAAGCAACGAGTAGACAGAAGCCCATGCTTGGTGCATAGAGGATGCGTTCAGCAACGACAAATCCCACTGGAAAGAAGAGATTGGACGCTGGAATGAATGGAAGCACCATCAACGCCAAACACTGAAACCAAATTTATACCAATGCACAGACATCTGTCATCTTCAGTTTCACTTTGACTCTATTTTGTCGAAGACTGCAGACCTCTGTGCAACAAAGTGGCCCTCGAATAAGTCGCTAAGCCAGCATATATTAACCTCCTTAGCGTTAATCCCGAGTAGCACTCGGGTCCGGAATTTTATGCAAAAACGGTTAATCCCGAGCCACACTCGGGCTATATACATACATATACATAAATATATATACATACATATATACATACATACATACATGTATACATACATACATACATGTATGCATGCATACATACATATATACATACATATATACATTAGTGTGGTCCATGAGACAATGGTAAAAAATCATCTGCAGCAAAACTTTGCTCCACAAGTCTAAATCTGTTCTACCTCTTCTAAGTAAGATTTGTACCAAATTTGAAGCAGATTGGAGCACTTTTAGAGGTAGCTCAAATCCTTACAATTTCCTCATAATACAGTTGTTCCACTGCACTTGATTTTGATGATGAGTTCCAAGCTCCTAGACTGAAATCTTAGCCAAAGCAAGCAAAGTTCAATATCCTTACGGATCCCAATGTCACTTCTACTCTGGACCGAGTCAATGTACCAGACTGAGGTGCCACATATATTCTTGGTGCAGTTGCACAGGCTCTTGGCCATAATGTCAATACGATTACTTTGTCAAGATGCTCCATCCGAAGATCGCGCTACAAGAACCGTGAAGAGGAGGGTAGATGCACGGACAGGGCGGTCATTGGCTATGTGCCGCTGGGATGGTAAATTTCTACCCGACATTACTGGCTAGAAGGAAGCAGTTGTCAGGATTGCAGTAGGCCTACTTGTCACAGGTAACGGGGAAGAGATCTTGCTGGGAGTACCAACAATTGGCCTGTGAACCGGTAAAGAACAAGCCAAAGCATGTATGAGCACACTGGATGAGTGGGGTCTTCAAAATCGAGTTCGTGGATTAGTGTTTGATACCACTGCCAGCAATACTGGTCTCAAGAACAGTACCTGCACTTTTATTGAGAATGCCCTTGAACAAGAATTAGTGTGGGTGGATTGCCGCCATCATGTCATGGAACTTGCACTTACTGCTGTTTTCGGATCTTTATTTAGACCAACTGGAGGACCATGAGTTCTTATGTTCAGGAGGTTCCAGCAAAGCTGGCCCAACATTGACAAGGCGAAATTTGAAGTCTCTTCTGATAACATATTCACTGCACAGTGCACACACTTTTGCTCTTGGAGAAGAAATGGTAAACTTCTGCAAGGCAACGCTGCATGGAAAGATCACATCAAAGAGAAGACTACGAGGAATTCTTGAAACTCAGCTTGATCTTCCTGGGTGGTGAAAGTGGGTCATGGGTCTCCTTTCGGGCGCCAGCAGCTTTCCATCATGCGCATTGGATAGCAAAAGCCATCTATAGCCTTAAAATATTTCTTTTCCAATAGCAGTTCTTACTAACTGTCAAAGAGAAGCACAGTGTAAAGGAGATGGCACTGTTCGTGAGTCTACTTCTTGAGGAGCTCAGTAAATATACAAATGTAACAGTGGCAAAGGTGGCCTCGACCGCACTTGGCAGGATCTTTGCTATATTTCCGAAATTTTTGTTGGCCTGTCATTGTTTGATGACAGAATAGGAGCGGATGTGAAAATACTGATGGCGATAAACCTCCGCCTTCCACGATCCATCAGTTCTGTTAAACGACTCGACCATCCGCCTGAACCACTCAGCTCTCTTGGCCTTGCATCTTGCTTCACAGAGAGAACTACTGTCATCTTTGACGCTCTGCACTTGAATGGAAAAGAGAAGGCCCAAGGCTTTCTAACAAAGGACCATGAGGAATGGAGCGACGATCCCTTCTACCAGGTTCTCCAGATGGCAGCGTCGGTCATGACAGTTGTGAACGACTCTGCTGAGCGAGCCATTGCTTTGTTGTAACAGTACAATTCATCACTGACAAAGAACGAAGAACAGAAGCAGTGCCTTCTTAAGCTCGTGAAACGGCACAGGAAGATCTTTCAAGGCCACGTTAGTGAAGATGACAGAGGATAGTGAAGGACACTGAAGGTGCTATCCAAGAATAGCTGTATAGTGTGCCATTGTGCCCATAGAAACACTGGACATTTGGAAACCTTCATTTATTTTCATTTGCAACAATTACACGTTTTTATTCAACTCAAATTCTAGTTTACATTCTTCATTGCAGATCACTGATTATATGCTCAAGCGGTGAAAAAACATTGACCTTGAGCGCCCTCTAAATATATTGCAACCGCTCTAAAATTTGGTAGATGTGATACTGACCTGCCAAAGAACAAAACTGGGGTTGTGGAGCCCAACTCTGAGAAAGTTTTTGTTTTTGGACCACACTAATATACATACATATATACATACATACATACATGTATACATACATATACATACATACATATATACATACATCATATATATATACAAATATATATATATATATACATACATGTATATATATACATACATACATACATACATACATGTAGGCATACACACATACATACATATATGCATACATACATACATGTATACATATATATATATACATATGTACATACATACATATATATATATATACATACATACATACATGTATATATATATACATACATACATGTATGCATGCATACATACATATAAACATACAAACATACATGTATACATACATATACATACATATACATACATATATACATACATATGCATACATATATACATACATACATACATATATACATACATATATATATACATACATATATACATACATACATGTATATATATATACATACAAATATACATACATACATGCATATACGCATACATACATGTTTGAATACATACACACATATATATATACATGCATACATGTATACATACATATATACATACATATGTACATACATATATATATACATACATATATATACATACATGTATACATGTATATATAAATGCATACATACATACATATATACATTCATACATACAGGCATACATGAATATATACATACATACATGCATACATGCATGCATACATACGTCATACATAGTATAATCGTAAATAAATGTAACGTTTTTGTAACAGTTATTCCGGAAAGTAATGTAACGCTAAGGAGGTTAAGAAAATCAAAGTCCCGAACATGCACTCAACTGTATGCACGTGTTTTGGTTGAATACAAGACAATGTTATTTAAGTAAGCAATATTCTCCTTCTTGTGTGCGCAGTCTTTCAAATTGACAAGCGTTCTTACTAAGTTACAAACTCAATCTCTATCACCAAAATTCTCTCTTTCAAAATTTGTTGGGGACTTTTGAGACACAGCCTTGGAACAAAGATTGAACATTAAACAACTCAACTTACATACATACTTACCTGGCACGCCTATATTCTACAATCAGTTGGTGGTCTACTGTCATTCAAATGTCTGTCCAGCACAGACCAAGTTATCTGAAGGACACACCTGGACAATGCATCATCATCTACCATCTACCATATATACAGCCAGACTGTGTTGTACCAATCTCTTAAATTAGATTTAGCAATGGTCATTCCTCAGTGCAACATGGACCAATTGTTGTCAACATTTGGTGTCAGTTCTGTCAATTCTGGTTCTAAGGAATCTCTTGGTTGGGATTTGTATGTCTGCCAAAATGATGAAACGCTGAATGACCAGAACACAGCTCTTCCTCTCAGACAAGCCTATTGTTCTTAATGAACTTGAATGCTGTTTATGCTAGCATCTCTAGTGCTTTGCATTGTACTCAAAAGACACCATATCAAGTGTCCATGCACATACATACAGACAGAAAGACATACATATCCACATACATGCATACATGCAAACACAGGACTACAAGAATTCATTGAACTGAGCAAAGTGTCCCATAAAAATTCCATTCTGCCAGTCAAAGCAAGATGTCCTTACCATAACAGCACGCTTCTGTCGCTGTCCGTTTGCCCTGATGGCAGAACTGGTCAGCAGGAACAGACCGACATAGAAACCAGCGGTCACTAGGTTCCTTGTGTCAAGAACGCTCTCAATGACCGGAATTGTTCCCATCGTCCAATCACAGCACAGCCACGACGGACACAGAAGCAGCCAAATGTTGAGTGGAATGAGGTAGTTGTACGTCAGCTGACGCTGTGGAAACTCAGATGCAGCAGCAGGATTATCATATCTACGTAACGACACACGTACAATATTTAGACATCATGCACAGCAATCAGATGGCAGCTCAATCATCCAGCAGCCTTGGAGCCACACAACGCACTGACTCATTGCTCCATTATCCACACTCAGTGCATTGCCTCTAAGCAGATAATACATTCCCTTGGCTGTTGAGATATTCGCCCAAGACCCTGGGCAAGAGTTTTGCTATACCCAGATGAACTTCGTCTCCAGCTGGATTTAGTCACTGCTATCAAGCGTGGTATGCACTTCACGGCATGTGATCTCATCCCTCAGGAATTCCCAGCATGTATACACATTGCATCTTAGACTGGGTTCCTAAAATGCATTATATAAAACTATGGTAGAGTAATGTAGCAATACTATGGATGGTAAACAATAATCAGAAATCTGATTAATTATCAGTTTATAAAAATCATTGGTTTTTCATTCTTTACAAAACAATAATCGAAATCTTTTTAAAAAAATCTTTTTGTAGAGAAATTATCTGAAACGATCGATGTATCTGTGATGGTCGCAAGCTTAAAGGCTATTTTGAGAACAAACTAGTTCTGCACGAAATACATGGTAGATGTGCTACCGACGACAGTGACGCAGATCTTCGACTGACTGCACATCGACATCGTCAGACATTTCATCAAGTTTGACATTTTATGATGGCAAAAATGAAAGGCCAGTAAAATTCTGACTCCAGCAAACGAGATGAATTAATTTTTCAGAGCGTCTCAATCGTTTCTTGGTGTCTAAAACGTCATCGCATGCAATGAATTCCAAGGCCACCATCTTTGTTAATCACAGCTAAGTTGGGGAAAATAGAAGATTTTCTATGAAGACCAAAAAACCCGACAATTGGTTAAATTCTGATTTCTGCGATTGATAATCGGTTTACCAAAGAAAATTTATATTAACAACTCTAAGCACAATACCTAGTGAAAACAGGCAGCTGTGCTCCCATTACTTTGATTCTGGCAAACATAAGCAGGATCGTCGATCCAACGAGCAGACCGGCCCTCAAGGCAGCCACCCTCAGCCAACGACCATTTGAGTCAGTGCGAGCACCACGGCCCCTCAGAAGACCAACAACCAGACTGATGAGGCTAGGAAGACAGAGCTGCAAAAAATGCATCAGCATTCAGCATAAAAAAGTAGAGTCCATTCAGTTCCATGTGGAATACAGGGAGGCGCTCATCTCCTTTTCAATAGCCTTGAGCTAGCAATGGACAAATCCCAAGGTCCTGGATACGAGGCCAGTGTATCGCAGGACTTGCCGTTTACTTCCCAGCTTACGCCGGTACCAAATTATACTGCTTGGTGACAGAGGCACGTGTGCGTAAACAACTTGCTCAAGGTCGTTACCCGGAGTCGAACCCGCAACCGCCCGCTCTGTGAGCAAGCGCGTTACCGATAGGCCACCGAGTCGCACTGCATAAGACAAATTAAGAATTTATGACAAGGCAATTTTCCATGTGATTTGTTTTTCTTCATTTTCACAAATTTGAACAAAATTTCATTACCTTATGCAGGCCACTTAAAATCAGCCCATGGGCCACAGGTTGGACAGCACTGTTTTATAGCATGATAATTGATAAAATATCGAATAAAACCATAAAAGAATGGAATTGAGATACAGATCATGAGATTAAAATCAAAGGACAAGTGGTTTGTACAGATAAGGATAGAAGCGCAAACAAAGTGATGACCTGTACCCAAACAGAAGAAGGAAAGGTGAAGAACTGGTCTGAGACGATCCACGGTGACAATAGGTTCTTGGAGACGTCGTGGGATGAGGCGCCAAACCATGGTCTGTATTTTGGTCAAAATGTCCTGCATTGTTAACCTGAGAGAATTTCTTTTTATGGACTCTCATGATCCAAACAATATAAAGTCCTCTGCTTCAGATGTTACATAACAATAGATTAGCACTTGCACGTAGTCGCAACATTAACAATGCAACAAGAATGCATTGTAAGAACTCTGAACAAAGTCTAGTGAGACTGTAAATAGTCTAATGACAGAGATACGACAGCATGATGATGATGATGATGATGATGATGGTGATTGAGCAATCTCCATTTACCTGTTGAGCGAAGAACATTTCATAGACGCAGCAGATGCCAATAACTGTGATTCCCTGCTCTTTACAGAGCATCGCCACGGCAACCAACAGCACAGAACATGCCAGCATCGACCATCCTAAAAGCAAAACATACAACTAATTCACAGATCTGCTGACATCAGATGTAAGGTAATCAGTCATTTACTAAATGATGAGAAAGTCTACAGCAGGCAAATCAACATCAACATCACAGTCATCAGCTGTTCCTTCAATGTCTGCTTCTGAATTTCATTCCATGTTATTGTGTTATTGGATGACTTGTCACCAGATGCCATCTAATCCCAAGCATCTGTAGATATATTCAGTGAAGCTGCCTTACCATTACCAAATTAGCATGTGCTAATAAGCTGATGATCCTCACATCTTGTTGCATTTGGTTTTTCAATATTGGGATCATGATGGTTTCTAAAAAATCCTCTGCCCAAATTCTTGTTGTGTATATGTCTTGGCATAGTGTTACCAGTTCCTTCATTGCCTTTTCTCCTAGACATTTGAGTATTTCAGCCGGTATATGATCACTTCCCTCAAGATCGTTTATCATGAAATATGAAAATCATGCAAGACACGTTTCCTCTGTTACCTGTTTTCTGTTTAGCATCAGTCATCGTCGTCATCGTCGTCGTACTCTGAATGTAACTCATCAACGCCAACAGATAGAATATCGACGACAGCAGCTCTGCACGGCCAACAACTCCAGCGACCTTTCATGAAATCAACAACACATCACATCAATGGTCAGTCACTTCTGAATGTAAGATATAATTAACCTCTTGCTACAGGATTCATGGTAATTTAACAGCACCACTAGACATGATACATGGCAATTTAACAGCACCACTAGACATGATACATGGCAATTTAACAGCAGTTACAGCACCACTAGACATTATCCATGGTAATTTAACAGCAACACTAGACATTATCCATGGTAATTTAACAGCAACACTAGACATTATCCATGGTAATTTAACAGCACCACTAGACATGATTTCACCAACTATTATTCGTTCAGACTTCTAAGGTTACCCAATACCCAGCATGCATTTCTGGGGAGTCATTTACTCTCTGTTGTTGTCGTTGCTTTTGATGGTTCTGTTTTGGACGGTGTCTGGTTAAATGCCAGAAAGTCTCATTCAATCTATAAAGATTCATTAGCTAACTAGGTCTCATCTGCTGTATAAGTCTCTTTCATTATACAGGACTGGTTTGCAATCTAGGACGACTATGTACGTCTCGTTTCTCTGTGGGTATTGTATGCTATAATCTAGCAAGCACCATGACTCATAACACAGATGCAACAGATTTTATGGCACACTAAAGCATTCACTATATACCATGGACCAAATACAATCATACACAAACTGAACAATTACTTCTCATACAATACAGACAATGTCAGCAGACATTTCCACGTTCTTCAAACGATTCTACATCGTACTTAATACAATCAAATGCGTAAACACAGTTTCTCGGTCAATTCTAAGATGTTGGAGTTGACAAAAGACGGCACAGCCAGCGGTGGCATTGTTGAACACTAGAATCATTCATCACGTCACACTCTTCATAAAATAAGTTGGTCCAGATACTCTGAATGCATTAATACATGGCTGCCTACTGGCTTACATATATGCAGTGCACATGACAGTTTCAAGTCCAACCCATAGACTGTCAACTTTGGATTTGAAGCCTTTGATTTGGTTGATGCGACTGTCAGCAGGCGACTCTCATAATCATAGTTGTCTGTGGCTGGGTCTGCTTAAGTAAATACACAGAACGTCTCTCCGTAGTTTCTCTTCAAGTGGTGCTATATAAATTTCCAATTTTATAAAATTTACCTCCGTCTTGAATAACTTAATGCAGACTTTCAGCAAACTATTTTCGAGAAGTTATCAACAGTAATAATTTGATGAATCCATAAAAACATACAACATACGCAATCAACAATCACGCCGCATTAATTAAGTCAATTTTAAGGTTGAGTTTACTTACAGCCTCCGTATGAACGGGATGTACAGCGAAAAGTAAAGCAGCCAAGAAACTGATGGATGGCTTCAGCCTCAGCATCTGACAGACCCTTCACGCAGACACAACATTCGATTGTAAGTAAGACAACGAACAGATGACCAGTTATATAAGGAGGAACACATCATCAGGATGGTGGGGATGATGGTTTAATGGTTGACACTATGGCATGAGGAGTGCAGAGACGCAGAATCACCTCCCACTACTCTCCTTCAACCTTCCAATCAGCAGATGGCGCTGGTAAAAGAGTGCGGTAGGATGTGATGGGTGCCATGCTAGCTCCCAACATTTAATTTGACTCCTGTAATAACTTGTGATCATCCGTCGTTCATATTCTGAATTATAATCATTCTGCGTTGTATCAGTTTGAAATTGAACGAAGGTCAATATATTACTAATATTATTATCATTTATAAACCGACTGCAAAATGAAGAATAAATCCATTACTTTCAGACCAGGTGATAAAGTTAAGAAAAGAAAAGACCATTATTATTGTCCCACTCATTTGCAGTAACATTCAATACATCAACATTCAACACACATAATAAATGGTAATTTAGCATTGATCTGTTTTACCCAGGGCTCCTCAATCTGATTAGGTAATTCCACTGAGAAGTGAAAATTCAAATGATTTGCAGACGAAAGCATTTGCAGGATGGATCAACTCACGCGAAGAAGAGAAGACAGACGACACCATGCAGGATGACGTTGACGAGATGATAGCCAACAGGATTCAGTTCATCCCAAAAGTAGTTCCAACGAAACGTAAGAACACAGAGCGGTCGATATGACTTATGACTTCTCTCCTAAACACAGCGAATATGAATGAACGCTGCTGAACAAAACATGAAAAGAACAACAAAAGAACTACCATACAAAATCAGTAGGCCTATACGTTTGCATAAACCTCCTCATTGTACTTAAATGTGCTTCGTATGTATAAGAAAACTATCACAAATACACATTGAAACTAAATAAAAGGTCACTTTAATAGCAAAAGACAAGCAGACAGAGACAAGACACCTTGTGCATTGGTGTTCCCCAGAAGTCATTCCAGAATAGATTGACAAGCGGAGTCTCAGGACGTAAGTCTTTGTTGTCTCTCACGGCTGACAGATCATCGAAGACAAAGCCACATGGAATGGCATTGTAGTAGCACACTGAAACCGTCACTAGCAGAACACCTCCATACAGACCATTCAGGTTCTGCATCACTTATTGTCGCTACTGCACCTTCTCCGAACTAGAAACGAAAAGCATCACTGACATGATTGCAATCATAATGCAGCTCAAGTTCATTCCTCCACTCATATTTCCACTCATATTTTTCAGAGACATACATAGACCGTTTCTTCAGCAATTCAAATCACAAAAATTGTTAAAAACTCGCTGTCAACATTTGAACTCCGCCTCAGGTTCCTCAAGGGGAACCTGTGCCGGTCCCAAGCCCAGAAAAAGGAGGAGGGTTCCGCAGAGGGTTTGCAGCCCTCCCGGGTAAAAAATATATACTGCAACAGAAACGACACGGGAAAAACACAATCATACATGGCCTGTGTCCAAAGCAGGCATGAGGAGGCTGGAGGCCTGAAGTTATCCTCCTCTGCTGAGGAGGCAGAGGAGGATAACTAGGAATTACTTGGAGAGATCAAATCAGAAATGAAGACGTAAGGAAAAGAACATCTATGGAAAAGTTTGAAGAGATGCTGATGAAACTGCGTCTGCGGTGGTTGGGACATCTACACAGATCGACTGAAGAATTACGAAGCAGGCAATGGACTGGACTCCGATTGGATGAAGGCGAGGTCGACCCAGAAAGACCTGGCGAGATATGGTGCTGCAGAACCTGGAGGACGGCGGAATGAAGTGGGAAGTGACCAGGGCAGCTGCGGAGGACAGAGTGACGTGGAGGAACTGTGTCGCCCGATGCACTACAAGTGCGTGGAAGGACTAAGGTCTAAGGTAAGGTCAACATTTGAGCAACGTACACAATTTATCCTGTTTTGAAACCGCGCCATCTTTCATTTATCCATGGATCCGATTAGCCTCAATCGCCATCCATAGATCCATCTTTTCATTAAAACATTCCATCCCTCCGTCTATTCAAAATTGTACCCATAAATGCATCCATATCCATCCATCATGTTTATCTCTTTCCATAAATTCAATGATCATCCATCCGTTGATAAATCCATTACCCATGAGTTAGGCTAATCCATGCATCCATTCGCCCATTCCAGCACTTCCAAGAACCAAAAACGCTAATTTCTATGCACGTTACACAGGACAAGCAATTTAACACTCTCTCAAAGAATGCATTTTATATAAAATATTGCAGAAATTTTCATCTATGAGCTTTTAAAAATCACTTATATTCCACCTGCACGAGTTCAATCACAAGCATAGAGCACATATTTTGAGCGACCGCAGAGTCGACACCTGGTGACGTCTTTGACAAAACCTCATAAAGCAGAAGCGGGAAAGATGGCTCATGTGCAGGGTTGCCAGGTCGTCGCGAAAAGCGCGAATTGGGCTCCTTTTGAAAGCGCTCGCGACTGAAAATTACGTCCTCGCGACCTCGCGCTTTTAGGGCTACTTTTGGATTGTCTCGCGGTCGCCACGGCGACATTTTGAAATCTCATAAATTGTAGGCTAGATTACAATTATCGTGACCAGTTGTGTGTGGCGTTGTCTACCTAACAATAAAGACAATAATTCTCTAAGGAGCACGGACTAATTTACTGTAATCACTAAATTGCCTATCATCTAAAATTCTAAATTTTACGTCAATGTTTTTATCATGTGTCTTCTGACCAGTGATTCCGTTAAGGTCTGAATTCTTGGAGTCCTGGACGCATCACATCCAAAAAATTGGAGTCCACACCAAATGGATAAGAGTCATGGACTCCACACCCATCCATTTTTGGAGTCCCATCGGGCCATAGTAGGCCAAATGCAAAAAATTCCGAACTTATTATATTAGGCTACAGACGACAAAGGGCCCAACCATTAGGCCTATTATTACGTAACCTACGCAAAAATTCGTATTTTTGACCCTCTCATTCTGTTGCTACATTTTGCGAACAGCCACATGCGTAGCCTATATGGCTACGTAAAAATTAGCTCTAACCCTCCACCGTTTACAAAAGTTCATTTAGGCTATGTAGCTAAAGTCAGTTAGCCTATAAAATTCATTTTACCGTTGACCATTTTTTGTGTGTTAAAATCTGAAGCTGTCGATACGAATACAGAAAATATCAAGTCATAAACTCATAAATTACAGCTAGCTTCTCCAGAGGTAGGCTGAATTGGAATGAAATATATATAGGCCTGTATCATGGAATCGTGAAAGGTCAAGTAGGCCATAGGCCTTTAGGCTATAGCCTAAGCCAACGATAAGTCTATAGAGGTTTTTAGTGTTTAAAATTTGAGAACAAATTAACAGCCATTTAGAAGCAAAAGCTGGTGTTAGAGCCCAATCAGATTGCATCGATCATATTGCATTAATATTGACTGGAGAGCGCATCAAAGAGGGCTTCTTGTAGATCTCGGGGCGTTATGTAACTTATTGAAATGAATGAATCAAGGCAGAGCCTGAGAGAGCTAAAATGCGATTGTCGTTAGCAATGACATCATTTAAAAAATAAATATATATATATATAACTAGCTGAATTACCCGGCGTTGCCCGGGAAATTTCGGTTTTTAGTTTCCACTTCCCAGTCAGACCGCTCCCACGCCCGGGAAATTTGTTTTCGTCCCCCGCCACGCCTGACCCCACTCCCACGCCGCCCTTCTCACCTCGCCTTCTTCCATCGGCCCCAGCCCAGTCTAACCACCTTTGGTGCCCGGCGTTGCCCGTGAAATTTAGGTTTTCGGTTCAACCCAACTTCCACCCGTCCATGTTTACGCTATAGTCAGCATTTTTGCCAAACTGCGTGCCAAAAGATCTGACCTCGGCGAAAAGTGAGGTTAAAAATCTATTTTTTCGTTGAAAATCGATCGGCGAAAATTATTGCGTCTTAAATAGGCTACTGATACATACGACACGATATAGATATTAATTAACGGAATAACGCGCTATAGGCTAATTTTAAAATCGGCCATTAATGTACTGGGTTCAATCACCAATATATCATCGATGGTCTCAATGTTTGCTGAAGATGATGGTTGAAAGCAAAATTTAATGGCGTCTTAACAGTGCTAGGATTCGGTTAGAAAAAATAAATTTTCAAGCTCGGCAAAAGGTAATATTTTTGGATCGCGAATCCCGATAGTGTTGTCATGGGGCGGTTATAGAAGTTGTTTTGTAATTATTTGGAAAAATCGGTCGCGTGGATGAGGAGATTTTTTATCAAGCTCACATTACAAACTGTGTTTTATAGTTTTAGATTTCGGATCCTTCATTGACTAATCCATCATTGACTGAATATTCAGCAGCACACAGCATATGATGATGATGATGCTGAAGAAACAGATGGAGCGACAACGGGTGGATGAGGTCGATGAAGAGGATAGGGACATGCTAAGAGGAGGAGGAGGAGGAGGACGAAGAGGAGGAGAAGGAGGAGGAGTACGTAGACTAGGAGGAGGAAGAGGGTATGAGACTTGGTCATCGTTTGACCCGTTGAGCTACAGCAGCAACAGTGAGCAACTGTCAGTGCTGCCATCTCTCCAGGTGGTGGTATGTGGTGGGTGGGGTTTGGTGGGGGTGGTGGATGGGGTGAGGTGGGATGTGGTGGGTGGGGTGGGGTGGTGGATGGGGTGAGGTGGGGTGGGATGTGGTGGGTGGGGTGGGGGGGTGGTGGATGGGGTGGGATGTGGTGGGTGGGGTGGGGTGGTGGATGGGGTGAGGTGGGGTGGGGTGGTGGGATGTGATGGGTGGGTGGATGGGGTGAGGTGGGGTGGGGCAGATGGAGTTGGTCGTTGGCCTTCGACGTCGGGTGGGAAATTAGATTGGAGCGCCTTTAAAATTGAGTTTATCTCCACAGCCACCGATAATGATTTTCTATTCAGACTTTTCCACATCTGTGTTACGAACGGACGGACGGACGAAGGGACGGACGGACGGACGGACGGACGGACGGACGGACGGACGGACGGACGGAAGGACGGACGGAGAATCCATAGCCGTCTATCGACGACGACGCTCTCATGACTCGCAACCAACCGACCGACAATCCTTTGCGACTCACACGAATCCCAGCAGCAGACATATATATATATATATATATATATATATATATATATAGAGAGAGAGAGAGAGAGAGAGAGAGAGAGAAATATATGTATATATATATATATGGCCTGTGTAAGTATACGCTGCTGGGATTGATCTTTGACCTATGGCATAGCTCTAATCTTTGTGTTGTGTAGTCTATATATGCGCTGTGTTGAACTTTTATGCGATGTTTGAGACACCGGAGTGACGGTCTTATATATAATTAGATATATATATATAATTAGATATATACGATATATATATATACGATATATTCTCGGAATGAATGAATATTAAGAACAAAGATGTTGGGAAAATCGGTGATCACTTTTATTATGACTTCATGCAGGAAGACCATATTCCATATTCATTTGATCGTCAGTACATTGCATGTAGTAATAATTATGTCCTAATTGGATGTCGCCGCTATCATGGTCACCATGGCAACATAGCATGTTGTGGGGCGCTGTGGTGTAGTGGGTATGTTCGTTGCCATGCAGCCGGAGGGTTGGAAGCTTCGAATCCGCCTCATGTCGCCTCGTATCTATAGGTATACCTTGAGCAAGTCGCAATTGCTCAAGCGCTTCGGCGTTAAACTCCGATTCAGTGTCCGCGCCGTATAATCGGGAGCACTTCTGACTGTTCTGAATAGCAATCTTGAAGGGGCGCTATAACAATTAGTGTACAATGCGTAGCACGTATAATACAATTGCATGACTCTACTGCACAATGCTACATGTGTGTGTCGTCCGTAACAGTTCAGATTGGCATCAACTCTGAACAGCTGCTGCTGCTGCTGCTGCTGCTGCTGATGATGATGATGATGATGATGATGATGATGATGATGATGATGATGATGATGATGATGTCACATGCCACATTTATCCCTCATGCATGCTGCATTAGAGTATCTTAAGGAACTGCATAATGTCTCGTTGACATCGTTGACAATCCGAGTCTGGTCCGGTCAATCTGGATCGACGAGTGATAGCAAGAGAAGCCATGCAACCATCTACAATTATTGCTATGGCAGAGTATACGTTATTGTCCCATCACATAATAATGATAATATCATATGAAACACTATGCAATGTGTGCACGAGTCATTCAGTTGATCGTCGTGATTTGGTTTTTGATGCCATCGCTGCCGATGAATACCGACACTAAATATAGAAGTTGTAGGCCAACAATGATAGATATACAGCCATGGCAAGTCTTTCAAAATTTAATTTCAGTTTCGGTTTGGATTCTTTAATCGTAAAAATTAAACTCTTAGTAAGTAGGACGTCTGCTTGTTGCTCGAAAGTTACGTCAGAGGTCGTCGTCTCTACGGACGGCTGGGGGAAGGGAGCGGGGGCGAGGGTGAGGGTGGACGAGGGTGGGTGATGGTGGGTGAGGGTGGGGCGACTATGCTTATGCGAGAGATGAGCGAAGAGCGCATCGTTCGAATCTGCAGTCGCCCTGCAGATTGGAATCCGTCCCTAACAGGACAGCAGCATGCGCACCCCCTACCTCACCCTCACCCAACCAACCACCCCATCGCACAGAACGACAAGTCCCATCTGACCCTTCGTTCCTTTGAGACGACGGATGATGCCGCTCGCCATCCTCCCTCCTCCCTCCTCCGCTGCTGCTGCTGCTGCACGCAATGAATGGGAGTGGCACTTATTAATCATAACCACACCGACTCGTGACCGCTTCTTCCATCGATGAACAGCAGCAGCAGCAGCAGCAGCATGTACCATGTCTACTGCAACATGCATGGCCCCTGCACTGGCATCGGCTGCTGCTGCTGCTGGTGGTGGTGGTGGTTCTGTGCTATTGGCATGCAGCAGTGAGATGCTCGTAGTCGTCCTCAATGAGAGGCGCAACAAAAGAACGAACACCACCACCAGCACCACTAACTCCACCACCAGCACCACTAACTCCACCACCAGCACCGTCCGTCGCCCGTCGTCCCTCCGTCGGTCCCCCCGTCCGTCCGTCCGACTAAGTGGCCGACGGACGTTGTGTCGGTCGGTCGGTCGTTCATTCATCGTGAGAGGACGGAGGAGGAAGAAGAAGAAGGTGTGATCGGAATATTCATGCCAATCATCTCTTCTTCGTCGTCGTCGTCGTCGTCGTCGTCGTCGTCTTTCATTCTGTAAACACAGCCACTGCAAAACAACGCAACCATATAGACTATGTATACTGACAGACGCACAGACAGACGGACAGACGCACAGACAGACAGACGGACGGTCGGATCTGATAGACGCAGTATATATAGACACAAAGACAAACGTTGGACAAAGACGGATATAGCGTGTACAGGGTGGGCCAAAAAAACCCAGGTTTTTTGCCAATATCTTTACCAAAAGTAAGAATTGCGAAACGAAATTTTACAGGCTTCTAGACAATTTATATATACACATCGTGGCCAGATTTTATCAAAATATTTCGAACAGAACAAAAGTTATATCGCTTTTACTGAGGCCAACCACCGTTTTTTGACGATTAAAAACCGCGACATAACAAAAGTAAAAAAAAAACAATTCAATTATTCTGGCCAATATCTTGACCAGAAGTAAGAATATCGAAATGAAATTTTAGAGACTCAAAGGCAATTCATATCTGCATATATATGATGGCCAGATTTCATCAAAGTATTTCAAATATAACAAAAGTTATATCACTATTAGTGAGTCCACCCACCTTTTTTGACGATCAAAAACGTGAGGCAAAAATGAAATAAAAACATGATTTTATTAAGTCTCATCTCAAATAATTGTTATCAAATAGCCTTTATATTGCCAGATGATCATTATTATTACTATTTTAAACAGAAACAGGGTACCAGCGTAGCTGCAGTCGCCATGAAGTCACTAAGCAATATGACGATCAAGTTGGTAAATAAGGAATCTGTCAGATTATTAGTTTTGCTATTAAAGCAATGCAATTCAAATTTCTAAAAAATTAAACTGGCCAAGGTGTCAATGACAGACAAATTGTTTATTCAGACACCTTTTGAGCAAGATCCTAGAGATACATTAGGCAACGTTTAATCTGATAAACAGTGAGAGTTGAGCTGAGAATTAAGAGATTTGCTGTGCACGAATGGAGATCGGCTCGATTGTTCTGTCTTCATTGAGAAAGCCAATGGCTCCAAATCTCTAGATTTTAACCCGATGGATTGATAATCAATTGCGGAGAGCTATGCTGAAGAAATATCACAACCTGCAGCCAAAACCAAGAGCGGTAAGAGAATTAATGGGCGCATTGGAGTTAACATGGGAAGATTTGCCTTTGGAACGCATCAACAGCATCAAGAACTTTGCAAAGAGACACAAAAGAAGTTTTGGCACTGGTCGTGGGCACATTCAACACAAGTTGTGAGGCACTACCAAGTTCATTTCACAACAGTTATTTGAGATGTGACTTAACAAAATCGTTTTTTGTCACTTTTTGTTGCGTTACGTTTTTGAATCATCAAAAAACGGTGGGTGGCCTCCCTAGAAGTGGTATAACTTTTGTTCTGTTAAAAATATTTTGATGCAATCTGGCCATGATGTGTAAACATGAATTGTCTTCAAGACTGCAAAATTTCATTTGGAATTTTTTTACTTTTGGCCAAGATATTGACAAAAAACCTAGGGAGTCTTTTTTCCCACCCTGTATATACAGACAAGGGTCATGATCAGACTCAGAGTTATAGCTGAATATAATATAGGCCTACACCGTTTCGGCATATGAAATTGAAAGATTCATATCTTTTTATTCGTTCAACTTTATCTTAAGAAATTTTGGTGTCATAATCTTGGCCCAACGCTCTAAATATTTGGCATTAGAGATATATGAAAAACAATTTGGCTTACTTTTTTGAATCATGATGTACATATATAGGCTACTGGAAAAGTTGAGGCGAGTAGCTGAACACTAGCGGAGGGAGGGAGGGAGGTTATAAAAGGGAAAGAATGGACTGGTGAGTCTATATATAATTATGTATACTGCGGCATGCTAAGTAGGTCTATACTAAGCGTTAATTGAGGCGAATCATAGTGACAGTGTGGACCCCAGGTGGCGCTAGTTAGAGTCGGTGAAATTCCTGACAAGCGTGGCGAACGAAGGCGACATGACATAATCACGTGGTCGGTCTGCATGTCTGTATGTCTGCCTGTTTTCTGTATATACAGAAAACAGGCAGACATACAGACATGCAGAAAACAGACAGATAGACGGACAGACAGCCACAAAGACAGACAGAAAGAGATAGACAGATATATATCTGTCTTTGTGGCTGTCTGTGGCTGTCTGTCCGTCTATCTGTCTGTTTTCTGCTTGCCGGTCTGCAGACTCACAGACAGAACTTCAGAGACAGACAGACAGAAACAGATAGACCATCTGCATGTTGTCTGTCTGTGAAGTTCTGTCTGTGAGTCTGCCTGTCTGTCCATCTGTTTCTATCCGTATGTCTGTGTGTCTGTATGTCTGTCTATATATCTGTCTGTTTTCTGTTTGCCTGTCTGTCGGAGTGTCGGTCTATATGTTTCTGTCTGTCTGTCTATTTGTCTGTTGACATATAGATGTTTCTTCTGTTGATAGATTTCTTATAATATGAGTCGATGATCAAAGAAATATCAATGCATGATGATGCATGCATGCACGATCGTCTTAATTGTTGATTGTATATACATACAAGATCCGATACTACAATATTATAATGTTTATGGTCCTTACACAAACATAACCTCCAGTATAAATTATGTCGGTCGATACTCTTTCATTTGCAAATAATTATACCGGAGTTTCTGACGCCAAGAAACAAAAATAAACTTTGATCAGAAACTGTGAGAAAAAACAGGTTTTCAAGCAAAATTTGACGGTCGCATTGATATCGGAACATACATGTAACACACTCCCGTTCTTCATTTAGAAAAATTGCTCAACATGTGAACCACAGCTGCGTGTGTAATACTGCACACTTGTCGAGTGTCGACACCCCTCCACCAACCCTCCCACCAACTCGCCACCCCCTACCAACCATAGACGCAGTCAGTCTGATATATGAGCATCGTAACGGTCGCCTTCTATATGCATGGATACATCAGTGCTGATAATAATAGCTGATAATCCACATAATTAACTAACTGTAACGTAAACAATAGACAATAACAATAGCCTAACTCTGTCGTTGTTACTTCATGCATGACCGTTACAAAGGTGGTGCAGAACATCAGACAATTGTTCCATTTAAATAAAGGAGCGCATCGTGTATTGTAAAGTTAAGGTCTGCGGCGCGTTATACCAACCCATTACCTGTATGTTATAATTATTTGCAGATGTACATGTAGTCAAGCGGGAATTCCTTCACTCGACCGAATCTATATATACGGTATATTATAGCGTGTATACGGTTGCGCGCTGGCGTTATCAATCCGGTATACTTGGATGGAGCCGTGTTTTGCTTCGGAGACCAATTAGACGCTTCCTCAAAGATTGTTGTCTTAGCTGTGTGTTAAGAATGAGAACAAAGGACTTCAAAGACAATTCATTCGTTGTTATAATTAAATCCATATATAGAGACGCATATAAACGTCCTACCGAAGGATGATGCAATAAATTATCAGATATAAAATAGATTTATTCAATAATTGCTTAAATCAAAGAAAATCCACCAGAGAATTAAGCACACACACAAACGTGTATGCATGCACCTTGCAGGGTCCGCATTCATCCGCTAAGATAATTCTTCAGCTTAGATTTCCTCGATAAAACTTAAAATGAACACAAAATCAGACAATTGTTTATGTGTTTATGTGTTTGGCCGTTATAGTCCATAATTATGTAAATACCGAATGCATTGATGAATGATTGATTGATTCCGAAACTTTATATAGCGCTTCTTCAAGAAATCACTCGGAAGCGCTCTCTGCGCTGGTCTATACTTGATGTTAAGTATAATTAAGAACAAATATATTACATCAGTTAATAAACAATGCACAGTATAGCCTACAAGCTGGAAGAGTCACCGTTGGCAGGCAAACTCAAAGACACACACACACACACACACACACACACACACACACACACACACACACATGCAAACACACAGGTGGAGCCAACCAACGGATATTATGGTTCTTATACATAAATACGTACATACATGCATAGATACATACATACATATATACATACATATATACATGCATACATGCATACATACATACATACATATATACATACATAGACCTACATGCATGCATACATACATACATACATGCATAGATACATACATACATACATACATACATACATGCATACATACATACATACATACATACATACATACATACATACATAGACCTACATACATGCATACATAGCTATACGTATAAATATATATATGCATATATATATTTCTTTCATACATTATTAGCATCTCGTCCTCCTTCTTTTCTTCCTCAGTGCAGCATCATCGTTCTCTGACAAATCTCCTATTTACCTTTGTGCACATTGACGACTGCAGCATACATGTATGTAATAGGACGAGACCATGAAAGAAATGCCATGCATGCTGATAGGCTACAATGTATGCATGCGCAGTCTGCTCCAAAAATGTGAATTCCTTTCTGGATCGACTTTCTGCTCTGTTCTTATGTTAATCGCCAGATGGCACCGGATTTTATGTCCTCGGCCATATATATATGTGTGTGTGTTTGTGTGTGTAATGTATGTATGTATGTATGTATGTATGTATGTATGTATGTATGTATGTATGTATGTATGTATGTATGTATGTTTGTATGCATGTATGTATGTATGCATGTATGTATGTGTGTATGTGTATGTATGTATGTATGTATGTATGTATGTACCTATGTGTGTATGTATGTATGTATGCATGTATGTATGTATGTATGTACATGTGTGTATTTTTTATGTTATGGACCTATAAACACATACATATATATAGGACCAGCATAGGTGCGTGCATGTTATGTATGTATGTATTACATACATACAGGCTTAAAGAGTGAAAGGACGGTCGTGGACCGTGATGTCGTCCATGCACTTATTTTAAAATCTGAACACCGCCCTGCGACTGCTGCCACGTATTTGGCCAGCTCAGTATATATAGAATGCATCAAGGCACTTATAGTTCTGCTGCACTTTAAGCAATGCATACATACATCATTCACGCATGCACTTCATAATGATAAATCATACATACATAGTTACATTACTCAGGGCTTAAAGTGTGCCTGGACGGTCATGGACGGCGTCCATGCACTTGTTTCAAAATCTGAATGCCGTCCAGCCACTTATTGGCGAGCACAGACTGGAAAGGTAAGGGGCGTCCAGGCTCCTCTTTTGAAAAGGTAAGGGGCGTCCAGGCACTTCTTTTGGAAAGGTAAGGAGCGTCCAGGCACTTCTTTTGGAAAGGTAAGGGGCGTCCAGGCACCTATTTTTCCACACTTTAGGCACTGACATTACTTACATTCATTGTTTACATGCTACTATCTAATTCGATGACCAAATAGTTTGCACTGCATGCAGTATATTATAATTGGATACGATCTGGCATTTGCATGGCACAACAGCGGGAAAGATGGAGACATTGGACGTTTGGACGTATACCACTTGGCAGAGAACCTGAAGAAGAAGATTTGCATGTGGGACAGGAGCCATCTCTCACAATCGAACCCAAGTGACAATGGTTGTTACATGTTTAACGACACTGACATATATCAGAGATGATTAGTGTCGCCCTCCTTCTTTATCCAGGCTTGGGACTGGCACTGGCTGAGAAGAACCAGTGGCAAAGGTCATAGAGGTCAACGCTTTATCCGCTACACTGTGCCACTCCACAGCAGATAGAATGCTCTCTTCGCTTTGCTGCAGCTGCTGCTGCTGCTGCTGCTGATCAGCAGTTCAGCCAATCGCATTCACCCGATCGCAGAATTGACTCCGCCTTTTGCAGCTTCGTCCCCGGCGATTGGCCAATTTTCAATCAATCACAAGCGACTCTCTATTGCCGTTTGTCCAGTCGATGGTCAGTTAAAATGTCCATCAGTGCATGTGGTCATCCGAAACGATATTTCCATCGTCTGCCGAAGAAGAAGAAGACGACGAAGACGACGATGGCGAAGCAAAGATCAAGAAAAGCCAGCGATCACATGGCGCGCTAGATCGTAGGCTTAACTAAGTATACCCCGAAGCCTAAACCTAGGGCATAACTTATTTGCATGGGGCATAACTAATTAACCTAGGAATTACTAATTATACTAATGCAAAACTAGTTAGCCTAATATGTCAAGTGAACGGCAGTTGCTGTCTTTCTAATGAGACTAAAGAGCACAACAAAAGACGATATATGTAAATGTTCTGATGCCCTACAATATATGTTGACGTTTGTATAGATTCCAGTCTGCACAGGCTTTTAGAATTAGTCCAGTTGTGTCTGATGCATAGGCCCTATTATGAAGATTAGACGGATGACCACACTGTTGTGTGTCAACATAGAGGTCATTAGTTGACCTTGGACGGAATAGACAGAACAGTTGAGACGTCCTTCTAAAGAAAATCATCTCCAGCGTTGTTTCATATTTCCGTGGATTATTAAGAGATCAACTGCACAACAGTGCTGCTATTGCTGCTGTTGCTGCTGCTGCTGCTGCTGTTGCTGCTTCTGCTGCTGCTGCTGTTGCTGCTGCTGCTGCTGGTGCTGCTGCTGTTGCTGCTGCTGTAGAAGAAGCGACGACGTGTGAAGATGTCTAGCAATGACAGCTACGGCAGTGTCGTCAATTCGAGCGGAGGCGGTTCCTTCCAGCGATCCATCTCCATTTCCATGGATTACTTGCCAACATGCACCGAACAATTACCAGAATCACCTGCATGCAGCGTCATCACCAAGGTAAGACATGCATTCATTCACTCACTCACTCAATCAATCGCTCACTTACTCATTCGCTCACTCAATCAATCGCTCACTTACTCATTCGCTCACTCACTTACTCACTCGCTCACTCACTCGCCCACTCACTAACTCACTCACTTACTCATTCGCTCGCTCACTCACTCACTCAATCGCTCATTCACTCACTCATTCACTCACTCACTCGCTGACTCACTAGTGCTCACTTACTCACTCACTGACTCGCTCGCTCATTCACTCACTAACTCACTCAATCGCTTACTCGCTCACTCACTCAATCACTCAATCAATCAATCACTCACTCAATCAATCAATCGCTCACTTACTCATTCGCTCACTCACTAACTTACTCATTTACTCACTCACTCACTCAATCGCTCATTCACTCACTCACTTACTCACTCGCTCACTCACCCGCTCAGTCGCTCACTTACCCACTCACTGACTCGCTCACTCATTCACTCACCTACTCACTCACTCACTCA